>CADDXX010000035.1:1456053-1545827 GCA_902810485.1 Alauda arvensis
GAATGAGGAACATCCACCAAGATGACATAAATTCAAAAGATGAAAGAAGTATCCACAAAGCCAATTCTGCCAAGGACCTGAGCTCAGAACTGAGGCCACTGCATACGAAAGGCACATGCACTCCCCTTGACCTGATGCTGTTAGCTAAATGCACACCAGAACCACTTTCCAGGTAGACATTAGTATATCACAGGGAGAGAGGCGCAGCTTTACTTATGTCACAATACCAATCCACAACATTATCTCAGAACACAGCATATCAAATATTAAATTCTACAGCTTTGTGAGAGATATTTYTGAATAGAAGGAGGTTTCTGCTTAGAAAAATTACAGGAATCTACACCCTTTTCATTCACTGTGCATCCAAATAGGTATTGGCCTGCAAACAGATACAATCTGTGTATCACATATGGATGAAAAAAGTCAGAGTTACGGTTCATGTAAGTAGCTCATTAATCAGTGAGAGTCCTACATCTGATTCATGGCACACCTAGGGATGAATCATAATTTGCTAATAACAAAGAGGAAAACATGTTGTGGCAAGGAGAGAAAGTCAATGGTAAAGTGCTGATGGTGTGTTAATATGGACGATGGAGAACAGCTCCAGTGATGTCCAAATCCAGAGAAATAGTGAATGTGTATCATAAGAGCAAGGGGCTGTGCCAATTGCTACTTTCAAACCATAGCAAAAAGTTATTTAGATTAAGATAGATATTTTTTCAGGAAATTTAATTTTATGAATGAATTGTATTACAGGTGGAGAGCCACCAGTTTTGTTTCTCACTCTAACACACYACAGAATTAGATAGAGAGACATTGAGACATCTGTCTGAAGATATACGGCAAATACTTTTCTTTACTGATTTCTTGATTTTCTACTTCCCTGTCTGTGGGRTTTTTCTCTGGGCCAGGATATTCCACTGAGCCTGCACTGCTATACAAGCTAAATAGCAGATAYTGGGACATGGCTTTACCTTCTTTTTTGGACTGCTCTCCATGTCACTTTCTCCTGTGCTACTGAATCTTTGATGACTTCTCAGAGAGATGCAGAGCTTATACTTCACCTCTTTATAAAAGGAGTGCTAGGTTACTGATTCATTTATAATACAGTAAAATTAAACTAAATGAGTTAAACACTTTGGCATTAAGGTGATGTTGCTGGGTAACAGCCAAAGCTATCAGAAAAGCCCAGGTGCATTATTTTCATTATCTTTTTTTTTTTTTCCAGAGAACCAGTATATCAGTCCTAACCCTGTAAATAAACATGCCAGTGCAATTACTTCTGTGATACACATTTATCAGTATTTGACACATTTTATCACATTGCTCTATAGTTTCTTTGATCTTTTCAGATTTTAAATATCTCTAGTTTTCTACCTGTAAAACACTCTTGCTCATGAGAGAGAACTGCTAGCAACAGGAAGGGACATACATATTTAGGACCAATACATTTGATAATCAAGTAGTAGAATGAAAACAAAAAACTTTTCTGTACAGAAGCAATACACGAATGTTTGCATTGGGTAGAGAAACACCAAAATAAGGAAACACTAAGTCACATGTGCGCACAAAACCAAACATATAGGAAGGAAAAATAACCATCAGAGTCAATCAAACTTCCTACTATTRCCAGGTGGGATTTTCTGCACCCTCTATCCCTTACAGGCAACATTTTGTAACAAAAGCTTTCACTGCAAACAAGCACCTAAAAATTCTCTACTCTTTTTTCAAGGTTTAGAGTAAAATCAACCTAATATTTCTTTTTACATCTACATACTTAAAAGGCTTTCATGTCTTCTGAGAAAAGATTCTTGGGTTTAATAATTTTTGTCTTTTAACAAARCTTTAGCTAACTGTGCAATGCACACAGTCATTCTTCCTCTATCTTGTGATTTCTAAGTACAGTGACAAGGGCACCATTTCCCCAGTTCTCTTAGACCATTTGACCAACTATCAGAAAGCAACAGACAATGAAGCAAATTCCTCATGGATTCCCCTGATGGGGAAAAAAAAGAAAAGAGCCAGTGGGAAGAAACTTACATTTCTATCAGTTTGATCTTTACTACAACATGCCTCTGTAGATTTCCTCTGTATAATTAAAATGTTCTCCCTTTAGGTTCACTTTAGTTTCTGAGGCAAAGATCTTTATCACTCTAACCATAAGAACTAGTGTGAATATATGTACATTATTTCCACTTTAAATTGTGRAAGGGGACTTCAAAAGATTTTCATTTATTGTAGCTGCTGTGGACTACATATTTGATATAAACATCACAACCAGTTTTTCCAAGTCAGTAAAGCTATTTAAGGACAAAAAAGGGAAAATGGCTTCTGTTCTTTCCTCAAAGASTGTGGAGCCACCACAGTGCCCAGTTTTTTCTCATGCATCTGAAATTAGTTTTTGCAGTGCACAAATRGAACTGCCTTGGTTAGCAAGGCCCYGGTTTTGACTTGGATTACCCACATTCACAACCATAAATATATTAGACTAACATCATAAATCTACAAAAATATCCTTTTCTACCTCAGAAATAAATTGACTTCACATGATAATAGGTTGCACTAATTTGTGATGCCTCATAGAGTAAGTAGATGTGATACAACAGCCATGGGAAGCCCAAAACAACAACCTTTCTGAGCTCAGGTACAAGAATTGAAGCAAAACATACTGTAAATGATTTTACACCCCTTGTCTCAGAGAGTGAAGTTCATTTCCCACTGAACCAGCCTGGAAAGTAGTGTATTTCAGTGTCTTTCCAATTTTTGAGGCATTGTATACTTCACTACTTACCAGAACGCCCTTCTGGAAGAAGAAAGCAGTTTTAATGTGATCTATGTGTAATGTAGTCATTATGAAACATAAATCTTACTGGTACTTGGATGATACTGTCCATCATCTTCTTCATGGAAATCATCAGCCACTGTCCCCAAAGTGRTGTCAGGTGATACAGATGGAAATTCATCATCTGTGTGGTGATGGAGAAATCATTACTATTTCATTGTCTCAGCTGCAATCCAGTACTCACAAGCACTTCAACTGTTCTACCCTGCAAGCTTCATTCCTTCATTTACTGCTCCAAGAGAGAAGAAAGATGCAGACCCCAAGTAAGYTGGCCTTACTGACACCGTAAGGATATCACTCAAACAGATCATTTGAAGAGGAGAATGTGTTACAGTGATAATGAACATTCTGGCAACCCTCTTATCATGTGATACAAGATTGCAGCTGTGCACCATGAGGACAGGGATCCTAGAGCAATGAGTGAAGTTATTTGTATTCCCCTCTGCTGAGATAAATTCTGAGGTTTAGTCCAAAAATCTGGACTGTTCATGCAAGCAGAGCTGGTAACAGTTGTAACAGCAACCAACAGAAATACACAGCACACACCTTGGGGAATGTGGGGAATGTTTCTGATCCTAGTTCCTTAGCAAGAGAATSGTAGGATTTACCTTTTGTGGTGCTAGCTGCATGTCAAAACAAGTGTAACGTGCCATGAGCATACCACCAGTGAAAACTAATTTTGTAATCCTAATGCTCTTGCTTCTTTTTTTTTTTTTTTAATTAATTTCATTGTGTACTGAAGATAGTGATGCAAAATAGTGGTATCCTTCACTGGTAAGTTATTGGTGATTTGATAAAAAGCCTGTAGTCACCCAGTAAAGCTTTACTGTACTTAGAGAATGACTTATATCTGTATCCCTCATGTTCAAAGAGAGYGAGTCTTTCAGACCTCTGAGGATTTCAGCCAAACAAGCAACATAAGAGATTAAATAAATAGAAAAGAATTTGGCATTTTATCATAACCTTTTCCAGGAATTCCTTTTTCACCTTCTCCGGAAGTATGACCTGGCAGCTGCGACACTGGAGTAGGACTTCCATAATACAAGGTGCTGGATCCCCTGATGGAGGCATCCATGGGAGTTGTCTCATGAGGTGATCCACTCCCAGCATTTTCATCATCCACCCCTGAGGTGGAGGACTCTCCACTGGTGTGRCGCGTGCCGTCCGCATTGTAACTGGAGCCGTCTGCGTTGTCAAKGACTGTGGAAACGGAATTAAACAGCCAGTGTCAAGGAGCTACACTGCTATAATAAAGGGTAACACCTATGGATTAATACCAGCCCACCCATCTTTGCTCTCCTATCTAACCCAGATAATACATCACTAAAACACGTCTCAAGCACTTGTGCTTATTTGTATCTTTGTCGCATCTGTAGGGCCTGATTTGCATCACTTTTTTTTATCAAACTGCTCGACTTTAACATAAAATCTTGGCATTTGTTAAGTCAATCAGAATTTAGACTTGGAAGAAATAATTTGTTATGARCCTTTTTAAAGCTTCCAGCAGCTTTTCTAACAAACAGCTCAAATCASATGTAGGAAGGGTGCAGTCTTAGCAAATTCCTTTATGTCAAAGGGATGTTAGCAGCTCTGAGGTGCCAAAAATGTCAAATACCTGCCTAAAAAAATGTTTGATGCCCTGAGATAGACCAAATTCCATAGGCTTTAGGGGAAGACAAGAGACTTGTTGCTTTAATTTTTACTGAACATCTCTTAACTTCTTTTTCTCAYGTTTGGCTTGGCTTTTTTAATATGAGCAATTGTTTATGCAAAAATTAGGTAACCAGTTACTAAAAATTGAGCAAGTCTTTCTAATCAGTACAGTACCTATTTCATCCTGATTACTGAGTACAGACGTATCTATTCTTACAACTGGCTCACATGTTTTTTCCTCTGTTTCTGTGRAAGAAGSAAAACAAARTATTAATTTGAACAAAATCACATGTATACCCACATCAATTGTACATAATGACAAAACATCAGCTTCAGACGAGGAGGATTGAAAACAGATTTCCAAACAATGTTCTTCACTGATGTACCACCTTCCCAGGTGAGGCACTTTGAGATTGTTCCATCAGCTAACCACGAGACCCTCCATTTCCATAAGCACTCCAAAAAATGGCTGCAATCAATGCCAGTTGGAACAGCCTTTATGACCCAGTTTCAATGCAATCAGACCCACTGYCATTGTGTCAGTGGCAACTCTACTCTTTTTTAGCTAGCAAGGCTCCATGGAGTGTGTGCCCTGCTCTGGGGGGCACTGCTGGCTCCTGTGGGCTGGAGAGCCCCACYTGGGGCTGGTGTATGAGCTACCTGCTCACACTGCTGGTAGGGAATGATACTTGGCAGGTATCATTCATAAAGATCAAAAAAGGTATCATTTATAAAGATCTGGAGGGGACAGACATCACCATAGTAGTCATCTATGAATAATCATCTGTGAGTGACAGACAACGGCACCTCACGTGATACTACACCAATGCAGAGATTTTTAATTATATCACTAGCAAGAACGAAATAAAAAAATATCACTGCATTCAAATCATCAATGAACTTTCCCTACAGCTTTCTGTAAGAACTCTTTGCTTCCACTATGAATGTCACAATCTACTGAAATTCAAGATATCTTGAATTAAACTAACTATGAAGTTAGTTTAGATTTTATTTTCAAATAGTGTGTTCAGCATCTGTCATCTATATACACTTTCCTAGTGATTTACTATAGTACCTTCAACTATTAAAAAGTTCAAAACCTTAGATGGAAGTGGTCTGCTGCGGAGGCACATTGCTGTCCAGCTGCTTCATGTCTAAATGGAGATTTGCCTGAGCAAATACTGCATGAATCTGCAAGCAGGAGAGCAGCAGCCATGTCCCTGGGCCTGGGATGGCCATCACAGGCACTGGAGCTGCTGCAGGTGGCAGCCACTCCTCAAACACAAAAAACTGCCCTTGGCTGTAAAGTTCATGTCTGCATGGACAGAAGAGCTGAGTGCCATGGCTGAGAACAGTTGTCTTTCAGATTCACTGCTGCAGGKRTTCACTTCWCTAAGCCATTGTAATGAACTGTTCTGAAGCTGRCCTTGTCCCAAGGCCAGAAAAATTATTTTTGTTCAAAACACTGATAACAGAATGGTCACTGCTGACATGACAGATACACTTCCAGAAGCTGACAAAGTGTATTTCTTCTCAGCTGAAAACCAGGATGTTTATTATATAAACTCTCATTCCAGTACCTTAAATAGGAGATTACATGTGTTATTTTTAGTCAACATGTTTCTAAAATGCATCACAAAATCATCTTCCTTACCTGTCTCATTGTAGCAGTATGCATCATATCGAGCAGTTGTGTTTGCTGAGAGTTTGTAAATGCCAGTGTTATTTGCTGCACAGAGATGATAGGGATTGATCCGTGGGATAACAATATGCCCCACCACAAAACCATACCTGTGAAGAACAGAGGCAAATAAACCCTATTACTTACTACAGCACATGTCACCTCAAACATTAAGAAGCTACAAAGAAACCATTAAAAGTGTGTGCATTTATTCACATAGTTTTGTTGCTTTTTTGTTCCTTTTTCATTTGAGTGTTCCTTTTTCATTTGAGTGTTCCTTTCTCACATGGCAGCTACATCAGTCTCCCATCACTCAACACCATTTTGTGCTTAACTTCTAGACCTAAACCCATTTAAATTAAATATGCATCTTATTAGCTAGCTAAAGGGATCAGTTCCAGAGCAAGGGAGTGAAAGTGAGTGCATTTTTTGKTCATTGTGAGTTTGTATTACCCAACACTAAATTCCCATTTTTTAGGGATTCACATGTTTATTGCTTTGACATAACACACTGCTCAGTGACACTTTGCACAGAAATGTTGAGGGCTCAATTCATGGTACCTGAGCAAGTTTAAAGAATTATTGCAACACACATCATTTTYTGCAAAAACTGACAGCCTAGTAAAATATTCAAATACAAGAATCATTCATCCACAAATTCTTACTGTATCTTTCAGTTGAACAGTGAGATTATTGTGCACAGAGCTCACATAATTCAGTGAAGACTGTGGTTACATAAAGTACAATACATTATTACTGTTTTGCAATCCTGATTGATTCTCATGTATTTAACTGGAGATGTGATAGAATGGWAACAAGAACTGGGGTTTGGTTTGGGTTTTGCTTTACTTCTTGAGAGGAATGATTTATCAGGGAAAGAGTAAATGTCACAGTTTTGCAGTTTTTTATCTATGAACATCATTCCAGTTTCATGTCTAATGTGCAGACACTTGCAATTTTGAAACTCTCTTGTAGGTGGAATTATAAATTACTTTACCAACTAAGCTTACACTGCTGACACTTCACAAACCATTATTGACCTACTTGTGTTGTGTTCTGTTGATTCATCTCATTCACATACATTTGGATGGTTATATGCAGCAGAGTTCCCTCTCCTACTCACGTTTAATAAGAGCTAAAGCTTATTGAGAAGGACTGCTTCTAGCTCAGGGCCAGCAAATGAAAGTAAAAGGGTGGGAAGGATGGCCAGAAGGAAGGGAAGAAGAAATCCTATCTACATGGCTTATGTGTCCAAATCTTTCCTCTGGTAAATTGTGAATTAGAGAAAATTGTAACATTAATTAAAAATAACAGCTTTCCCCTGGAAAAAAATGCCTCTTTTCTTTCAATTGCCTTTATATTTTAGCCTTAGAAAATACTTTCCTTAATTTAGAATACTCATGGTTGCATAGAAATCACTACTCATTATTTAGGTTTTGATCTCTAAACATTGTGTAGTGCTGGGCAGTTCAGAATGATGTGTACGTTCATGTGCTAATGTCAGAAAAAGAACATCCCTACTGTGTTATGAAAGACTTTCCCCTCAGAGTAAAGAACTGTATCTAGTCTTTATGTGGCACAATTTTAAATTACATTTCCACTTCTCATGGAAGAATCCTCGAAGAATTCTCTTTTCACATATTCCTCCACCACAAACGTGCCAGAATAGGAAATAGTTGCAAGCAGTATTGATGTCAGTATTATTTCTCATGTTACCAGAGTGAAAGTCTTAAAATTTTGGTGAAATGTGCACTGAACTTTTCTGTGCAGTTAGAAAATAAATTCAATTTCTCCATGTTTGCTTTAAGTTAGATTGCAATAAAGCTGAACATCTGCTGACATTTATTTAAACTCCATAATGGTGTGCCACCATGTATCTCCTGGGTTGCAGTGATCATGCAGTGGTGAAGTTTGCAATCCTGAGAGAAATGGGTGAGGAGAAGAGCAARGTCAAAACACTGAATTTTAGGGAAGTAAAGTTCCAGCACCTCAAGGAGGTAGTCAATAGTCCCTCCTGGGAAACTGCCCTCAGGGACAAGGGTGCAGAACAGAGATGGCAGGTCTCCAAGGATTCCTTCCACAGAGTGCAAGATCTCTTGATGCCAGTTTAAGAAATCAGGAAACCAAGCCAAGAGACCTGCAAGGCTGTKCTGGGACTAAAGGACAGGAAGGAAATGCACAGGCAGTGGAAGCAGGGTACCAATAACCAGCTGAGGTATAAGCACACTGAGAGCAGCCTGCCCAGATAAACCTGGGGGTGCTGCTGGATGAGAGGCTGGGCTAGAGCCAGCAATGCCTGCTTGCAGCCCAGAGAGCCAAACACACCCTGGGCTGCATCCAAAGCAGCATGGGYAGCAGGTCAAGRGAGGAGATTTTCCCTCTCTGCTCTGTTTTGCTGAGACCCCACCTGAAGTGCTGTGTCCAGCTCTGGGGGCCCCAGCATGGGAAGGAAGTGGACCTGTTGGACCAAGTCCAGAGRAGGGYCATGAAGTTGATCAGAGGGATGAAACACCTCTGCYATGAGGAAACACTGAGAAAGTTGKGATTGTTCAACCTCACATACTTTTATATTAGTATTCACTTCACTTTTTTGAATTAAAAGTTTTCTGTAACTTTCAGTCTCTTGGTCTAGTTATTTTCTGGGGAGTCTGTATCATCCACATGTGTTGGCCTATACATCATTAATTACAGCAGGTAATTAAGTCACTTGACAATGTGATTTTGGGGTTTTTAATAACTGTTGTATCTGTCATCTGAAACATCTCCATTCACAGATTACAAGAACACACTAATACTGGGGACGTTTTTTCATTGGGAGGTCAAGTTCATCCCTCACAGTAKCACCTGCTGCTTTTTACTRTTCCTTGGCAAGACCAAGTTCCATACACTGCATCCTCAGCCTTTGACCTCACATTGGGTCCTTACTTTTCACATAATTATCTTACCCATTGTTCAGTGACACACTAGGACCTGAACATCTTCCTAATGAGCTTATTATACTGTCAATCTTTTGTTACCTTTAGATTTCATTTGTGAGAGGTCATGAATTTTTTTAAAAGATAAATGGCAAAAATTATATGCATCAAGGACTTATTTATTACTGGAACCAGAGCAAACATACCCGTGCACAAAGATGTTTTATTCATTATAGAAGATAGCATATTTAACTAACCTTGGCATCTACAGTAAATCAAATGTAATTTTACACTTGTGGTGTCATGATATATTACATTTTCAAGAATTTCTTTACCTGCAAGTTTCAAATCCAAGCTCATGGGCTCTCTTCAGCTGCTCTAGTGTTGCCAAGGTACTGTTGAGAGCTCTGCAGAGTTCAACTGCTTCAGACCGTGTGAGACTGTAGCGACCATTTTTTTCAACATGAAAAACTCCTCCATATCTGCAACTTACATTGAATTCTGTTACTAAAGAAAAAAAGAAGTAAAAAATTTAGATCAAATGCTTCACTGAAGACTTGGAAATTATTTATATACATAATGCTTTCAAAGCAAACAAGCAACAAGTAACAGCTACCAATTCATTCAGAAAAATGCCAGTTCTACTTTCAATCACCATTTTCATACTTCCCCTCTTTGGGCTGAGGCATGAGCCAAATCTCCAGCCTTCCCAAAAATGGCAATACAACATGTTTTTGTGAGTTATCTGTGACTTTTAACATACCATTAACAGTAATGTGCAGAAGGGTTAATAGTAATAATATCAATACAAATAAGAATAATCACGTGGGTAGAGCGAAATGGGGAAACACCAGGACACTTCAAAGCAATGTGAATTAATTTTGCTTCTGGCCCATATTTTCCTCAAGAGAAGAAAAGCAGCTGCAACTCCTGAGTAGCATGACAACTGCAAAGCACACTTCATAGGAGTAGCTATTATTTCCAGTGMAAAGAGGAGCATGACTCATTTTTATCTTAATTTTAATGGAAGTTCCATGAGCAAGAAAGGGGAAAATAGACCAGTCTTCTCCAATATTAATAGGGTGTGTCCTGACTGTCTATTTGAAAAGAAAGATGACATACAAAAAGATGACATATGTTATTCTAAAATACACAAAATGAAATTCATGCACATTTACATTGACACATTATAAATAATGAGCAACTTTCTTAATGTAATTTTTGCTTGGCAGCCTATTTTCTTCTATAGCATAGATGAGAAAGCAAATGATAGTAATCAAGGCATGCACTCTTTCTATAATTACTTTTGTCCATTCATAAACTGATGCTATTCTATGTACAGGATATCTACTCAGAGTAAACTGCAAGGAACCTTCCTTTCCATAGCTCAGAGGARACACTCAAGGAGATAAAATACCAGATTAGATGCAGACTGGGTCATGCATGAGAGGACAACCACAGCATAGGTCAGAGTCCAATAGCATTGATGCATGCTTGTCCAAAGGAGCTCAAAAGCTRTGCATCCAATCTTGARTACTTGTACCATAGGCAACAGAATTAATCGTTATTGTTACTTGGTTAGCCTTTCCACAGAAAGAATGGAAAAATACCTCTTCTTCAACCATTCCCCCTTCCCCAGTATACTGGCTGACAAAAACATTTAATATAGASAAAATTAATTTKTCTTTCAGAGCTGTTTAACAGGCTTGCTGATTACAGTTTTTAGTAGTTTTAATATTTTTATTATCATATGTCATTAAAAAACATATGGCCTTTCTGCCACTCCTTGACTACTGCTATGGGATGGAGCTGCTMTCAAACCTGCCATGCAAGTGACTTCTACTTGGGCTCCAAATATTTCATTTTCAAAACCTGATATTGTCTTGGAAGTTGTCCATTCAGTAGCTGTATTAAGCATAAATGACCTAGACAAGAAGACGTTTTCTCTTTAGTTTTCTCTTCTTGATTCTCTCTTCCTAAAACATACTCTGTGAGGCTCAAGGTTTAATGGTAAATATGAGGATCAGACCATGAAGTTGTCTTTGATTACTTTAAAGTAACAAGCTCAGTGATTTTGGAGATAAATTTTCTTGCAGCATCTACATCTATTTTGATAATTTTAGGCTAATTTCTAAAAAGCTTTTGCAGTGAAAGCAGATACCCCATATACTTACTTTGGGTTCCATTTGACGGCAGTTAATCCTAGACTCACTGAATTATAAAGTGAAGTTCACTTTTGTTTGGAGAGATTTGATTTAGCTACCATCAAACCTCAGGCCATTCCTGGTTTCAAACACTACAATTTATGCTCTATTACCACTCTTCAKTCGTGGTCAGAATTCCCCTTAGAGAGTCAATTACTTAAAGTTCTGCTGTTTGAAGAACTAGGCTTGTTTACACAAATAGGCTTACTGGCACTACAGGTGGGCTACATGCCTACACATGTGTACATTTTCCCTGGAAACAGCCTGAGCAGCCCCTGCAGAGCAGGACACTGCTGGGAGGCACCAGCCTTGCTGCACGTGTGCTGCCCAACTGCGCTGCATGCACACACAGGAAGCCTTGCGTGTGCAGCCTGAGAGATCACGTGGGTGTCCAGGAAACCCCGGGCAAAAATGTGGCAATCCAGTTCTCAAAACCGGGTTTGAGGCCATCCAATCCATCGGCACTGTGCCCTAAAGCAGTGCTGAGACAGCATCTTGGTTCTCACTTTGATGATATCTCCTACGCCTCCCATTCCAGAAGTACCACTGCTGCAGCAGAGACACTCTGTTCATGRAGGGCTGAGTATGGAAAAAGGACCAAAGCAGCACCCAAAACTCACGTGGCATTTCACAGTCTAAATTGCGTAAATGCAGCATCTACTCTCTGAAGGCAGCAATTACAACATTTTAAAAATGACAAAATACAAGCCCAGGGCTATCAGGGAACACAGCATTTTTTATTGTATAGTCTCAGATTTTAATGTTCACACAATAGGGACCCTTAACTGAATTGAAGAAAAAAATTCTGATCACACAGATAAATACCATAACAAAAATAAATGATGGGGTCTAAAATAAATTAATACCTTAACATTTTTTCCCATGCTGAGGCTAATAATTTTTAATTAAGGAAGAAACACAACTGTCAAATTTAAATCAAAACACATATTTCACCTTTTCCCATAGGGCAGGAAGGTCAGATCCGTTAATTTTATCTTGATATTACTTAGCTGGCTTTAACACAGTTATGCAAAAGATGGATTTTTATTGTGTTCCAAGAGCCAAGGCAATGTAAAACTCATTCTRCGTGACAAACTATTGCTGATCCTTTCAACATTTTCGAAGYTTCAAAGGGGCTGACTCAGAGTGGACTCACAGTGAAATCACCAACAGGACACAAACTTTCCCTCCTTCCCCCTCTTAGAGCTGTCTGGCCTTGGGGCCTGGCAGGACACAATCTTTCCTTTCTTCTTTCATCCACATGATTTGCTGCAGCTGTTTAATAATAGCCCTTGAGGAAGGCAAACAGTACAAAATACGTCTGAATTGTCATAATCATTAATCTCACCCAGACCATGAGATTGGGTGACACAAACCAAAGCCATGGAATGTTCCTTCTGTGCTGAGGTTTATGAGCATGGAAAACTTAAACTTCCACATARGCCAATTCTCCCCCTCTTCACTGGGATTTCTGGTGCCCTCTCTGAAGCAGCTGCATGCAGACCTTTCTCTGCTATCCTCATTCACATATCTAAAACAGGTTCAATTCATACTTGTCAGCCAAAATCACTAACTTTGGTTCCCCAGACAATTTGCTAGCTAGAGCCCACTGGTGGGRTAGAATCAGCTCACACAGAATGAAGAGCATTGTCCTGTCAGAGAAGTGTGAGTTACACCCTGGTAATTAATAGRAGAGGCTTGTTAGAAACTGTCACTGTAAGAAACCAGGTGCAATTTCCATTTCCACCCTGATTCTGCAACCCTTATGTATAATGAGTAACACTGACTCACGCTAACTCTTCCCACTGGAATTGATTTTCCATGAAGATTTTTGGGATACTGTATGGATGTCTCATGCACTGCTCCCTGCTTTTCATTGTTTTCAAGACACCACCTGGGGGTTTCATTCTCAAGGTGGGCGCTGTCTTGGATTTGAGAAAAAAAAAAAAGCCAAGCAGTTCTCTTAGCAGCTGCAGATACATCAAAGCAAACCAAGAAGAAGATTTGCAACACCCTGCCCACTGGAACTTAAGTGTGTGYAAGGCTTGTACATGTTCGCAGACTTCTTGGTAAAACCGCACTCTTGAACTGCATGGCAACCAGGAAATGTTAGGGGGATGTTTTCGTGGGGATTTTCCTCTTCAGTTTGCGGTTCACGATGATTGGTACGTCACCAGGATGAGCCACACTGGGGCTGACAACAGCGACAAAACTAGAAGTTTGACAGAGCATATAGCTTGCATKCTCCTAGCTTTATTAGAATACAGGATCTACATTTATTGTAAGAACTTGGTTCTAAATTTATTAAAYTGATTTCTAGCTCTAGGCAGATATACACGGGTAGATGTTTCCTTACAATCACAGACTATTGAATCTTGTACTGGCACCTCTGAACAGGAACAACCACCAGCTTAGCACTGATACCTACATTTTGAATATTATCATCTGCTTTAAATACCTGCTAGCAATGAAGTGCAAAAAGTAACTTACTGGAAACAGATTAAAATACATTTAAAAGAAAATCCTAGTAATTACGATTCCTCTTCAGGCAAATCTATGAATTGGGCCACGTGTGTCCTAAAATCTGAGGAGGTCTGGMCAATCCAGATCTTGTCTCTCAGTTCAGACCTCTCTCTAGTTATGCCTGGTTTTCTAATTGTTTCTCAATTAGAAAGACTACGTCATGGCTAAATAAGARTGCATATTTTATTTCTGACTTGAGGAAATGGCCTCTGAATACAAAACTTCATATGGGATGGATTCATGAAAYATTTCAGGATCCAAAATATTTTGTCAATGTGTATATTAAATTCGTCTGATTACTGCCACGACTTTGACATCTGCGAGAACTTAAATGTACAAAAAGTATCATTCAGTGATTACSTAATACACTGCAACACACATGGCCCTGGAAGGCATTATTTGCTGAGTATTTTAGCTTTTTTTTGCAGTCTATTAGTAAAAAATTTCACTCAAGCAACTCCCAGCCCAGGCAACTGTAACAGGATAGAGAGGTTTTTACCTTTATGTCAGAAGTTGGACTAAAGCCCAAGTCAGTGATGAAAACCACTGGATAGCTGTTTGCTAGGTTATGTAAAATGATTCATTAATCCCAGCCACAGTCACTAATAGACACGTGTCGACATCATTAAAACACACCTATACTTGAATCCCTCGGGGCTTGATGAAGAAAGGAGAACTGTGCTGGGAAAATAGRACTCAAAACTGGGATGACTACACACTGATCAAAATTCAGAAGTCAAATTTGCAAGATCCACGTGAATGAAGCAAGCAGTCCTTCACCATCCCAACATACAAGCTCCAAGGATGGAGCCACCTGTACCATCATTAAGTGGGGCTGGTTTTTGTGCTCTTCCAGTTGCGATATTCTTGCTCTGCTAACCACCATTCTCTAATGAAAGTAGAGAAACAAATCTAGAAATAGACTACCTGCACCATATGCAAGGCTTTTCCAAATAGTGGCARTGAAAATAAGTCTTCACAGATTCTTGGGAGTTGTCCAGTGAAATACTCTCCTTGGAGTATTGCCAAGGTGTGAAACCTACAATGATTTATAGGAAATACATTTCCAGATTTAGTGGYAATAAACCGTATTTTTGGTTTTCAAAGTATCCCTTGTGGGTGCTTAAATAAAGCAAAATAAGGGGTTTGTTTTTCAGTTTGAAACTACTCTTAATTTTGAAATTAAAATAATTCATTTGCACTAAATAAAATAAAATCACTTAAGAAAGTTAGGTTTAAATGTTTACATGGCTGCAATACACATAGGTGGTTTAAGGAACCCAGACAAAAGTTTGCCTCAGGGATTTTTTAAAATGCCATATTTTCATGTAAGTTTGGCATAGAAATATATTCTAAGCCTTGAAAATTTTAATGGGAGAGAAAAACCCTAATGTAATTATATCCCTAATAGCTTATATTCAGGGAGGGAAAAAATCTCTGCACACCTGGCTTTTTAAAGACAGTAATGTCCAGGAAAACACTTTAAAAGGGATTTACCTGCATGTTTGCAAGGAGTTCCTGCTATAAATAGAGACAAACATATTCTTATGTTGGGTGTGGTGACAAGAAAATGAAGATGACTCTCTATAGATCCAAAGGTATAAAGTCAGAACTTTCTTTGAAGTTGTGCCTACTACCCAGTTATATTTGGGTACCTAGTAATTCAGTCTGAAAAAAGCAAATAAGTGTGGCTTTCTCACTTTCCTGTGTGCTGCTAACTGCATGAAAAATCATGAGAGAGCCATGCTAACCTTGAGGTCCAAGGCTGACGTGGATCTCTGCCGTGAGAGAGAAACGCGGCTGGATGTGTGCACAGAGGCCAGAGCAGGATGCAGTGCTGTGGGAGGKTCTCCTTTCTCCAATAAAAATTAACAAGGATTCCTTGCATTTCTGTCTTACTTCTGGGACTGCACACTGGAAATGGGATCAGGGACAAAGCTCAAGCTGCTGACTTTCTTCTGAATTGTTGTTYCTGATGAATCTGCCTACTGATCATCAAAGTCATTGCCTCTGCAGCTGTTTACTGACAGACAAAATTCTCCAGTCTCTTAACTGACAGCTCTCCTGGCTACTGCTTTAAAACAATGGGTGTGGGGGTAGTGCTATTAATAAATCAAGCATTAACAGAGTCACCCAAAATGCAAGTAAGTACAAGAAATATGCTTCAGTCCTCAGCAKTTGCTGTAGGAAGAAAAGAATCTGCTAATGCATCTTCCAATCATRCTTTATCTGCATGGCAACTGTTGCTCTGGTAAACATCCTGAGTGAGCCTATACTGTGTCATCACTTATGATAAACCTYCTTGCTGCTGACATTAATATTAGTCTTTTTGTAATAGTCTCACCCAATGGGGAGYTGAAAGTTTTCAGACTCCAGTAGAGCGTGGTACAGCTGCGCAGCACCTCGGGGGGGAAATTGCAGGCAGTGATATCACAGTCTGCAATTAGTTATCTGATATGCCCCCCTGGAAATGATGAAAACATAACCATCATTGCTGATATGAGGAGAGCTCCAGGCTGTACAGTGAACACCCTAACCCCAAAGGCTGAGTAACAAGGGCTGTGAGGAGAATCAGTTGGGATCAGTTCCATGCAATCCAGGTGGAGAAACACATGAAATGAAGCTGGAGAATAATAGCTGGAGTCTGATTGTCACTGTTTGACTGATTTAGTTATTTGGGATAAAAGCATTGGGCACACAGACAGATCCCCAGCCTGGAGCCCAAAGGGCCTTATTCCTATTTGCTGCTCTGTCACTTATCCAATCAAAGGAAGGAACCTCAGGAATCTTTTCAAAAGCTCTGCCAGTTAAAACAAAGATAACRTTACTCTGGTAGACTTAATGAAAAAAGGAAGGTGGCTCAGGTTATGTCACAATGTAGGACAAGATCTGTAGAAGTCAAARGGAAAGTTCTTATGCAAGCTTCTGATGATAGAATATTGTCACATCAACTATTCCCTTAGTTTTTCCCCTAACACAAGAATGACAGGGATCCCATAGCCTGTAAYAGATTGCCTAGGCCAGCAAGCAACTTCTCCTGGAATTTTTGGTGGCAAAATATTTCCATTTTCTGGACTCTTTGTGACTCTATCCACCCATATACTAGGGTTTCAAGAATCTTGAGATTTATACTGAAAATGCTGACTAGCAAGTAACTTTCCTAAGATGCATGCAGGCTGTTCATACACTAAGCTACATGACCAGTTAAATTTCTTAATCATTCTTACAGTCTTAGTTTTGAATCTTTTAAAACTGGTTTAATAAAAAACCACATTTAATAACTAGAATTTGCAATAAAAATCAATATGTACACAGTGTTGTTTCTGTCACAAATATGGCAGGAAAAGTGATTTTTTTTCCTATTAAAAAAAAGTACATTTAAATGTAACAATTCATAAAAGGCAGTGAAGACTCTCTTGCTTGARGGAAGAATGGGAAAGAAGTACTGTCAGTGTGGCCTCGATATTCTGTGATTTCAAATACTACATTAAATCCTACGTATATTTAGGCAGTAGAGATACATAAAGGCAATGCACTATTGCTTGCATGTAATCATCCTCAAAGAGTGAAGCATCATTGCTTCCCAAAAGTGCTGGAATAATTTTGAAGCCARTGATTTTGTTGTGATGCTCATTGATTCCAGGAAATTTTTTTATGAGATATAGCTGGATTTTACAAAAAGATCCAGAGCTAAATCCACATTGGAATGGTGAATGATASAGTGGCAGACCTCAGTTCAGATGCAGTGATTTCTATGACATTGGATTCATTTTGAGCAAGAGTCAATTCAAATCTCAGTTTGGGAATATGCTATCTTAATAAATACAAAATTCGAGACAGCTGCTAATTAATWAAGCACCAAAATATTTTTCCCCACCAAGGATATTACTTGAAGCAAAATTCCTCAAGTGGTTTATTAAGAGCAGGAGACAAAGCATCCATCCAGGAAATCAGAGTACATGCTGGGAGAAAAACTCATTGAGAGCAGCCCTGATGAGAAGGATTTGGGATTTGTCATGGATGAAAAGCTGGACATGAGCCACATGTGTGTGCTTCCAGCCCAGGAAACCAAGAGCATCCTGAGCTGCATCCAAGGGGATGTGGCCAGCAGGGCAAAGTGATTTTTCCCCTCTATTCTGCCCTTGTAAGACCCCACCTGGAGTGCTGCATCCAGCTCTGGGGTCCCCAACAGAAGGACATGGACCTGTTGGAGCAAGTCCAGAGGAGGAGCATGAACATGACTGGAGGGATGGAGAACGTCTCCTACAAAGAGASGCTGAGAGAGCTGRGATTCTTCAACCCAGAGAAAAGAAGGCACTGAGGACACTTCACTGCAGCCTTGCAGTACTTGAAGGAGTTTTGTTTGTTTTTTTTAAAGAGAGGAAGTTTTTTACACAGGCAGATGGTTATAGGACAAGGGGGAACATTTTTAAGCTAAAAGAGAAAATATTTAGATTTKATGTTAGGAACAAGTTCCTTAATGTGATGGTGGGAGGCACTAGAACAGGTTGCCCAGAGAAGCTCCAACCCTGGGAGTGTTCAAGACCAGGTTAGATGGAGCCCTGAGCAATCTCATTTAGAGGGTGGCATCTCTGCCCATAGCAGGGGGTTGGAACGAGGTACCCTTTAAAGTTCCTTCCAACCCAAGACATCCTATGATTCTGTGATGTCTTAGAAACAGCAGAAATAGYTGATGCAGTGAGGAACCACTTTTCCAGGTGATTTTCTACCATTCTGCAGAGATCATCCTATCTTCCTTAAACAGCCTAAAAATGTGTYTTAGACACACCTTGCTATAACAAACTGCTAATTCACCTGACTCATAAACTTCTTTTTCTGGAAGGGTGGGAGATATTGGACTACTTCCCAATACAGAAATCAATTCAGATACCTAAACCAGTAGGTTAAAAAGCAAAAGATAGATTTCAATTAGTCATGTTGCCATGACTATCGCTGTGGATATATTTGTATCACATCAGGGGTGGAGAAAAGGTGTCAATACATTGCTTTGCAATTGCTGTGAGTCAACAGTAGTGTGACTGTGACTGYGTTGATAAAATGGCATGACCTGAGCACTATGAGTAATAAAGTCAGACAGRAGACTGCTACTGTGAAGAAATTCAGTGTAGGTCTGCAAAAAATTGGTTGTATGGGTGTTTCAAAGATTAGGAAAACACTTGCTCTTACTCATAAGGAGCATTTTCTCATACGCATTGCTCGGCTGAAGGAAGGATTGCACAGYCAGACTCAGTGATGGATTGCCAAACACTAACTGAAGAGAGTTTCCTGTTTTTATGGTAACAGTTTTCAGAAAATGATCTGGTCCTCTGTGCTCTTGTTCACTTCCTATCCAGTAGAATAATGTTTGCACAAGAACATTTTTCTTACAATTAATCATAATGCTTCCTTCATCTGAAATAGCCCTGTATGTGAAATCATACCTGCTTTCTGAAACTGAAGCAAAAGAGGCACTAGTCTTGTTGATGGGACAATGGGCTGGGACTTGGGAGAAGATGTTTTATTCACTGCTGTGTCTCTGTGTCTGTGTCTCTGTTGTCTTATCTGTGACATGGGGATAGAAACACTGACTTCTCACAGGCTACAAAAATCACAAATCATTATTTTCTGCTGGCAACATGCTTGTCAGTTCACTTCTTTCTCACTAGTTTGGAMTATTTCTTCTCTGTTAAATACTACTATATCTAGACTTCAAATTTTTAGTTCTAGGGTAATTTAAGTACATTCAGCCTCACTCCAGCTCTGCTGAAGGTGTTGATGAAATCCATCAGATAAGGTAACTCCCACTTGACCAAATGTTGTAATATTTATGTGAACTCTGTGCAATGCAAAGAAAAAAAAAAGAACTAAATTTCAACAGAGGCACCATCTATTTCTGAAGTGATACCTTGAGAAATCCTAAGATGTCAAATCTGTTTCAAGAATTCAAGTTCTTCTACAACAGTCAGAAGAATCCAACAGATGACAAACAGAAGGAATACATCTCAGACGTGATCTTTGAATGTTTAAGGCACTGTAGGATATACTGAGGAGAGACCACTTGTTTTTGTTATTAATGTCCACCTTGAGCTTTGAAGATGTGGATGTGATCAAGTAAATGTTATCAATAAATACTTTTGTAGGTTATTAATAGATATACACCTTGCTGGGCCCAAGACTTTCAATGCTGTGGCTATGTTACATTTTTTAATAGGTTTGTGATAACGCAGAAGCAATTGAAGCAAATAATATTGTTTCTATTTTATTTTGAARGGTAGCCTAGTCAGGCAGAGAGAGCTTTTTTAATTTTTTCTCCTTTGCTCAGCAAAATAAATTAATTAAAGAATTCATTCATTTGCAAATGCAGAATTTTGGATAGAAATTCTACTGGTCTTTAAGGACASTGTTGCAACATCTTACCAGTCTTGGATTGTTCTTTATGCAATATATTGYTTATGCTGCACTAATTTACAATAGGTCTGGTCCCCACTGGTATATATATATAAGGAACAGGAGTTGCTAAGAAATATGAAAGAAGAAGGAAAACTATCTCCAGAAAGAAATACAAACTACTTGTCATATGTACTACCTGAATCAAAATAAACTCCTATCAAAGCATTAACAGAGGGCAAATTCAGATTTAATCATTGATCTTAACAATCTCCKACTCACAGGATATGTCTCCTCCTGGAATACTGGACAATTGGGCTTTTCTAATCCACATGAACCCACAGARACAGAAAACACTGTCTAGTGTATATGCCTAGAGCTGCCCTGAAAAACCACCTGAGAAACTCTGCTGATCTTACTCTTCCCTGATGCTCTAAGATTGCTCCTGCCTCACTGTTTTAAAGAAACCGTTAATGCTGTGCTCTGTTCAGTGTGAGCACAAACAATATCACTACAGGATGATGTGTGAGACTTGGCAGGTCAAGAATATGCTGAGAAAATAGAGCAAAACTACTGCAATCTTTTCCCACTCAAAAAGCAGCCAGGAAATGAGGCCATAAGATTAAAAAAAAAAAAAAAAAAGAGGAATTACTAGAACTGGTCTTGCAGAATTGTCACAAGACACAAAAATCATCACAGACACTCTTAGAAGAGCTCTGCAATATTTTATACCACAACAGGGAGCAAATAGATCCAGGGTTTTACTGAGACAAGCCACAAAAGCAGGAAAGAAACTTCTYTCTAGGCAGTCACCATGGGAATGTGTCTCACATGCTCAAAATGTCTGGCAGTTTCTACTTTTAATACAGAAATTGTCAAAGGGATAAGTGCTTCTCTAAATCCTTAGCCCACTCAGYGATGAACTGGAACCACCAAGTATCTCCACTCAGTAGGCTATAAAATGATTTGGTTACATGGTTTAGAAGTTTGGAGCTCAATATGYGATCTCAAGGAGGACATTTTTTATTTTCTGTGCTAGGAGAGATTTTGCTCCTTACAAGARGACAAAGTTACTCTGATTAGTGCAATGGAAGAGTGGTATTTTGTTAMTACCAATCTCCCAAAGTCGCTGGATATCCAGCCCAACAGCCCAACACAGCATGAAGCTTTAAATACAAATACTTACAAAATCTCAATAAGATAATCRATATTTATCACTAGGAAGTATTGGTTCAAACAAGAGCAAAACTTGACTACATTTAAGACACTATTCTTCAGGTAATTATTAAAYAAATTTTAAAGTTCTTGAACCTAAAGAAGTGTTAACTCTGAAAGTAGGGCAAAAGATGTAAGTCAGTTCTCACTTGGCAAACTACTTCAAACATCCCTAATCATAAARAGATAAGCATGCAATAACAACTCTTTAAGGAAGCTCGAGTTTGCATTTATTGTTGTCTAGCAGGAAACAATTGCTATTGAACTGAAAATAGCTAACAGTCTTCAGTGTGTATATAGACAGCAAACACACAAGTAAACAGGATAAAACTGWCGGAGCAATAAAGTTGTATCAGATTTTTACAGCACTGCTGCTGGCAAAATTGATTTAAACAAAATATGCATTATTTTACTTCCGTGTTCTAGGTGTTCCTATGTATGAAATTTATATGGAAACATTTATAAATGTGAAGACTCATTAGCAAAAGAAACTTTTTCCCTACATTTACACACCTGGGTAAATGATGGAAAARGGAAAGAACAGTGAGATAATAAAGGACACCTAATCAAGCAGGGGGAGGAAAAATAAGGAAGTGAATGAAAGATGTGTTCAGGCCGCACCTTCAGTGTCTTCATTATTAAAGGATCATGTTTCTTTATAATTGGCAAATACTACTTTCCCTTGAACCTAGTTAACCCTAGCCTGGTTGACTATTCCATATTCCTTGCGCAGAAGCTTTACCCAGAACACCAGGATGGAGCTGGGAAGACCTGGCTGTCCTTAGCAGTGTCACTCCCTCGTCTCCTCRCTCCGCGATAGGGACACTCCACCTCCTCTCAAAGATGTGAGTAGGTAAATCACTCCCATCACAGCCACCCCTACAGCACCGCTGAACTGTCGCATTTACATGCTGCAGGAGGAGGATATTGCAGCCTGTTGAGTCTGTTCTGAGTGGGCATGTGGGCTCCGAGCGCTCCCTGCAAGCAGCCGCAGCCTCGCCGCCCTGGCACGCATTATCCCCATCCCTGGCTGATACGCCTCCCTGCTGGAAAGCTGTGTTCTCTCCCAGAGGCTGCCAGCTTGGGGCTGGAGCTCAGCTTTCAGACACCAGTCTGGTCAGCAGCTTGCTTGCTACCTGTGCACTCGCTCACATCTGCTCACAGGGGTCTGGGTGCCCAGGGAACATCCACTGAGCTTCAGTTAACCTCTCACTTCTGTATGAGAAATCTGCAAGAAACTATTCATTACAGCCACCCACACACACCACACCCTGCTTCTTTACAGACACCTATCCATTAACAAAAATAACAATAAAAAAGCCCCCTAGGGAAATGTACTTCTGAGAACCTGTTTTGCTAACACGCTGTCACTGTGAGACATACATAATTAACAAAAGCTATGCCATGGCAGCTTGTTTTTTACTATTATACATTCTGWCAGAGGCAGCATCTTATTTGCGAAAGCAGGAATTTGGTGAAACAGCCATTAATTGTGAAGCTGAGGATTGCAGGCTAATGCCCTTTTCCTAGGCAGCTGTCAGTATGTACCCTGGCAATCTCTTTCACAACCCTCTCAYACTGCTTTTGGAACAGTCTCATTAGCAGAAAGAGAGATGAAGTTTTAACACAGCTGCTGCATGTCTGGCGTTTTTTCCTTCTTCCTATTTTTTTTTTTTAAAGACACAACACAGCCTCTTAGAGTTTCCAGCTACTAAGCTACATCAATCATCAACAGAAAAAACAAATAAAGTGAAACCAAGTATTTTTCAAAGTCCACATGTAAGYAGAATTCAGCTCTTCTCTGTGATTTTTACTTTGAATTAGCATACCCCGCTTGTGCTTTCATGTTTTTAATGGCTAAAACTGTAGATTATTCTTTAACTCGGATTATTTTTGTTTGGTTTGGGTTTTTTTATCTTTGGCGGGGGGGGCTGGTTTTTCTTTTAATGTTTCACAATATGAGAATTGAAGGTTATTGTACCAAAACAAGACTGCCGCATTATATAAAGTTGCCAGCGTTGTCATGCAGAGGAAYTGGAAAGTCCCAAAGCCGTTGCTTACAAAAGAAAGTCCAATTATGTTCCTAATTGAAAGCACAGACTCAAAAAATGACTGCAGGTTTYGTTAGGCAGGAAACAGTCACGGAGGTTTGAACTATAAATTGCAATTAGCTCAGCCTTCTGTCTGACTGGAAAGATTCTCCAAGGAAAACCCCTCTTTTTCTCGGTCGCCACTTCACATTTCTGCCTGCAAACTCATTCATACGATGAGCTGCTCTGCCGTCCCTTGGGCGGGGGCAGCTCCGGCAGCCGCGGCAGGGGAGGGAAATCACAGCCAGCTGCTACTGATATTACTGCTGAGGCACGGCGGGAGGAAACTGATAAACACACAGCACTCACACAATCCTCYCTGCCACTGCTATTAGCAGCACCCATCGTGGCCACTGATAATTACCGTGTCTGATAGCTTTGAAATTGTTGTTACCTCTCTGGGAGGGAGAGATGGCTGGCTGTTAAGAGGCGATGGACTCCTGGAAAATGACCAGCAACTGCACCGRACTGGCTTCCTGCCTACAGTCGTGGGTGACACACAGAGAACGGTCCAAACCACTTGGTTTGTCACAGAGAAMCCCTGAGAGGTAAAGGCAAAGGACTGTGGATGTGTTCTGCTTTCTAGCAAGTTGGAAGTTYCCATTGCTCTATTTTAAGAATTCAGAATTAAGAATGCTGACAAATTAAATCAGCATGCTCCCAGATGCCAGCTGATTCTAAAATGTCACGTGTTTTGAACAACATTAATTGTTCCAGTGCAATGTTGTGTTGTTTTCCAAGCGGGCAAGATCACTGTGATGGGCCATGTTTGTTTCACAATTATCCTCTCTGTGAAGTTATATTTCACTGATAACTATGTACATTTAGCCTAGTCCTGGAAAAAACAATTTTAGAGGTGAGTTTTGCAGAGGTCCTTCCCTTGCTCTCTCACATAGTATTCTCTTGAAAATAAAAAACCAAACAGTGAAATATGAAGGGGAGAATTATCATCTTCCATATTGACTGTATTTTCAAACACTTGTCCCTTAGTTCTGGAACAAAAATGTGATGCAAGAAGACCAGAAAACARATGGAGAAGCCTTTTTACAGCATTTGGAATGTCAAAAAACTTYTAAATTCTTTGACTGATTTACCCTGTCCTTACAAAGGAACTAACTCTACATTGCCTTTTATCTGCTTCTCTACAACATGTTTTACTACCAGTCAACCACACAGAACTAGTATTATCAAATATGATCACACCTTTTCATCAAGTACTTTAGGAGTAATGAGCTCATGGTTCTCTCTGGTGTTAATCTGTCTATCAGCATGTCATGACATCTCCGACTGCTGGCACATTCTTGATGCAGTCAAACCTCATGCATGTATAGGTGATAGATGAATAACTGCAATATTCACACTATCTTCAACTCAGGCCTACAAAAGTCATGGGAACTCTTCTGGAAAGAAAGATACGCCACATATGAATGAACATTTTGTTTAACCTTGGCTAGAGCTACCAGTGGTTTTAAAGGCATTTACTTTAAAAAAGTTCTTCCTCAATTGTACGATGCTATCTGTCCTCATTAAGCCTTTCTCCGACTTCCTATTTTCAAGGTAAAGGCTCTTCATTGTGGTGAGCACCAGTASCTAAAGAATCTTCAAACATTTCTCCAAAGGCTGCCAAACAATCCCCTGCCGTGGTTTGTTGGCTCTGTGCGTGCRCAAGCTGCTTCTAGGGCAGCTCCATAACCCTTCCACTCAACAGGGATGGAAAGTTCAAGAGAACTCTTAATAAAGCCTAGTTACTTTGTAGCTTTGGGAAGCTGCCAAGATACACACTGTAAGGACTGAGTGAAAATGAACTGGCACAAAGAGCTTCTTCAAGCTGCTTTGTTTACAAATTTACAGGATAGATACGCAAAGCAAGGGGCAGGCAGGTCCCTTCCTTTGTGACCGACCAGCAGCTGCAGGAGCCGTGTCTCAGAGCCTCACCTTGTAATGGGGCTCTGGCACCCTCTCCAGTGCTAGCAGCCAGGCTCCTTCCTCCCACGGGCACACTCATTCTCCCTCTTTCCATTTCATCTTTACCACTACTACTTCTGTTCCAGCTCCTTCCAGTCTGGGGGTCAGAACTCCTGGATTCGTTTTGTGTTAATCAAGGAAAACTTTGAGAAAAATACTTCTACAAATACATAATGCTTGCAGGTGAAAGTCTCCTCTGAAAACATCATTAACAAAGATGTCAGTATCTGTATCCTCCGGGATTCAGACTCCTTAGACAAGTCATGTCAACACCATGAGTAAGAAACCTATCAGTGACAGTATAGTCACAACACCACAGAAATCAGGATGAGTAAGTTTTCCAGCTTTCTCTGTATCTCATTTTTCCTTCTGAAATCACATTAGGAGTAATTCCAGGTCCTCTTTAACTCCATAAAATTCTGTACTAAAAGAATCAAAATTCCAGTTCAGGASTTTCCCAACAGCAATAGCCATTAGTCTGTGATGCACAGCAAAATCACTAGCTCAAGAAAGAAAACACCACCATCAACTGCTGTTTTGAAATCATTACTGACTACAAAGTCACGCTGGAATGTACTGTATACCAACTAAAATACACTGTAGCTATAGTCTAATACCTTGCTAAGCCAGTAAAGAAACTTCCCTGGAGGGCATATGTGAATTTGAMACACTTTTTGTAACTATGCTGAAGGCTCTATTACAGTGGGACTTTCTGTCCCACTGTAAAAGCACATTACTCCCAGAGTCAGTGCAGACCCTGCTCTCTAGGACACTCCAGGCAGCTCACAGAAGTGAGAATCAGTTGAGCAGTTAAAATATTTATACAGTGCACAGACATGGACCAAGCCAAGGATTTAMACACATCTCAGACATACCTTATTTGCCTACAGCAGCCCTGTCCTTTCTCTTAAGGCTTTGTCTATATAYCTGATCTTAGCAAGAGCATTTTGGCACAGTGGACACACGGATTTTACAAAGAAATGCAATGAGGCTGCTTCAGCTATCTCAGATGCACTGGGAACTTGTTGCCTCTGACACACCCATTCACAGCCTGGCAGCACTGCAACCATTACTGA
Source organism: Alauda arvensis (assembly GCA_902810485.1). Taxonomy (NCBI): domain Eukaryota; kingdom Metazoa; phylum Chordata; class Aves; order Passeriformes; family Alaudidae; genus Alauda; species Alauda arvensis. The sequence goes on from CADDXX010000035.1 coordinate 1,482,605, forward strand.
AGTATCCCCTGCTGCTCAGGCAAATGAGACATATATTTACTATATGCACGCACACACACAGCCCTCGGGGGACAATGGCCATAAAAAATTCATTTTGTTAGACTCCTGRAACTTATGAGTACAAAAACAATATAGAAACACAACTGTTATCCCTAGCCACAAAATGCCTCAAGGCAGTTGCAGTCACAGTAAGAGTCTGCTAAAAGTACGTTCATTCCCCTAAAACTTGGTTGAGCTTGCATCATGTGAAATTTCAAAAGCTTTTTGTCACTTTGGACATAAAACTTTTGGGTTTTTTTTCTCTGTATTAACCTTAGATTTTAAAATACAAACATTTGAAGCAGATAACAAAGCTGCAGGAAGGTAAGTGATTAAACAACTGAATTTTGTCACTTCTAAACCCCTATGTTCCAAAAGCTCATCAGTCAGCCCCAAAGAGACCTTAGAAAGTCAGAGGCAAGCATGCTTGGCATAAAAGCTCTCCGAACTTCAGCAGAGATCCCTGCAGCTTTTCTCCTGTTCAGCAGGGCTGTGCCCAAAATGCAGCTTCTTTCAGCTGTTGGTTCAGCTCATGTGAACTCCAGAATCCAGCTCAGAGCTGGGGGGGCTCACCCCCTTCCCGCCGCCCCCTTTTCGCTGCAGYCCGGAGCGGAGCGGGGAGAGCTCCTGCGTTTGTACAAACTGCGTTTGTATCAGCAGTCACACGGTCGGGCTGAGCTTCCCCAGAGCCATTCCCAATTCCCTAACGTGATTCTGCTCTTAGTTTAAACTCCATTCTTAATGTCCTGCAATTTAGTTTTTACAGATCTGGAATTGCCCTTTACAAGCCATAAACAGCTTTCTGTGATTGCATAGACCAGCACAACTGAGATTACACTTCTAAAACATCTCTGATACCGCTTGAAATAATAAAAGTATATAGATGTAAGAAAGCTGTTAGCTATCTGGTAGAGACACACTTGCTGTCTGGAGCATTAACTTAACAATCATAAGTGTTTCCATTCATAAAAATCTTACCTGTTTCTGTTAGACAGAGCTTCAGCAAACATAATCCAATAGTTGCCCATAAGGAGAATTTGGCCATTGTTTCCTGGGAACTGTTTTGAAAAATCCAAAGATCCTTGCCAGCTGCAGAAAGAGGAAAAGCCCCAACGCCTGTTAAGCCTGCAGTCAATGAGTCTGAAGTTTGCTGCACTTTTTATTCTGATTCAAAGGAACTGAAGTAATGACATAACTGGGAGGGGGAAGCTCCATCAAAAGTCACACCCATATTACAACAAAAGTTACCCAGCAGCAGAAGAAGGGGGAGTGGAAGGAGAGCTAGTACTGACTAAGCAGGCACACTTGASTTTTAAAGAGCCACTAAACCTTCTCTTCTTACACAAGTCTAGTCAAAAGTTATGCTTAGTGTGCTCATAGGAAAATGTGTGTAATCTCTCCTCAGAAATGCACTGTTTGTCATAAGCTTTTCCTCCTGCATTTTAAAATCTCTTCATTATTGTAAACCAAGTGAAYATAAAAGCACTAGGGGTTCTGAACCCTACTAAAGAATCTGTAACACCCTAAATGTTTCCAAAAAATATTTTGTTTATTTATTCCTATCTCACCATTTTCTCTTTTTGAGGTTCAGTTAGGAGMAAGTAAAATGCCTGCTCTGCAGTGGAGCTTTCTGCAATGTTTTTGTTCACTGCTGAAGRATATGGGATAACATCATGTAGAAGATAAGTTGGGGCAGTTCAATTTCCCACAGCCCATTCTACCCTTGATGTCCCTGCACAGGCTACTCCAACAAGAATAATGAATGAACAAGAATAGTGAATAATGCCAGTGCCAGAAGTGAGTGATACTGAGGGACTAAGGCTGATATTTTATTGTATTGATGGCATAAGGCACAGAAGGAATTTTTCCTCCTATTCCCAATTCAGAAAGCAGAGAAACAGGATGAAAAGGTATGAGATCTTTAGGGTTCAGACAAGGTCTCAGTTCCTGAGGGACACGTGTTCATTGCAGTGTGGTTTTGTTTGGCTCTTCATGAAACCCCTGGTGAAAACCTCAAGGCCTCTGTAGATAAGCAAAAGGCTTGTCTCTTGCATGCCTTGGAGATTTCCCTGGTGTCTCCATGCACTGGCTTCCCTTCAGAGCTGGAGAATTGTAACAGTGGTTCCTGTGCCATGGGATGAAGGGTTGGCCAGGGACCACCACAGCCAGCACTTCTCACCTTTAACCACCAGCATGTGGCCATGACTGACAGCCAGAAATGCCCTGATTTCAGTTTCCTTTGCCAAATCTGGAATGAATAGTCCCGTATCAGATTACTGCTTTGTAGATCTTCCCACTTGAAAGAATTTTCTCATTAATTTGATCTCCATTAATACAAACAGTGGAAAAATACAGACAGGTCTCTCCAGGCCACAGGCACAGGAAGGTCACATAAAGAGGTTTTCAGGACTTTGCCCTTTTTTGCCTTTTGACTTWGAGATGGGTGGCTATCCTTTCCTCAGCCAGCCAAATTTCTAGCAACAGGTTCCAACAGGCTTTTCCTACAGGTCTAGAATATCTGATGGGACACAGTTAAAGTGAAAAATCTATCCTTTAAACACAGGGAATCTTTTTRTTATGAAGCTAGCAACTTTGCAATTATGAATAAAACACATTTTCTTTAGTGAATATGCTACTTTTTTTTTTTAAGAAGCAATTAAAAAACAATCTCCTGTATACCTCATTGTCTAAAGTGGAAAGAGAAATAGTTCTGTAAAATCCTGTACATTTATATCTATAATATTTTTGGCATCAAAATCCACAAATAATATAGTGGGATTTCAAAATGCTGGGMTACAGTTAATGAATGTTTTAAGTTTACTAAGTATATATTTTTCTTCAATTGTTAAATTGACTGTAAGATTCATGTCCAAATGAAGGCAACAGAATAATTAAAAATTTGATTAAAATTTAGGAAATTTTTAGACCTATTTTTGATTAACATAAATCACCTCTCCATTAATATCCTGTATTCATAATGATACAGAATTTGAAAAAAAAAAAAGTTTGCTTTGGCACAGGTAAAAGAAGAAAAACATCCATTTTAGGGATAGAAGCAAGYCTTATTTAGCCAGGAGTGGAAATTCCTAGTCTCTTCATGGTCTGGAATTTCTAATTCTCGCCCTTCTAACACCGGATTATGAACAGGTTGCTTTCCATATACCAAAATCTTACTTCTTATTCATCTCAGTCTTTTCAATACTTCTGCATGTGTTCAGCAAGGGTATTCCAAAGAATGGTATTCTGCTTTGGAAAGACTCTCTCTTGCTTGTTGCCCTGAAAAACTGGGCTAAGATTAGACACATTTAGACCACTTACATGGAGGTGCTAGTACCTAATGCAAAAGGAAAAGACAGACCTACACAAGAAAAATAATTGATGACAACATTTCATGTAGTAAATCCCAAAAATAGTTAATGAGCTGTTTGCATGTGCCATGTGAGCTTGGCCATTCCTTGTGCCATCTGCCTGCTTACACAYCAGCCTAGGACACACATGTGCATTCCTACAAAAAATGACACAGAAATGTTTCCTTCTTTCCCACACAAACATGCTCAGCTCAGGTCGGTGTCAGGTGGACAGAAGCCCAAATTTAGCCTGGCTGCAGGGCACAGTGCTGCTGAGAAAATTTAGTCAAAGAGGATGTACGACTCTGGAAAAACTGTTTGGTTTGGTGGTCTGGTTTTTGAGTTTGTTTTGGTTTTGTTTAGGGGATTTCTTTGTGAAAAATATGTAACTTCTCCTTTAGTTTGGGAAAAMCTTATTACACAGGACCAGAAAAATCCCGAAGCAAATCTTCAGCTGAAGAAATGCAGCAGAGCATCCCTTTTTAAGCCTGTCAGTACAGCTAAATAGCTGAGATCTGGAATTTCCTTACTTCCTTAGCAGCAAGGAGGTAAACTACTGACACCAAAAATTTGTAAAATTATTAATGAATTAAGTATTCAAAACAGAATAAAACAATAAGACTGAAAAAGGATAAAGCCCCAGTATTTAAAAGAGTGTTTTTCTGTGATGCCTTTGATACAGTGAATACTGAATCTTGATGGTAAAATACAGTACAGGAACCCTAAAATAGCTCATTTGAGATTTTATCACATATGTGAACTGTAGCCAGCACTAATTAATTTTGACAAAAATCCTAATAGGGAGTACATATATTGGAGCCCTAGAAAAGGAACATGCATGGCTTATAGCAATATAAAAATTTTGGGTTTTTGAAGGAATTTACATAGAGGATGAAATTCTGGCCTAGCTTAATTGAAAGACCAAAATYCCACCAAACTCAGTGGCACAGCCTCACCCTAGAATGAATATTTAGATTTTATTTTGTGGACAGACAAGAATATGGATGTACCTGAATGAACCTGTACTTATGATGGAAAAAAGGTATCAATGGAGATTGATTTCACTAGTGAACAGGAGAAATAGAAAGAAGGGTAGAATGGAATTTTGTTTCTGTGRAAATACATGGCATTTGTCTTCTGAAACCCCCAAATTTCTAAAAAAATGCAGCTCCTAATTTTAATTTTCTTTTTCTATTATCAGCAGCTCTTCTTATTTAAAGAAATCATTTTCTGAGCATAATTTGGTGAACATTTCAAGCTTGTTATGGGGATTTGAACAGCAAYTGGTCTTAGTGAATGTAAAAAACACAAATGTCATTAGGTAGTTCTGGTCATGGCTGAGTATGTTTTGCATCCGGGTGATCTGTGAGACTGGCTGAAAATCAGATTTAGGGGAGCAGGGAGGATTTCATACCCACTTATCTGTAATATCAATAAAATATGCTATTTTTAATAAGATTTCCTCCATGTCCCTAGACTGCAATCTAGTTTCCTGCATTTCAGACTGGATTCAATTTCAGAGTAGATTTAATTTTCATTATCAATCCTGAAAACAGGTTTTGTAATGGCAACGGCTGTAAATGTTCCAGTGTGGCAAATCTGGAACTGCACACTTTTCTGGGGMTCTGAGTGCTGAGGGGAAGGCACAAGAAGAGCCTGTGCTGGTTTAAGCAAGAAAAGCTGCTCTTTTGGCTGGAGGGCAAAGYACTCCCTTGGGAAGTTGAGCGCCCGGTTCTACTCCCATCAAGCTTTTGTTCCTAGATGTAATTTACAGCCTGTGTCCTGCAGAGAGTTAGGAAGATGAACAATGGCTCCTAGTTGTTTACTCCTGAAAAAGGCAGCAACCCAGATTGGCACCTACCGTGTGGATTCATCAGCCTGTTTTACTGGTTTGYCCCAGATCCCTAAACAACTCACTAATCCAACACAGGCAGAAACCTTCTCAGCTGGCATGGCTCAAGTTGGCTTTTAGGAATTCTGTCAGACCATGTGGCCCCATCATTTTTCTTGTTCCCAGCAGCACTGCRGTGCACGTAGTCCCTGGCTGACCCTCGTGTGCCAGCAGTGCACAGGCAGCAAATCACAGCCCCAGTCCCCGGGGACAGCTCTGACACCACTGTCCCCCCCTCGGTTACTGAGTTGTTTTGGAGATGGAGCTGGAAACCTGCCCCCAGCAGGGCCACCAGCTGCCCCAGCTGGCTGCAGAGACACAGAATGCAGTAGTGACCCACCAGCAGCTGTGCAGCTCAGGGTRGGGAAATTCGGGGGAAACTGAGGGGAGTAGGGCCCACTCATATTCTCTGTAGGTAATTTCTGCCCCTCCTTTCCCTGGCTGGTCTTCCCAGCACACAMCGTGCAAGAAGTCCCTGGAGCTGATACATCCAAGCAAGAGAAATGAAAGTGGGAATAAGGAAAAGTGAGCATGAGCTGCCCTCTCTGTGCTCAGCATGCCGTATTCCCACTTTCACTTCTTTTGTTTGCRGTTATACAAGAGGTGAATCAAACTYACACTAAGCCATTTCCTGGATGTACTCTTTCCTCCCTGCTGTCTTTCCRTTTTCTTCTACTTGATTTTGCTTCATGACTTCTCTCTGTCATCTCCACTCATTTCTCCCTTTTCTTAGCCTCCATTCTTTCTCCTCCACTCCCTCTTCCATGCAGCATATTGGAATTATTGAATCAAACATTTAAAGCCCMAGAAGAGCAGGTGAGCTTTACAAAAGGCAAACGTTCAGGAAACTCAGGAAACACTTCATATTTGCATAACCAAACTGTTACATATAGATAAACCCTCAGGGGCGCTTGTGTCTAATACCTGACCAGAGCCATTCAAAGTCAAGGRAGGTTTTCCATTGATTTTGAGGAATTTTGAATCAAGGCAGCTGTAAACAGTGTTTMGTTCAGTCCCAGTATCTGTATTGTGATGACTCTGCCTCCTGCATTATGTGTTTCTCCTGTGTGTATATTCTGAGAGGATTAGAGGGGTTACATCAGATTCACAGCCACTGCTAAAATATTTCCCTATCCAATGAACGTAAACCCTGAATTTTAGGTAGAACAATTTCTGTTCACACCAGATCTATTTGTGCCACTCTTGCCATAGCCATWCAACATATCCACATTTAGACTGTCCTAAACATAGCAGTGTGGGAATGAGCAGCTAAGCCTATCTTTTTCAGTTACAGAGAGCACTAAAACCAGACCCCGTCTGTATATAAACAGAAACTTACTAAATTTCAGTAGTCTCCCTGTTAGTCTGGTTTATGATTCCTTTGAAAGGTGGAAGGGAAGGAAAAGCATCTTAATTTTAGACCATAATAAGCATGTTTGTTTTCAGAGGCAGGGGTTCCAGCTGTTTCCAGTGTGGCTCTAGGAGGGAAGGTGCAGGTGTGCACACATCATAGGATGAGCAGGCTGAGGAGGCTGATAGCCACAGCAGGGCTAGGTTTTGAAATGCTGAACTTGCTGGGTAACATACACACAAAACARTCTGGCCTTCATTTAATTTTAGGAATATATTGCTACAGCAGTGGCATCCTCTTCCTCAAATGGGCAGAGTCCTTTTGCCTTGTTGGATGTGCAGACACTAGCTGCAACCCTTAAACCCTGTAAGTTATGCAGGYTAAACATAGCCAGGAATCAATGAATTGCTTCAACAGCTGCAGCTTATTGCTTATGATTTGATCCTTTCCACCTGGATATACCCAGGCAAAGCCAGGACTGCTGTCTCCCTGAGCTCAACTGGAAAACAGGGAGCCTGAGGAGGGGTCTCATGTCCAGGTGACASTAAATGTCCCTCCATGCATGGAGAATGCATAAGGTAGGAAACCCCTCCCAGGTTTTCTCCTTGAAGCCTTATGTCAGAGCTCTACAGAAAGTATGTTGGAATTGGTAGAGCAGAAAAACCTACAGCTTCTGAGGGAAGTTCCCTTCCCTGTGGTGTAAACAAGCAAAATAAGGTAATTCTGTGTGACTGAAGGCAGGAGTTTTGTGTTAGGCTGGGACAGAGGCACAGAAAGCAGAGTTCATAAAACGAGGGAGACAGAAACTCTGGTTTTGCACATCTCCATGTGCCTCAATTTCTGCTATAGAAATAGGTAAGGGAGGAGCTTAGTGCTATTACAAGACAATGAGTTTTTCTTGGAACTGAGAATCGTCACACTAGACTGCAAGTTTATTGCCTGCTTAATAACTCGGCTTAAATAACAATGAAAGCCAACATTTTAGAAACTAAAAACAAACACTCATTTGGGATATTATTGCATTGTTGGTAAAAGTTCAGTTGTGGATTAAATTTCTCTCGTTAGCAAGAAATTCATACCTAGAACACAGCTGTGTTTGAAAGTGTACGTTTCTTACCAAAATTTGATTTATTTGTTTTGTCTCTTCTTTAGTAATATAGTGACAATAGCTGATTAAACTTAAGAAAACATATTACTTTCAATCAATATGATTTTGAAAATGTGCTTGCATTCAGTTGCAGTCCTTTTGGGTTACCTTTTGAGGGATGTTTGACAGGATCTATCAGCAACAGACAGATCAACCAGGCAGAAATTCTATATAGAAAAAAATTCAATATTTTATGCAATTGTACATTACAAAATTTGCACTATGCYGATGATTTATAGAAATACAGTAATTATCAAATTACACAGTATGACATGATCATCATAGCTAAGCAACTCCATGTCATCTTTTGGTTCCTGAAAACTCTTTTTTTCAATAATTTGTGCTTCACTGAGAAAGAAAACACTTGTTCATGAATCATYGATTCTTTAGAATAGTGCATGTCTAAAATACTTGCAATGTGTTCACAAACATTTCATTTCAAACAGAAATACAGCTGGCAATAAATACATTATGAGTTATTAGTTCACTTCTAAAACATTACTTATATTGTCGAAATATTTGACTGAAGTGTTGTTCAGACATAAGCAGGTCATGTCTGAACAGCTTTTTGAACAAGTCAGATCTGGAAAGCTATTAAGACTCCTTCAGATGTTAAAGTTCCAGCCAACTTGCACTGAATTTACAAGAAATTATCCATGTCTGAGTCACCTGACATTTCAAAGATACACAGTATGAGACCAAATTCAGTGATATACAAACAGATACAAAAACTAGCAAGAAAATCCGTAGTTCATCTGCTGTCCATTGTACCCAAGGTCTCATCAGTACAGAATCCCTCTTCCTGTCCTTTGCAAGACACATTAAGATAAAGAAGTTTGAACACATGAAGGTTGTTCTGAGGTTCATACTCCCCTCACTTTGTTTTCTGTAACCAACCATTCCATAATTGTTGCAATAATTTAATGAAAATTTTCCCTAGGGGAATGGGTAGAGAGGCAGAGATAATGGAAGGAATAAAAAACTGTTCTGTTAGTCTGATGGATCTGGTACTATAATAAGCTCCACACAGCACTATCTAGCAAGCAGGAACTGCTAGACAATACCTCAGAAASTGAATCAGACTGAACAGTTTTTTGAGAGTCTTCAGACAAAACGGAATGTGTTGAGTGCACTCCTGCAAAGATTCTTTCCCCTACACAGGAGGAGAGTCACTGTTTGCTGGCCCAGGAAGGACAGATCTGCATCAACATCAACATGATCTCTGACAAATATATTACTCCCTAAGTGATGAATAATACAAGGCATATCTCAAGGGGCACAGATGTGAGATAGGCTATGAATGTTCAAGAGTCTAGTTCAAATACAGATATAAGGATTCTGAAGCTTATCTCAACTATTTAAAGATTCCTTTTTAACTTCTCCCATATTCAAATTCGGTTCTTCAATCCCAGTCTAGCTAGTTTTTCCTCTCTTCCTAATCACACAGTTCTGTGCAGACAGATATATCTGAAATACAGTTCACATGGCCCAGTCCTTGCTGAACTTAGCAGCTCCAGAATGCTTTACACTTTTTTTAGCTTTAGAGAAGTAACTGAAACACTCATAGAAACCTGAGAAGTAAAACCGTAAAAATACAGCACATCCTGCTAGTCACARGCAGCCAGAAGCCCTTACTGAATGCCTGAGGAGGCTGAGGCTGCCTTTACCTGCTGTAAACATTCTAACCRCAGCTGCTGGTGGACATTTGGTCCCCTGGGTTGTCTCTTGAGCAGTCACGTTGAAGTTGCTCCATTTTGCTTAAACGGAGAATTCCTAGGCCAGAGAGAGAAACTGAACCTATGGCTGATGGCTTTGTTTGACACTCTTGTGTGAGAAYAGAGATCCTCCTTCCTTCAGGGAGTAGGCAGCTTAGCATGTATTTGCACATCTGCATAGCAAAGGCAGCTCCAGCCTGCTGTCAGCTGAGCCTGCCTCAGAGCTGGAAACGTTGTAGCCTCTGTAGCCTCGCTAGTTTGGCATTGCATATGAGCTAATTAGCCTTGCAGATAAGCCTAACTAGCTAGGACCAGCTACACTCTGGTAGTGATCTATGGCTTTCAGGAACTCGTGTCTTTACATACCTGACAATTACAACATGTGGAAGTAGCAGCTGGGCACAGCTCTTCACCCTCTTCTACTGTAAACTGAAGTCATGTCCCTCATCCCTTGAGGTGAGCTTACCTGAAGAACACATCTCCTTGCAGGATTTAGTCACAAGTCACCTGCAATATACCTGTCAGATGAGAAAGAGTATATCAAAGGAGCTRTCTGTGCTTTCCCCACCTCCCTACTCTTTTTCTTTGGCAAGGATGTGCAGGATTTCAGTGGTAGGGATTTCGACTGAAGGCCAAAGTCAGTGAGAGATTTAAAGCCTAAAGCCAACAGATTGTAAAGCCTATTCAGTAACAGATTTTGGTCTTGCCAAATAAATTCTTTGCCAAGCAGAACTCTGGCCAAGCAAGACAAGGAAAAATTTCTCCAGAGGCTTAACTGGAGTAAGCAGTAAAATTCAGACAGGAAAGGAATTAATCTGAACATTAGGAAGGCTCTGTTGTGAGACCAGCAMCATAGTGGAATAGCTTTTAAAACATACTCACCTTTGCAGAGGAATAGATGAAATGACTAGACCTTTTTTAACTATGACTGTCATTTCACTTGAGAGGATCCCACATCTCAAGTGCTGTACTTGGAACATCTGAACAGTCACTGAAACCGGTACTAAGAATTAGTCACACCATGGTGGGATTTGCCACTCCTSAGAGACTTTGCTGCAGACAAGGGTGCTTTCAGTCACACAGCTTTCAGACTAAAACTCAGCTAGTAGCYTTTTCTGTTTCTTGAAACACAGGGTAATTTCTTTATGGGAAGGAACATTTGTATTTTAACCCGTCTCTTCTCTATTTGTGTTATTAACCATCTGGCAGACATCTTACTTTTACATTTCTCAATTATCCATTTAACAYCCCTGATGGATGGGATATAATCAGTAGGTAGTAAATTACCTAAAAAATTAAGAATAGTCTGTATACAAATTTATGAGATTAATTTCTAATAATCTCTTACTTTTTTTTCTCCAACAGAAACACCAACTTATTTACACTTTATTCCAATCAGTGCCATTGTCATGGAAAGAAGGCGTTATGCTCTGGGCTCTGCAATGCCATTAGAACCTCACAGGATCAAATAATTTCTACTCCCTCACAGATTCAGTAATTGCTCCTAACACAAGAGAAAGCATGTGGGTTGATGCATGACTAGAGTTCAAGAGACAGGCATTTTAAAGAAAAACATTTGTRCAAAAAAAGAGTTCTCATCAAGAGATGTATAGTGATCTCCTAGGCCAAGTACACGCTCATTGCTGTGCTATTTCACATTCTTCAGTGCTTTGCATGCTGAGCTATTACTTTGCAAATAATATTTGCTTTTTTGAATGGCAGGCAGTGCTAAARGAATATTGGAATTAATAACTGTGCAGCTCTGACTTGTTTCAGAAATTCCTGTGAGTGGAGAGGTACAGAACAAAAGAAATTATAAATGAGAGGGACACAGGATTTGAAACAAGGGAATAARGACTGGGCTGAGCACATTCTTTTCTTATTAACATTATTCTACTGAGGTCAGTGAATCCCTTCTGAGCTGCAGCTCAGAAATATGAAATATATAATGATCTCTTGCTCTAAATATGGTAGTGGAGTAAGGAAAAAGTAAAAGAACTGTGAGGAGATATGTTATCACTGAAAATATCAAATCTAGAGAGACAGAGATCCAAAGCAAAATGTACTTGTATAATGTTCTTCACATGACTCTTTACAATGATCATTCATGAACAGTTTCAGACATGCACCACTGATCATACAAGCAACACTGAAGCATCTTTATAAGTCTGGGAGTCACGAGTGAAGTTATAGAAAACAGAGGAAAAAAGGGGGAATTATAGAAGTTCACATGATGGTGGCTCCTTTTTCTTGAGACAGACCACAGGCTCATGCAATACTGTCCTCAGCCCTTCTTTCCTATAGGCTGGACTGAAATTCACCAGATTTTTTGTTCCAGCCTGTGCCTTCCCTATTCCTAGACAGTCCCAAAATGAGACAGAATTTGATCCTATCTATGTTTAGGCTTTGGCTCCTGAATGTAAAAACTTCAAGACAGAAGTTTTTTTGTCTTCTTAGAGGTAGAAAAAAAATTTGTGCTTTGAGTAAAGATTCCTTTTCCATGTTAATGTAAAAATACCTTTTTTTTCCAAGACAAATACAGTTTTTGACACTTTGAATCCTTTCAGCATTTTGAGATCTGGGTACTGTCWGTCAGCCAGTCTTCAAGTGTGGAAAGCCATCTGAATTCAGATGTTCAGCCCCTCTTCAAAAAAATTATGACCAACCCCAAAAGGCAACCAGTTGTATCTGTCAATGACCTCAAACTTAACAATAAAAGGAGAATAAGATACAAATTAAGGTCTTTGAAGTTTGGTCTGTTCCATACTGGAAGTATTAAAATCAAGGAGCTTGTTTTCCCCATTTCAGTTGTAAAGTTTAGCTTTGTTTAGGAATTTAAACCTATGCCTTAGGCTGARCACTTACAAATGTAGGACTATGTTCAGCAGACCAATCTGCTTCACTAGGCCAAATACCATGTTGACTTTTCTCCCTGTGTATACCCTAAAACCTGAAAGATTTTAGAGGGGAAAAGAAATTCCAAAATCTCAGTTTGCCTTCTCTATTAAATCAAAGTCATGAGTGAATTTGTGTCTCTGATGATTGCTATGAAGTGGAAAGAGGTGCAAACCAAGGGAGACATGCAGAACAGAGAAAAGGGGAGCCTGGAGAGAATTCAGAAACCTRTTACAAGTCATAAAATCTCAAGCTTTAGAATGGAGACAAAAACCATGATATGGACAGAGAASTCATTTCCACCCAGCAATTAAGAGAGTGTTGTCTCAATCAGTAATCATTTGCATGYAACCACCTCCTACCCACCTTAATTCAGGATAAACAACACTTCACATATTAATTTTATTTTTTATTTCAGCATCAAACACATTTGCTTAATTATTTGTGAAAGTTTTTGCATATTTTAAATGGAATAAGAATAAATGTGTGGGGTTTATAAAATAAATTCCAGTTTCCAAAGGAATAAATGCTTATTTCTCAACTTCCACCTTAGTCCAATAATTTCTTTCTCCTGCAAGTGGCTACATGAAGAGCAAAGGAAAGTCATAAGTAACATGCCAGGTATTTTGCAATGAACTCTCTCAATTACAGTCAATGAATTGCACATCAGATGAGAAGCTGCAGAACAGTGTGTTACACTAGGTTTGGGCTTTTTTGGGGTTTTTTTTTTTCAGTTAGGTTTTTGTTTGTTTGCTTATTTGGGTGGTTTTTAGTTACAATTTACTTTAAACTTGAAGAAATTCTCAGCATCCTCTTAAAGGAGACAAGAGTCTCAGCTATGCAAGCAGATTACAGAAAGGGCCAGACTGGCATTCAAGGATTGGCTGGTTTAAATATTGCTCTGTAATTCTCTGTGCTCATAGCACAGTTACTATGCTGTTAGAATTCCTATGCARCTATTAWTGGTGTTTCACTTTTGTGGAAACATTTCTTTTAAAAGGAGAGAAACCTTAACAGAAATAAAATCTCTGATTTGGTTTTAGATGTCCATCATATTAATGAGCTTTAAAAAGAAAAAGGAAAAAATACCTTGTTGTGATTTCGGGTTTCTTCATATAAATTTTCATTTTGAAATGCAAATAAAGGCTGAAACCTCTCCAGTGGCATGTAGTCATCCAATTATACTTGTGTATATATATATATATATATTTCTAGCAATATATAAGTTTGTGTGTTTGTGTGTGTAAAACCAGAAACTTTGTGAATCATCATCACATATTTAAAGTGCAAAACTACAAGAAAAGCAGAAAGAACAAAAATGCATAAAAATCCTGAAGAACCTTATTAGAATCCAGCATTAGCCCAAACCAAGGAAACACATCTCTGTATCTGTAGTGAATCCCCGTTTAGGATCCTGCCAACTCTGCCAATTTGTCATGAAGGAGTGGGTTAGGGCTGCTCAAAGAATCACTATCAAAGGCATTAGCAAAAAAAACTTTAATAGAAATTTATAAAAATGCAACTTAACAGAGCTTGATGGCAAGGGTCCATCTATTGCTTACTACATGGATTAAACATACAAAGGAAAACTGATTTAGCATTGATTTAGAACGATTTACACAGAGACAAAAGATGCAAAAGGATAAGGATTGTGACTCAATGTGACTCATTGAGTCACAAGGTTCAGAGCAGACCCCCTTGCTTTCTGAACTCCTGATGGAATTTTAGGTGTGGCTTGGTCCAATCTGTACAGCTCAAGGAATTATAATGACTAATTATTCCTTGCACTGACTCAAAATACAGTAAAATAAGTTTTCCTTTTACAACACCACATTACTTCATTTTTCAGAACTGACATTTTTCAATCAGAAACGGAATGTTTAGTGCAGTGGGRAGCATGGAGAATGTCCCCATGTCTCAGGGTCCTGTCTCTGCCTCACTAGAATCTATAATGCCACAGCAGCCATTCAAACTACACAGAAGAACATTTGGGATTGTTTTCCCTTTTGTTCAAGAGGTCTAAAATCTGCATTCTTGTCCAGTGACTCTTCTTAACAACTCTTTGAAGGAATTTCTGACATCTCATTATTTTGATTTTTGAATTTCCCCTTTCTATTCCCTAAAAGGCCCTGTTCCCCATCCTTACCCCATGACAAGAAAGACAAATCTCATCACTTCCATCACAAAGAGTACCCAACATTCTTGCCTAGATTTAAGAAGCCAGTGTGTCATACAATTTTAGTCTTTAATTAGGCTTCACCAAACTCACATTAAACCTTTCCTTTTTTTTCTGCCAGGAAGTTAGGTTAAAAATTGAGTCCATATAAATTCTCTTCAAAAAAKTATTTAAAGTGTTTAAGGGAAGATGTGTTCAGAAGTGAGCTACCCATATTCTCTGGTGTTTCCACACAGTGAGCAACCTCAATTCAGCATGTGGTAATCCTCAAGGTACCTGCAATGACAGATAGCACATGGTTGCAGGTACTGGATACAGAGACATGTTCTGTCTCATTCCCTCTGGAGTGCAACTTCCTGTATTACTGTGCAGTCAGCAATGGCTCATGATTCTGGCTCATCAAGAGCCTATTTCATACCCCAGGCAGCTTCATTTACTTGTAACTGCTGCTGAGAAACCCTTGATGACTGCACATATTATTCAAATAAAAATGCTCAAGACAGAAAGAAATTCCCAAAGAGAAAGACAATTGTTTACCTGGTAAAGAATCTCTGGAACATAACTCTTTGCTACTTTCTATAATATCACCCTGTACAAGAAGGTACTGTACTTCCTGCCTGTGCTTCCTCTCATTCAACAATGGCACAATTCTTTTTTTACTCCAATTTACTCATAGGATTAAGGAATATTATGTCAAAAGAAAAAGAAGCTGCATTAACATGTCAGTTCAGAGAAACTTTCTGCCCAATCTGTTACCCTTTTATCTTCCTGATTAAGTAAAAAGTAAAACAAATAATCTTATTGCATGCCCTCACTTTTTTTAGATACATACACAAGAATGTATCTTTATGATTTGGGACACTTTTAAATATTGAGTGGTGTAAAATGGGATCCCTCCTTTATCACCACGGTCAAAATTTTTCAGAAAGACAACTTTTCACCCACTAGATTTTCTTACAGCACTTCAGACCATRCCCATTTACTGTTTGCACAGAACACATGGTCAGAGCATGGAGATCCTGATGTGATGAGATTATTTCTCCCCTCACTTAGCAAGGGTAAGACGTGTACTCCCAAAGCAGCAATGACTGCAGCTTTTCCACCACCCATGAGATCACAACCATAATTAAAGAATTTCCTTTCCCATTACTTACAACATTCTTTCTTTTTATTATTTCCCCGGTTCTCCTGGCTTAAAACACAAAACCTGAGCATCACTTTAAGCAAAGAGGATATAAATCCCTCCCTAAGCTGAGAGGGATCTCTCAGCTTAGAACTCTGTATTTTAAGGAAATTCACAATTCTGACCTAAAAATTGAATTGATTGTATGCTTATAAGACTTTGCATTTACATTTTTGTTTCCATTTATGAATATTCAGATCTTAATGGAAGAAATTATTAGATTAAACAGGAAAGTAAAGCAGTGAAAATCAGTGCAGAAATGTTATTGTTGGGCCTAATAGTTTCTCCTTCAAAGGGTAGGCCTAGATATTCATCTGTGCAATGAAAACAAAACCACTCTGCCAAAATGGATTTTCTCATTTGAAGAGGCRTAGTTAAATTATTTATTCATCATCTCTCTTACTGTATTGGCCAGAGAATGGAAATTATATTCTACTGCAATTAGAAATAACTGGATGGGTCAGTATTGCAAMAATCCTTCAAAGCACTTTTAAAGAGGAGGAAATAAAGGATTTTGTGCTCTATGCTGATGTACGTGGCCCCACTGGCTTGAGAGGGAGTGCACACAGTGACAGTAATTTCACAGCATTTGAGAAAAAAATTCAGACATTGAGAGTTGATTTCTTACACAGTGGCAAAGGGAATGACAATAATAATAGAGCCCAACAAAGAAGGGTATCTCAGAATAATGAAAAAATTCTTCTTTGCCAGGACCAACAGATTAATTTGCCCATTTAAGCCACATTGCTTTGGCAACATGCAGAGAGGCCAATTTAAAAATGAGCTAAAATAGAGAGATGACTTTGCTGAGAAAATCTGAAGATGCAGAATTTTGCCATTTGTGCATATTTACCTCTGTGGTAATGAAGAAAATTATTTCTACAGGGTCAGAGAAGACCAGGGGTTTATAGACAATGTTTTTGACATAAATACTAACACAAATGATAATTTGACAATCTTCATACAGTTTTTCTACCAGCCTACATTAAGCTTAGCTAAATCATTTCAGTGATTGAGAATGCAACCATTGTTTCAAAAAGTCTCAGGAACAAACCTGGTCTTTCCACACTAAGCTGTCCTTGGAGTTAGCTGGTATTTTTCTAAATCACAAGAGTCAGCCATGATTCAAAAATTTAGTATGTTGCCCACTGAAGCCATTGATAGCCTTTCTTATATTCATTTCAGGAAAAACAACAAACAAGCCCACAAAATTTGCTTAAGCAAACATTAATAGGTTTTATAGGGAAATCCAATGTTTGCACCAATTCCATCACACCTGTTGTGATCTCACAAATAAAATGGCTGCCACCCAGAAAAAACTCCCTTTTAATATATACATCCATTTGGGCTCTAAAATTGAAGAATTAAAGATTTGTAATGTTTTAGTCAAGAGATTCTGCAGTTACCCAAAAGAGCAGGAGCAGCAGAACCACTGCTTCAAAGCAGCTCTCATATTTTATATGGCCATATTTTTGCTTTTCTATGATGCTTGTTTTCACATCACTGGATGTCAAGAGAATGCATAATGTATTACTCCTCAGCCTTGATATATCAGTGCTGATTTTCTGTCCACCATTAATTATATCTGATGGTCTGGGAGGACATATACTAGATAAAGATTTGTTCAGCTTTAAATTTCACTGAATTAAATACTGGGACAAGGGAGTAATTTTCCACAAAGCCAAGGCCTGTTAATGGACACAGCACTGCAGTTGTGGCCTCACCAGTGCTGAGCAGAGGGGAAGGATTGCCTCACTTGATCTGCTGGCAGTACTTTGACTAATGTAGTCCAAGACATCATCACTTTCTTTGCAAGAAGGTGTCTTGGTTTCAGCTGGGATGGAGGTAATTTCTTCTGAGTAGCTGGTACAGTGCTGTATTTTGGATTCAAAATGATGAAAATGTTGATAAAACATGGAAGGTTTGGATTTTGCTATGTTGTGTTTATATGAAGACAAGGACTTTGTGTCTCATGCTCTGCCAGTGAGGAGGTACACAAAGGAAAAGAAACTGGGAAGGTGCATAGCCAGGAAGGGTGACTTGAAATGGGCAAAGGGATGTTCCACACCATGAAATGTCCTGTCCAGTGCATAAACTGGGGGAGTAACTTGAAATCAAGGGCATGGGGGAAGGGCACTTTGGGGGAAGGTACAGGGTCTGCCACCAGTCACTGAGTAGTGAGCAATTGTATTTTACATCACACATTTTTTTTCTTCTTCTTTTTTTTTAATTTAAATTACTTTGTTTTCAGCTATCAAACTGTTCCTATCTCAACTCACAAGCCTTACTTTTGACTCTCCACTCCATTCCATCTGGGTGTGGGGGGCTGGGTGGTGCTTATTTTCCAGCTGGGCTTTAAACCATGACACAAGGGCACATTACTGTCTCGTTTACCCAGTCTGCCCATCACTTTCAGTGTTTTGTTTATGTTGCAATTCCTGGAGAAAACGTTATATGGTCTAAAGGTCAGCTTAAATGCTGCCTGGACTGTCAAAYAGGGCATAAGCATCTCCCACAATTAGTAGGAGGTGATCTTTAAAAGCTACTATGTTTTTGGTCTTGTTGTTGCAAGCAATCATGGAAAAAGAATTTTAATGGTTCAGCCCTAATAATGGAAAGTTACAGACTCACTTTTAAAACATGATGATTTTGCATTAGAAGTAAAGCTACTACTTAATTGAGCAAGACTTTGAGCAAAATGAAGCAGCCAAATCAGTCTGGAACAATGTAGTGTTGAAACAGGAAGGGAAAAAAWAAAAAATATTTACATTTGGAAGGAGGAAACAATTCAAATGCCACTGTGTGAATTTTTTGTTTAGAAGATCCTATTATCAAATCAATAGGAGTGAAAAGAAACGGAAAAGAGAACAATAATTTAGATGTAGGTGTGGTCTAAGGCAAAAATTATACCCCAATCTCATTTCCAGTTAGCCATCAATCATAAAAAAAGAGAAATGCATGTTGCTGTTTGCTGTTTGTGGGATTTGGTTTCCTGTCTAGTAAACTGTYCTCTGCTCACAGTTCTAAAATATCACATGCAGCTGTACTAAAATACAAGGTACAGGCCAACCATGTGAGCTATAATGGACTCTGTATAACWGACCTGTCTGAACATTTTTTTAGTGCAGCCTCTTTTACATAAACTTTATTGGAAATGGCTTTATATTCTAATGCTAACTAAAGAGGAAAATATTAAATGACAAGTGAGCTAAGAAAACAGGGAGTCCTCTAAAAACTTTTCCATGTTCTAATGACTCTGTGTTTACAGTTACTTTTTCCTGATACCTCAGTCAGATTTTGTTTCACACATGTGCTGCATCTGTGAGATCTCTTCCATTCATTTTCTCCCAAGTTTTACTGAAGTGGTTCCTACAGATCTCTACTCTATGTGCTTTTAGGCTGTTCCTGCTATTGACAAAACTCTCAATCACTTGCTAATGTAAGAGCAGGGTGGTATCAGCTCTCTCCCATATTCAGTAGGTACCTGTGGAAGACACAGCAGATTCTTTCACTGTAGAAAGCACCAGAAAAAGTTTAGCAAAGGCTGTATTGCAATTTKATCAAATGGATTGAGAATTCAGTTTGAAAAGCAACCCTTTCACTTTATTGAAGCATTGTGATAATGTAGATTAAAAATATTTTCAAACTATTTTTGACTGCTTATATCCACTGGGCCTTCAGCAATTTCTCAATTAAATTGTCCTTAAATACTGTTTATGAGAAAGTAATGCAGATCAGCTTTTTTCCTGCCAGCTATTAAAGCAAGCCACTTCATTCATACAATTAGTCTATTCAACTGCAACAGAGATTATTTAATTAAAACTTTTCTCTTTGACTGATTTCTCTGTTTCATTTCCCCTTCCTTTCCTTCCCTTCCCCTTTTCTTATTTACTTTCTTTGGTTGTTGAACTCMCTAAAATTTATTTCAAGAAATGTCAAATGTAGTATGTTACACATTTGAGGACATAATTCAGATGGTTTGCTTTACTCTGTGTATTTATATTTAACATGACCCCACAGAAAATTCTTATCATCAACAAATTGCTCTCAGATTTCGGACTTCCTATTTCTGTGGTTTGTAGAGCTGAAYAGAAAGAACCAAGCAGAAAGAAGTTGAACGACATAAAGACTATTTGCTCCCTCTATAAAGAACACCAGGCTAGGGAGGCAATGAACTTGTGAGGTTTCCTGAGGAAAGTACCTTGCCATAGCAACCAAAGGCTTTTTMGAGCTAACAGATGAAAAGGTTGATTCTTGACATCTGGGATATAGCYCCCATCATCCCTCTCATGCCTCTACATCAAAGCCCTAGATCATTCAGCCCTAGAATTCATGTTTCTATTTGATTAAAAATCTTAGAAGAAACTTAAAAACGCCTACAGCAGGCAAGAAATAGTGGTACACCTGAAAAACAACAATGGTTTTCTCCCAGATTTCCAGGAAGAAATGCAGGAGATGTGTAATCATCAGAACYATGTCACTGCAGTCCTTCCCACCCCGGGAACTAACAAGTACCTTTTCCACAGAGCACTAACAGGAGCACAAAGATGCAGCTGAGATTTAACTAATGGCAGACAATGTTCTAAATGAAGACAGAGAATGCYCCCTCATTCTCTCAGTAGTCTTTTTGTTTTCACTCCACAAATGCATGAAAGAGCCGTTCATTGCGCTGGTGCTGTGCCAAGGAAGAAAGTAATTCCTGTTTTTGACCTTCAGTGATTGGGACCATAATACTTATGCTAAATCTCTCCTTCWCCACATGACTGACCTCCCACGTGCTAGCCAGGAAATACTGATTCYTCACACTGTATTTTCCTGTTTAGTTCAGGCATAGAAAAAATACTGCGGAGTTTGTTCCTAGTTAAAAGATTATTGATGAAAAGTGTTTCTGTCTCTATCACGCCTGATTAAATGGGATTAGATTAATAAACTGACAAAGGAAGAATAAAGCTTTATGCCACATTTCCATTTCTACAGTACAATCTATATTAACAATCTATATTATCTCCTCTCTAACCACAAGCTATCTAAGCCTCACACTTATATTGCCCCATATTAACCAGATTTTAATGACTGTGCTTGTGCACCTCTGCAACTACAAATTGTTTATGCAAAAATATAAGCTATAAAACCTAAAGGATTATTAACCTGAGGAGAATCACACTATAGTGTTCTGGCAAAAGATCAGAAGTTCTTTGCCACAGTTGCATTAAAATTWAAAAAAAAATTGTCCTCTGTCCAAAAACCCACCCAGAAACAACAGAGGGTTAAGAGTAGAATTTTTAGCATGTAATAATTGCTTACCACATCTGTTAGACTAGTGGGGAAACTTCCAAAATTCAGATATGCTTTGAATTCCAATGAATAATATTCCAAATAGTATTCAATAGTATGCCAAAATGTTCTTTCCAAAATTACTGCAACTAGGAAAAAAAAAACCTAGCAAAGTTTGCATGCAAAACTCCTTCAAATAAATGATATTWAAAATGTATACAGGTCAAGACTAGAAAATTCTCCCTTAACAACTCTACAGGAGCACAGTCTGGAAACCAGAAACCACTATCACTTCTGGCTCATGTCCACTGYYACATCTWTTGAGTTATTCCAGGATGGTTTCAGACTGGTAAGCAGCAGGAAGCAGAACYAGCTTTATGTTTTACTCAGTCTCTTCTGCTGTATTTTGGTGATACCTCCACTACCAGTTTCTTTCAAGCATTCTGTTGCCTGWGTCTTCTACCCTGCACTTGCACTCCATCACTTCTGGGAAGTAGGATTTCAAARAAAAACAATTAGGTTTGTGCCCAGTAGGGAAGCACAGGCAATAAACAWTACAGGCATTCCAGGTACAGGCAGTGAATGCTCCAACAGGCAGTGGGATTTAGGAGCAAGGCTCACCCTCACTGCTTTGCACCCAACTGGCACATCTTAATGTGTTAATCCTCATGCCTGGCTCTTCATGACATGTCTCTTCGCCTGCCAATACACACCATCACAGATATTTTAGGAGAGCAAGGCAGGTGGACTAAATTATCTCAAGAGATCTATTCCAATCTCAACCAGGTTTCTAAAAAGACCAGAAATGCAAARTCTTTTAGGATAGCAACTCAGAGATGGACCTGAACATGGATTATGCTTGATTTTCCTATGTCAAATGACCTARAGAACAGTCACTGTCCATGCAGAAGTCCAAATTTACACAAATATAATCATGTTCAGATGGTATTTAAACAAGGCACATTTAAAAACAGGTCTAGAAACAAATTCACGTGACATAAATTGGCCAGAAAGATCTGGGCAAATTCTATCAAAAATATATCGTAAACAATTCTATCAACTCTTCTTCTGGACCTGAGAGAGTGACTGAAGGTCAATTTTAAACCACAGCCTTTCACTTGTACTACAGAATAGTAAAGCAACCACTTTGAAACAAAACCAATAAGCATGTCTGAATGCAGCAGGTGAAAGTATGATCAAATCCTACTGCTGTGCAGATTCAGCCACAGAGAACAGTTCTGCTGGTGTAGCAAAGCCAGTCATTTCACTGCCTGTGCAGTTTGACATGGGGATGTCCTGTGCCACATATTGACCTCTTGTAGGAGAAAAACAATCTTTCCAATTACGAAATGGGGGGAGAAGGAGGTGAGTAACAGAAGTGTAGCATAAAATAAATACCYAGTTAATATTTAAGAGGGGCATTTTTTGCWTGTAATTTAAATGAGCTCAGCAGGRTGAAATTTGCATGTTGCCCCCTTTCTCAAACTTTGACCTGTGCAGTTGCTCAGACACAGCAGGCCAGCAGTTCTCTGAGGAGACATTGTTTTGGTGGMTTATAGCACCTAAAATGATGACAGGTCATTCAAATAAAATAAAATGAAAGGGGTTGGGTTTTTTACCTGTGGAATCTTCCATAGCATTGATAGAGGTGAAAAGAGAGTTCCTTTTTTTCTTGCCTATTACTGGAAATGCTACTTAACCCACCAAATTTATGAATAAGTTCATCATTGKGTTAATAAGGATGAATCTTGGGAAACATTTACTGAGAAGTGTACTTACATGGRAGAACTAAACAGTTCCTGCATTGTGGACAAAGGGAACTGGAGAGAGGAATCAGAGACTAACTATTCACAATTTATTGAATGCACATTTAGGCTGCAACTTTAGACAGATTTTCCAAGTTCATCCAAAGCAATTTCCTGTTCAGTCACCTAGGCACAAAAGTGATTTTTCACATTATTCTGATCTCTATCTTAGAAGTCCCATGAATACTCTGGATTATTTCTAATGAAGGGCTCCTCTAGAGCCTTCTAGTTCTCATTTTCAGATKCCATACAGACAAAGCACCTCTATCTGTTTGATCATGCGTTCCTTGGTGTAGGATGTCATCTCTTGGTACTGGTTATCCTCATCATTCATGTGCAGAGAGCAATATGCCCTTTTCCTYTTTGYTCTTCTAAGCCAAASAATGCAAATTTCTCCTGATTGTCTCCATTCCTTTAAACATTTGTTGTGCCCTTAAATTGSACCTCTTCCAGCTTCCATCAGTTGTTCAAATACCCACCATCATTACTAGAAATGCTCTGAACAATATCTCCCAAGACTTTTGTCTTTTTCCAGGGYTGGAAATCTTGTCAACAACTGGTAGTTGTCCATTCCCTCATCTAAATTTATCTTCTTTCTAAGCCGCCCTAATTGCCCGCTACTCCTGTGGCAGTGCCAACTCAGAGTTGTTTTGTGAATAGTCTCTCCATTAAGTGCTTTTTTCTGCTGTACTGTTGAATTTTGTATCATTCTATTGCTCCAGTATCCAATGCARTCAAGCCTACCTGTGTAATTGTGAYGACAACAGATTAAGMCTTTTGTCATTATCTGTCCAACTCTTCACTCCCAAGGTGCTCCTTTATTTCTCTTCTCCTTTACCAGCTTCTTCTCCACTTTAAATTTTGCACACATTTTCATCTTCATGGATAGCCTCTAATGTGGTCCTRTATATGTTGCATTTAATTAGAATAAATCAGATTCTCCCCACTGCCAAATAGTTCCCTGATTTTCTAGAGAAAGAGATAGAAGATTTATGTGRCACAACCTCCTGTTTGCAAAATCATTGTTTAAGTGCATCCTTGTTTTCAATCTTTGAATAATCTTGTCCTTCAAATTTGCTCTTCAAGGCTTTTTTCTATAATGCACCTACAGATATGCAGATGYACCTCTTCCTCTGTAAATGCTGATAAAAACCTATGTTTGTCTTTAGTGTTAGCCTGACCATTGTATAATAAAAGAATACAACTTAGCCTCATAATTTTTTGCATGCCACCCAACTTGGAAATATGTGAAAAACTGGGCACTRATTTAGGTTTTGAATCGTAATAGAGAAATAGCTGCACTCCTGGCCACATCCTCACTGCATTGAGCATTATTCACAATAAACTTTTCCGTTCACATGGCTGAAAGATCTCTTGAAATCTACTCTGTTCTTAACAAGGTCTGTCTCAACTGCTTTCTGTTGATTCTTCCTGTAGCCATATACTTCATGTCTGAGACATGGGGTATTTTTGGCAAGCAGACAATTTTCCATTCTTTCCCAGCTCTACTTATCTCTCTGGAGGTACCTATCACTTAGTTAGGTACAGAGTGCCTTCAGTTTTTCCTGGCATGACAGAAATTCCTGATAGTTCCACTACATTCTAATTAAGCAAATTCCTGTTATGTCTACATGTAAGATTCTCAACTTTCCTGCTCAAATATTTTGATTAACTCATCCCCATTCACCATACAAGAAAATTATTCTGTTTTCTCTCTTGAACCTGAAGGCCTTATTCACAGATCTTATTTTATTTTTCCTTTTATTTGCAGCAGATCAAGTCACATACTTCAAGTCACAAGTAAATTCTGTAAACTCCTCTRTAGTATATTTGTAGCATATTTTATTATGCACCCAAAACAAGCTAAATGACATCACCCCTTTCTAATTCAGGTATGTGAGATGTGTTAACTGTGAAATCTCAGAATTTCTAAGGCTCATTGTYTTAAGTAGGACATATTTTCCAACTCTTATCAGGAAAGGCAAAAATATCAATAATGCAATTTCCAAATGTATTTCCTAACACCATTTAAAATCTGAAAAAATCTATACAGATTTCARTATTGGCACACAATAACTTACTTTACTGTTTTAAAATGGATTTACTTTTGATTCAAAACCTATTCCACTATTTTTTGTTTACTTCTGATGATATTCTGAGTGTATTGCATTCTCCATCTGCCTTAACAATGTATAAAGAATGGGGTTTGCCTATGGCACACATCTCAGTGCCAACAACTGGTACCAACGTGATTCTTATTCCACCATGTCCCTCCACACGTCTGCTTTCACTTCCCCCCCCAGCTCAACTTCCTTCCTTGTGTTACTATGCTGTGGTGTTGGTGTATAAATATTTGGTTTCTTACTGACTACACCCAGTCTCTGAGATGACTTACAGTTTCATCAGCACCTACACTGTTCCCTGTTTTCATCTGCATATACCCTTTGCTGACTCTCTGTCCGCTGGTCATGTTCCTTTGCATTTTATTGTATAGTTATTTACTTAATTTAGGCTCTTGGTGAGTAAACACTGAGCTTTGAGATCACACAGATCTTTATTTCTTCCTCAGTTTAAAAGTCCATATTCCTCATTATCATTGCAGAGGTTTCTCCTGGTATCAGACTAAAGATTTATTTTAGTTAGTCAGCCCTCAGGTTTTTATCTTTTTTCAAGGGGCCTACCACAGAACAGTTCATGATCAAGTGTTGAGGTAACTGGCAAAAAACACATGGTGGCAGGCTATAAGGCTCAGATATGACCATGGAATATCCAGTTCCAATGTTCAGGCTGGTCCCTGAACTATGGTTGTGCCCAGGGATATTTGTTAAGTCTACGTTAAAGCATTTTGCAGTCTCATAGTTACACTTCCTCCAAAATTTTCAGGTCATTAATTTTTATAGTACTTCCTCTACATCACAGTAAATTCTTCTCCTCCTTTGGCATGAATATCCTTCAGCTTTTGCAGACTCTTATCACTATTCCCTCTGAGCTGTCTTTTCACATTTTCTTTCCAAGTCCAGACAATARTAATTTTGCTGCCATGCCTTACTTGTGCAGTTTATATGAGCCTTACCAAACATGCATTATTTAAAAGGGATGCTGATTTTTTTTCACTGTYGTATTTATGGTTTATAACCTCATTACTAAATTAAGCCATAGAATTGTAATTCTTCATGTAACTCTTCATGCCAACAACATGCTGACTTAAGCACTGATTGATTTCTTCTCCCTCTCAAGCTTTAATCATGCTGTGCTTCTTACAGTGCTGCGCACCTTTTGAGGATTAGGGAGGATCTCATATAAATATGAGATCAAATAAAATACTGATTTTTTTTTTCTTGAGTTTGTTTCTTTTCTACTCCTTGATGTTAAAAAAGGTACGAAAGGTGGTTTGGTACCTACACAGCACAAAGAATCTTGAACAGTTTGTTACTGTGCAATTATCCAAGGTTTCTAAATCTGAGCTTCAAATCTCAAAGGATGTTCTTATCATGAAGTTCTAAATAATTATAATAATGGTGGCTCAAACAAATACTAGGTATCTTAATGAAAAGTTAATACTGGTGAGAGGAAATTGGCTTTAGCAGCATTTGACAAAGACCATTTCACTCAGAAAAAGAAGGCCCATGGACTTGCATTAACCTCCAGCTGCAGYGCTGATTTGCAGATGAAATGTTCCAAGTTCCTTAATCTCAGAAAAAAAAAATACAAATAGCAATTTTCCTTTGCAGAGGCATTGGAAGAGAGAGAATATTAGAAAGGCCGTCTTTGTGCTTTTCTCACACAGCAGTTTTTGTTATGAATTTCCTTGCAGTTCTATTACTGTGCACCCAAGACCTGGAAGTCACATTCTAAGATACCATGAAGTGTGTGGTTGTCAGCTGTGAAAATACAAATATAGCCTTTTGAATCTATTTTCTTCCAAACAAGTCCATCTTTTCCTTCATGGATATGAAAATAGATGTCACATGTGCYTCTCTGTGAATGGGRTAGAAGGGATTAGAAATTCTTCARAAGCTCTACAGGGAATTTCTGCATGAAGTAATGGTGGAGAGTTGGGGCTTCCCCTTTTTTTTTTTTTTTTCTCCTTTTTAAGAAAGAGGAACTCTTTTGACTTAGAAGTAATGGCATAGAAGCTCAATAATCCRATCTAATCTTATCTGTGGTTTGATGTGAGCCATTAAATGAGTAGTGGAGAGGAGGTAAAGAGTTGTGGAAAAGACATAGAGGAAAAATAAAGAAGCAATGTAGGAGAATAAGAGACTGGGGAGAGAAGTCAGGGGGATAAAGTATAAAATCTTTCCAGCAACTTTTATCACTGGAGTATATTTAGGTACCAATAACCGTGCWACAGATACCAGAGCTATGCACTATGGGCACTATTGTAATATTTTACTTATTTTGGCATGAGGATTGTACAGCACCTGCTTGAAAATACTTCAGGCAATCCAAAAAACACTGCCTGCTCACAGAAATTCTAAGAAACCTCAAGAAGTTACAAGACTCTTTTAATCTTTGCCCACGACTTTGAAAAAAAAAAATCTACCAAAGGACAATGAAATCTGGTTCATTTCCTCTGCCTGAACATTTCAGAACTTTGCAAGATGATTTCCTTTTTCTTCCTCCATTCAAGAATCTAACATTTATTTTTTGTTTTATTTTGTGAAGTACATTTAGGTCATGTTATTGCAAAGAATAAAAGCACTATGAAAATGACAAAGCATAGGTAAAAGAGAATGAAAAATTCTATATATGAGGTTTAACTGATAGCTCCAGTATCCTGCTWYATCTCTCCTTTTGAAGGATGCCTGSCAGGACTCAATTTCATTTCAATACTGTAGATCAAGAAATACAACTTATTACAGTGAGGAAAGGAGAAGAAAGATGGGGAGACAAAACTGGCCATGTTGGGAATTGCCTTCTAATGAGGAAAGAAAATCCTGAAATATTTTTTTTGAGGCTCAGTGATTGGAAATAAATACATAGTCCAATAATTTTAGATTCTTGCTTGAGTTCCAGCTCAATCTTATGTAGATAGAGGCATAGTTCCATGTGCTGGTGGCTTAGTAGCTRTCATATATATGGCTCTACCTATTAAAGTAATGTAAATATGTCTATTTTAAAAATAATATTTTTAGGTCTGCTAAATCTTGAAATGAAATTTTTCAGTGTGTTTGCTGTGTAAAGTAATTTTAGGTTTTGGAAAATTTCAACCAGAAGAGCTGGCTTTTTTCAGAGCATTACATATGAAAAATCTAGTGTTTTATTCAAATATCCATACTTCTGACAAGCTTTTTTTTCCCCAGTTCTTCTAACACCCGCACACTTTACAGTTTTACATGGCTGTGGTTGTATGGAGTATGCCATATTCCAGTGCTCTGAGTGCTGCTAAAATTCTAAGAGTAGCTGACTCCCATATACACCCAGTGGCTCTTTGCAGCCACTGATTTGATTATCAAATATTCCACCTCCACAGGCCATGCCCAAGCACARGGCTGAGCACAGCTATCCCTGAAACCGCCAAAATCCACACAGCCACACAAACTCCAGGGAAATAAAGAAGCTGCCAGAGTTAAGGAGAGGACAAGAGGTGACCTACATGCAAGTAGACTGCAAAAAGAAGCATGTGGAAAGAACTGGCAGGGAGAGAAGGCCTGGGCTGACTGGGTAATGAAGAAGAACAGAAAACAAGAGGGAGATCACAGTGTAGAACAGAAGRAATAGAAAAGCTCATCTCTGTGTTGAAATAAATAAATAAATACTGCAGCTGTGTCCACACTCATACCATTTCTCTCCTGCCAGAAGTGYTGTCCCACTGGATGTACAGTAAATGCCTTCCAGAAATGTGGTCACTACAGTGCAGCCTCACTGTCAGATACCACTCCCTTATTTTCCCTCCAGTGATGCTCTAGTTGCAAGCCTCAKCTTACCACAGATAAACAGTGGTGTTAATGCAAAGACTGTGATAACAGCTCARCTGGAGAAGGAAAAGTTCCAGGAGGACCCCTTAGAWACTTTCCAGTACTTAAAGGGGGTTYWTAAAAATAGGGAGTGRCATTTTACACAAGCAGATAGTGGTAAGAAAATAGTTTAAAATAAAAGAGGAGAGACTGAGATTTGCTATTAGGAACAGGTTCTTAACTCAGAAGGTGGTGAGGCACTGGAWGAGATCATCCAGAAAAGYTGTGGATGCCCCATCCCTGGAAGYGTTGGATGGRGTCCRAGCTACCTGGTCTAGTGAAAAGTGTCCCTGCACGTGGCTGGGTGTCAGAATTAGATGATCTTTRAGTTCTCTTCCAACTCAAGCCTTTCTATGATTCTATGARARTGAGGAAATACCAGCATTCATTGGTGTATATTCATAAATCAGTTAATGCATCAGTTTCTTATATGCATAAATATTCACAATTTCMCAATTAATACYTAAYTCAGTATGCATGCTACAAAACACTGTGGGAAGGCAGGACAGCTCTAAAGTAAGTGATTACTCTGTTGGTAACRCCTATAATCCTCACAGAGACTGAGAGGTATACAGCAGTTAGACTAAKAGCCTGCAGGAGAAAAGGTGTGCTCAGTGTTGAGAATTGAAAGTTAAACTGAATTAATCTCCCTGTCTTKTATTTTCTGCCTGAAATGGGAGAAGTGGCTTGATCTCACATTTTATTTTTTCTAAACAAGTGAAGCCTGCATGTTAATTTCTGGGTATCTGAACTACAGCTGCAGCTCCAGTAAAGAAATAATCTCACTGGCTCACAGCTGCAAGTGAAGTTTGAGAGAGCTATACTTTGAAAGTATGGCATTCAGTTTACTCCTACGTGTTCTTAAACAAGATTTCCTGCATGTTTCAGATTTGTCAGAACTAGAGAGTCTCAAATCAAGCTAATTGTTTCTTTTAATCATAAAACCTCCTGGAGGTGATAAGATTTGGTTGTCCCAGGGGCCTTTGTGAAGACAAACWGCTTTTGAAGCAGTCAGGCACTACAGAAAAGCACAAGGCATCTCAAAGCACATCTTGGCCATCAGACACAGCCCTAAACACCAACCACGGGAAAATGAGGCAAAAGCAAAACACTGAAAAGATGCTTGTTAAGTGAGCAGCACTGTGTATGTCAWGCAGTAAGCATCTCTGGGGTCCTGGGAGGGTTGGGAGAGAAGGAAGCATGTRATATGCATTGAAAAAGAGAATTGTAATCAGATGTATAAAGAAGCTAAAAAAAAACCAGAAGCACAGATAAACCTGTTTCTTCCATTTCCTGCTGCTTGCATGTTTGAGTTCGGGACTGTCTTAATGTGCTCTTCAAACTTCATGGCTATAATTATCAGCTTATTTCCTTTTCTAGTTAATTTCAAATGGTTTCTTGGGATACTTAGTGGAGCACTTTGGGTCATCTATTGCCAGGTTAAATACAGTGACAGTGGGCAAACCAGAAAYAAGCAACAGGGAGAGAGAGTGATGAGTTTTAAGCAATTAAGATGTGCATATTCACATACGACTACTAAGGAGAGAGATTAATAAAGAACACCCCTTCAGAATCCCCCATTTCCCCTGGAATGTCTGGATTATTTACCAAGACCACATTTAAGCAAAAGAACCCATCCCAGTCAAACTGGCTGTGTCCTCTAAGAACCTCTGCTGACAGAATTGAATGGACACCACTCTCACACGTTGGAGCATCTCTCACCAACAAACTTCTTATTTCCTTCATCTAGGATTAAGTAGAGCCTCTTGCTAAGGGGCTAAAACTGCTCTGTCTGCACACRCCCATCTCCAAGCAAGCCTAGAAAATTCTGCTGTGATTTTCTCCTCCAAACACCAATTCCCCGTGAGGCACCACTGCAGGGCAGAGCAGCAGAGGCCCATTCATATGAAAATTCCACTTTAATACCTCAGCTGCAGTATTTTTAGACAGTATCTAGGCTCTTAAAAAATAAGTCCAGTAAACATATTTCCCTTTACTGCTCAGTGGGATGAAATCCTTGACAAAAAAATAAACCTATGTCTCRCTGTGGAAGATCTTCTTCTCCTGCTCCACAGTGGACATTTTCCAGTTCCAACATCCCATATCAACTGGGGAATGCCCTGATACAATTAGCAGGAAGTTTAATCTTAGGGAGTCACAAGGAGACAGAGACAGCAGATCACATGTGCCAAGAGAGAAACAGAGAGAGAAACYGAGGAAGACTCTGTGGACTATTAATAAAAATTTTATCTGATTGCACATCAGCTGGTTGTTACTACAGCAGATTATAACAGAATTATCTTAAATTAACAATGGGAAATTACACCAAACTGGGAAAATCCTAGGTTCTGCAGGTGTTTTAAATGTTTTTCCCCTTAATTAGCATCTACTAAAGGCAGATGAATCAAATTGCATATGGGTGACAACCACCCAAAATATGCACCAGTAAAAATTCCTATGATTCACATATACACGATCTTCAAAAAAAAATCCTGAAGGCATATATAAAAATTTGAAGTTTTAAAGGAATGAAGCAASTAAATTAGAGGACCATCTAATGTAATATTTTAAGTGAGCAAAATGTGGCAGTCTAATAGGGAAGAGAAGAAGAGCTGGCAATGTATATTCTTTCAAATACCAAGAACCAAGCAATCCAGTATTTATCTGTTCTACTTATAGAGCTCAATACTATTGATCTAATGCCATTTCTAAAGTACTGTTCAAGTGAGCAGGATTTCTTCTCTTAATCAAAAATCTCTGTGCATTCCAAACTGTCAATCCAGCATTATTCATCAGAAATTGAATTAACATAGTAGCTTCTAATAGTGAAGCTTCATTTTCTTATTAGGTTTACTTTTCATTCTAGTAATATTTCTTTTTTTTTTTTTTTTTAATTTCCTGATCACTATGTTCCAAGCATCACAGTTTTATCTTTATGAGACTTGAATTTTATTTTAGTGTTCTTCATATTTTACAGCTAAAGAATCACAAGATTTCGCTGTTACCTTTTGACTGGCATGAAGTAAACTAACTTAAGGTGCTGTTTGGGTTACATATCAGATATTCTACAAAATTCACATCTCAACATTAAAACTACCAAGTAAAATACAAAGCACATCAATTTCATTTTCTCCATCCACCAGTTTTACAYAGCAATATCTAGTCAATCTTTATTTTATGGGTGCTTATAATGGACAACAATTCCTATTTATTTGGCAGTCCATCATCATCAATTCACTCTAACTGCAGGCTACATTTCAGGATAAATTTKTCACTGCAATACAACAACTGATAGAAAGCATATTGTTTTGACAATTGCTTATTTCAGATGAATCTATGTTAGAATCTAAGGGGGAAGAACATGGTGACTTGAAATCTGRTCAGAATTCTGGGTCCTGCTCTTAAATGCAAAGAAATGTTTATTGTAGAGTCACAGCAAGTAATCATCAGCATTCTGTGTGCAGCTGATTTAATCCTGGTTAAAACCAGATGCACAACCAGATGGGCAAAATATGTGGAGAACCCTTCTCACAGTCACRGGCAGGATGCAGAGAATTAAATTAGGTCCAGTGTCAATCATCTGCAGCCCAAAACTTCACTGTCCATTATTCAACAGCTCCTTATTCATGGGTGGTGATTGCTACACTTCCATGGCATAAACCTCCTCTTCCCAGTCACACCCTAAGTTGTTTTTCTCACCCAGGAAATAAACCACAAGCAGGTTGCTTTGCTGTTTTTCTGGTTTCAACAGTACCTTATTTTGTAATGCATTTTAAAATTATTGCTTCTTTCTGGCCTGTTCCCGTAAAGATTAAAAAAATAAAAAAWTTCCAAAACAAGTTGATGATGCATTGAGTGGAAAAAAAGGAGAAAACATGCAGGAAACAAGGGATTGTTTTCTCAAGTGTCAAAGACCCTAACTGGTCTTTTTCCACAGGAAAATATTTTAAAACAAAGTTTGCTTTGAAGAAATACAAAACCAGCCCCCAGACATATGCATAGACAGTTTTGTACCTGCACTCCCCATGTTAGTTTTTTTCCAGGTGCTTTCTGTGTCCTCTGGTAGGCTTGCTTGTTTTTGGCTTGCACCAGCAGGATTAAAGCTTGTGGTACCCTCCCTGTAACAAAACCCAGAGTGATTTAACTTATGCTTTGCTCYTTCAATTGCTCTGTGTCCAAACACCAGCTAAATGTGATCAATCAAYGCCTAGAAAAATCGAATCTTAAATGATTTGCATGCAAAATTTTGTGGAGGTACTAGACACAGTACCTTTTATAACAAATGTGAAAAACTGCAGAAAATATATTGCAGACATGTCTTTCATTTAAAGTTGGAGTACAGGGAGGACAAGAYTTGAGAGCGTTTTATCCAGTGAATTCATATTTTAAGAGTTCCTGGTTGCCAAAACAGCACTTATGTGTTAATTAGGAGCCCTCTGTTGTTATTTTTAGTCTTGACCTACCTGCAGTTAAATGCCAGGCAGACACCATATAACTGTGAGCAGTTGCAACTTCTGTTCCAGGTTTCRCAGGTGTCTGGTTCATCTAATTTTGTGTCAAAGCAAACAGAAAAGGGTGTTGAATTTTTTTTTTAATGGGTTGTAAAATAAAGTAAGAGTTTGAAAGAATCGTTTAAATTAAAAGTTTATGTGTATTTTGAGATTAGACTGAAGCCCCAAGTGCTCCTGGTTTGCTTCAGCAAGAGCTGCCTTTGCAAGCAGGAAAGTAAAACTAAAGGCAACCCAGCAAGCTGAGGCATGTTGTTTCTTGGGAGCTGGTTATGGTGATGCTGTGAGAGCAGCCTTAATAGCTGAGCAGTTATTAATTCAGCTGCTCCTGCTGCTGGGTCGCTCAGCAAAACCTCTTGCTTGGTAGCTCCACACTCAGCTACAGGGATGTTTGCAGTGCCATCAGAGCAGCCCCAGACAGCAGAGGTCTGCTGCTCCGAGCTTGCATAATGCAGGCATGGAGGAGACACTTTTTCAGCAATTTATATGAGGGGAATCAGCATTTCTGTGTTACCAAGCAGCAAGCCTGGGGAATTCCCTGCTGCTCCGCTTCCATCCTGTAACTCTTACCAGCTGCGAGACAGTCACGAGCCATTCCACAAGTACTTAGGCTGAGATTTACCTGGAACTGAGAATTGCAACAAGCACTGCCTGAATTCCTCTTGAGCACATGAATTTTTTTGTTGTAGAATAGTTGTGTCAGTGAAACAATAAAACAAYGGCAGTATTTAAAAATCTGTGCCTATATTCTCCTCACAGCCACTTTAAGAAAATAATTTTTTAAAAAATAAACCTAGCCTTGCCTCACKCTAAGTTTTATATTTTCCAGTTACAAGGTTATATCATTGTCCATTTACACACAAATCATATGGGCAGCATTGCAGGCGAGACTGTTTTCAATTTTCCCAGTGGGATTTGTTTATCTGTTTGTTTACTCTGATTTCTATCAAATTACCACTGCAGGCTTAATGTTTCATAAACAAGAAATTCTGTCTTTTCTGTTAAACAGCACACACATCAATGTACTCTCATAACTTTCTATTATAAACTTCTCCAATAAAATTATACAAACATAGAAATAGACATAAAACTGAATGCTTTTTATGACATCGGGTAAAAACTTAGTTAAGAAGTTTCAAAAAAGTCAGAGAAAATACCCTGGACTGTATAGCTATAACAAAAACAATTTTTAAATAGACAACATGATAATAGACAACCTTATATTTTTATCATATCAACATTTAAAGTTCTTTAAACCTTGCTAGCTATGATTTATCTCTTGTGATACAAAGTTGCTTTTTCATAAAATGCAGTTCATATAACACAAAGAAGTACTGGGACTTTTATCATGGAGTTATTCTGTACCAATTTAAAAATTTTCAAGCGCAAACAACCTGGAAAAGTCCTTTGAGAAAGAGGTGTACTTTCTTCCTTAAAGGGCATTCTTCAATTTACTAAAAAAATAAATTCTACTGCTTTCCTGAATTGTTCTCTTTCCTAGTTAGTATGTGCATGAATAATACCAGCACGTCATACAAACCAGGTATTTACTCAGGGCATTTTCTGCCAGRGGACAGACAGACCCCAACAACACTCCTTCAGCCTCACATTCTCCAAGCTTACTCAGAAGATAACCAGACACATCTGGAAAAGACAAGACAGTTAAATGACTCAGTGAAAATTATCAGATTTCCAAAAATTCTCTCCCTGATGTAATAAAAATGTCTTTAAAAGAACAAATGAGTCATGTTGCTATAGCAGGACAACACTCGCGTGGATTGTRGCCATGTAGTATAATCATGGAAAACTTTGTGGCAGGGGGATAATCATCCTCATGTAACCCAAGCACGCAGGTTTTGCTATTATCTCAGTCTAGCTCCTCACAATCCAAGGCTTCCCTTGGCTTCCCTTGTTGTTAACCATCATACTCAGTATTTGGCAAATTCCTTCACTGACACACACGTCATCTTTGGCCAGGATTATTCCACCCAGACAAGACTGATAGTGAAGCTACAGTGTGCTGCAATTCCCTTGGCACTTTCAAATGTTTACTTCTCTGATGCTACACTTAATAAAGGAACACCTGTAGAAAGTGGTGCCAATCATTTAGAAGACAACACTTCCACCTTCTYCCATCAAGTATTAGGACTGAAAGAAAGAAGGTATTTACACTTTTCTTTTGCAGGAGACATCACTTCCCACTGAAAACCAGGCTGCAGGCAGGGGGGTTATGTCTATTTTCTCTGATAAATGTTTGGCTCTTCTTTTCTCTAAGACCTGAAATGACAGAGCACTGCTTCACCATTAGACAGCAAACCCAAGAAATGTATGCCTACAAAGAACCAGGCCATAAGAGGCTCAAACAAAGCAGGAAGGATTCAGGGAGGCCTCAGCTGAAGGCTGTGACTGCCAACAATCTAATTTCAGCTTTGAGAGAGATTAGACCTATGGCTTCTGTCCTTCAAATGATTTTGGTTCTCACTTCTGAATATGCTCAGAAAGTCCAATTACAAAATTCACCAAGATTACAAGAGTTAAAAGTGTGATCAGACTTCTTACCATTGATAGGAAATATTGATTTTACTGTTCAACCAAAACTGAACAGTAAGGTAACTTTTATTTAGAGGAAGCAATAATTAATAAGGCATAGGCATACTCCTGAGCAAGTCTGTATCAGATTTCCTTTCAGAGGAATGCACGCTAAAACTCCACCCCACTGAGCCAGAATCCTGACAGAAAGGGCAAAGGCCAAATCTCCATAAGGGGATTTCTCATCAGGAATTTCAAATTTTCATATACCTCAAGGAATCACTAAGGTAGAATTTCAAGCACACAAAAAAATAGGCCAGATTTAAGAATTACTTCTTTACTGGCCTCTATTATTCTGCCTTAAACAACCAGACTGACTTCTAGCCCAATTGCCTGTGTATTACAGGATGCTTAATGTGCAGATGTTCCTTTTTTTAACCTGAGATGTCTCTCATTAGCTTCCAAGATTTTCAGTAATTTTGACAGCCCAAGACACAAAGAAATCCTAGGGCATGAATTAGGAATGTAATTGTTAGTACTGGGACAGCTGTGTGCAAAATATATGAAGGAAAATCTCTTATAAGACCATGTACCRAAGTCTCTTCCTTCWGAAAGAGACAGTCARTTGATTGCTTTGTTTGGAAGCACATATTCTCTCAAAATCTGTAAAGCAGAGTGTTGAAGGTCAAGAGTGTCTCATTTGCCCCTTCATAATGTTCAGATGCTGGATGGCAAGAAAAAAACAACTCCTCTATTCAAAGTTCACCAGACAAGACCATTACTATCATAACAAAAGCAYGAGAACAACCTATTCTTCCTTAATGTGTAACTAACATTTACTCYACAAGATTTCATTGGAATGAGAAGCCTCCTTGCATGCACCTCTGATGCCAGTCTGAGGAGCATTACATCCTGTTCTCATGATGAGTGGATTCTTCCTCTTTATGCCTTTAAGAAGAAAAAAAAAAGCCTTTCTGAGCTTTGCCAGCTTTCATGCAATACTCTGTTTCCTTCTTCTATATCCACAATTAGTGGCAATTCAGGTGAGAAGTCAAGTAACATCACTAGAGTGCTCTCCTGATTATGATCCCATGGCTCTATTAAGGCAGCAGAAAACACAACACACAAGCACACAGACAGCAGCAAATGTTGCATTGTCTGAATTAGAAATGTCCATGTCTGGAAAGTGGATGAACTGAGGCAGCACATTTCATCCTGAAAACATGACTCCTGTTCGTTAAAATGCAGTTAGTYCAGCATGACATGAAGTCAGTTGGGAGGATGAACTCATCTCTATTTCTGTCCCCATGTTAATACAGGGCTGCAGTCAACATTTCAAATAGTTACTTGCAAAGGAGACGTGACAAGCATAAAGAGGAACTACTAATGTTCTATTTTTTTTTTCTTGATTTCACTCAGTTTGCCATGCCAGGCWGAGGCCTTTACTTTCAGATGGAAAAGAATTCTTCCATTAATTCTCCAGAAATGTGTTCAGAGAATCACAACAAACACCAAAAYAGAAGGTCTTAAAAATTGCTTTACCAAAGAGATCTCACACTTAACYGACCTGTAGAGTTTGGTGTTGTCAGGAGATTACCTCCTCTGTGTACTGAGCAGTTTGTAGTCTAGATCACCATGCATGAACACTACAATTTGTTGATCTGTTAAAAAACCAACTCTAATCTAGATGACAATCCAATTAAATTTTGGACAAATAAAAATGGTGTTCCAAAGAGATTTTGCTGTTTAAACTAGTTGTGATAATTCTGTCTTATTATATAATGCCAGAGATTAGATAAATGATAAATAGATAAGTTATGGAAAGAGGTATCACAGCTGAATARGTTTRCTCTGAAAAAGCTTYACTTCAAAGATATTATAACATGGGSTGAAATGTGAGCTAATAAYTTGTACAAGGTATGAATTGAAAAKGAGAAAGAAACTTCTGTAGCAGATGAAACTATCAAACAATATGAAATTGAAAATTCAGTTGCTGAACACAGAGCTTGATTCTCAGAGTTTGTTTCTCAGAGTCTGCTGCATTTAGGGGATATTTGTCACCTTCAGAAGAAACTTGCACAAGAAATTCCCTGAAGTGGAAAGAAAGACACACACCTCCTCAGAACTAATCAGGGGAGTTAGCTATGCAAACAAATTTYATTAGTTATCAGACTGTTTTGGATAATTAAATCTCATGAACCAGGGTGTAATCWCTGGAAAATTCCCTCCCTCTCCCCACCTCTGTGTATAACTTTGAATAGATTCCTCATGTGTCTTGTTCCTGTTTTACTTTAGCTCATCTGTCACACCACACTACAGAGAACAGGATGCAGAGGTGAACTGTTATCTCCCAGACTGAATTGCTAGACCAAAACAAGTGACTGGAACTCCTGTTCTGGTGAACCTAAGCACTCTGCACCTGTGTATTTCTGTATTCAGAAAAGAGTCACAGAGATAACTTAATTTACCTCTATACCCAGAGACTGGRAGGCACAGAAGATTCCTGTAGGTGAAGGTCACCACAGGCTTGGGTGAATCTGTAGAACTGGCAGCACAGCACCAGGCAGATCATTGCATCTGGCTCTTGACTGCACCATGGATGAGCTGCAACAYAGTGGAAGGCTGCTAACCATTCCCTAGAGCAGCACTGGAAAACAACAGCTTTGAATGAAAACAGCTTTGCAGTTCTGCAAACAGGCCCAGTTGTCAGAAAAGGTAGTGGAGAGGGCATAAAACAACAACCACAGACTTGCATGGTCAGCTAGGTAGGAGAACAGCTGAAGGTGTTGTAAGGTTCCTTTGGCCATCATCAAGGCAGCTGCATCCACAGYAAGCTGAAAAAACTTGTTCATCTTGAATCTGCTAATGGGCTCAAGAGAAGGAGAATGTAGGCCTGARCTTTGGGAAAACTGCCATTTTCACWTTTTTATTTGAAAATACTAAAATTAAAAATATGTACATYTATGTACATCCAAAAAGTCTGTTCCAGGAGATAAGCTACCAAAAGAAATGGGTTCAATGTCTGTAATTTGCTTTCCTTAACAAATGAGTTTCTGCAGTCTGAGAAGCTTCATGAAGARTTTAAATCATTCTGGAGCTATTTCTCCAGGTAGGGACTTTGCTGCAAGTAACATGCTCAACAGGATTATTTTCTGCATCTTTTCTCTGTACTGAYTTCTTGGTCAGCCTGAGGCTGTTGCAAGGCAGTGTACACCCTCAGAAATTCATTTAAGCACTCTAAAAAGGGTGGTTTTCCCTAAGAGTTCTCTTCTGCACAAATTTATAAAGATGACGTCTTTTGTTGAAACCCTCTAAGGGTTCCAGCAATATTGCATTCATGATTTACCACTGTTCCTCTGGAGGTATTGTGTCATCACATAAGACCCATCCAGCAAAATACTTACAGATGCCAAAACAGAGCAAAGGAAGAAAACTGCCTTAAGGGAAGAAGGAAAGAGATATGAGAAAAGAAGAAGAGGCAGTCTGGAAAAGAGAACAGGGGGCACACACAGCTTGCTGGAACTGGAAAGGTCGGCAACAGGTAGGACAGGTAGATTCTGCAAAGCAATCTGCAAACAGAGGCCTTATGGCTGCTTCCACACAAATAAAACATTAACTACCAAAGAACAATTCTCTGGTTCCATTCAGCAGAAATGTGCCCCTTGTTCTGCCTATCTGCCCCTGACTTCAWTGACCCCTGAGTGGAAGATTGAGTTGATAGCTCTTGCCTTGTTTTGGTTRCAGTCATCAGTCACAAGGCTGTGGTTGACCACCACAAGTTTACCCAGCACAGCAAAGCTTCTGTTCTGTCTGGAGACTGTGAAAAGTGCAGAGAGGAGCCAGGTCATGGTGCATTTGTGCTGTTAGATACACACTGGCATGTTATAACAACTGCTGCTGAGACAAAAGAGAAATGACAGCACTTTTCTTTCTCAGAAACAGACTGCAAATAATGAATCAGAGAGACGCAGTAAAACAGTAGTAAATATTAGAGATTGAGCATTTTATTTATGAAGCACAMTGGAACTTTTCTCAAGACAATACAGCAGTGTTGACTCTCTCCAATACACTGCTGTCTTTTCCTTAGCT
Source organism: Alauda arvensis (assembly GCA_902810485.1). Lineage (NCBI taxonomy): Eukaryota > Metazoa > Chordata > Aves > Passeriformes > Alaudidae > Alauda > Alauda arvensis. The sequence goes on from CADDXX010000035.1 coordinate 1,522,514, forward strand.
TATTTACTGTCATAGAAATTAATCTGCTGTTTTAAGGATAACAGTTCCTTTGGTCTTTTGGCAGTGGATGCAAATGTCAAGGATGGAAACCCTGACATTCTTAAAGCTTAAATAGTAAATGTTTTATTCTATTATGAGTTGAAGATTTAAAAAGCCCTGTGGAAAACTCAGATCACAACAAGAGCCAAGTTTCTTCCAAATCTAGGGGACAGTTGTATTACAGGCTTTGATTCCTGTTTCTTTCTCTCCATACTAGAACTTGAAAACTCATGAGTGATGTTTCTATATCCAATACTTAATTGCAAATGACTCATTTTCCAGRCATCCTTCTCTGCATCACTCCAGCTGTTTTAAGGTAACACATTAAATTAGTAGGTGGRTTTTTTTAAACAGTCTTAGGTATCAGCAATTCTCTTCCTCCTATGTCATTCTGTTTTCTGTCCCCAGTGCAGGCATATTTAGACAGTTTTCCACACCCTTTAGTGCACTCCAGAAAACAGGGCTTACTTTGCAGGAAATTAAACTGAACTTGCTTGGTGAAATAGGTGCTAAAGAATATTTTAACATCAGACCATGAGGGTATGCCTGCTTAAAATTCTGGCAGCTTAATGATAAACAAAACACTGTTGATATGCAGCCTGGAAAGTTACAACCATTTCCAAAGTTCCAGAATGAATGAATGATACCCCCACTGGAGGTTAATCACTCCACCTTAGGGATGACATACAATTACATGYATTTAGCTATTACTATTCTCTGTATTACTATATAGAGAAACTCTTTCCTTCACAAGTACCCACCCTACTGTTAATAATTCTGAAACGTTTGTCTTCTGTGTAAAATCCAGATTACGTTTTCTTCCTTTCTTCCTGCTGAAGAGCAAGAGCAATTTTATAAAAGAATCTGCCATACGAGGTGTTGATATCTGGATAAGAGATTTGACTCTCTGAAATGCCAGAATTGGATAACACAGCTGGAGAAGCTAAAGGCAGAAAATCTTGGAAGCACAGTGTTCTCATGGGGAGTACGCAAGTGGACAGTGAACAACGCTAAAGCAAACTTCTTCCTTGGCTCCCCAGACCTGCTCTGCTTCCCACAGTGCCTGCCAGGTCACCTGCACCTCCATTTTGGTTTCATCTCTAGTTTCTGGCATATGTTTCTCTTCTAAGAAATCCGTAACCCTCTTAGCACGTTCTCCTTCCAGAACCTTCTATCTCAACTGCCAGCACACACCCCTCCCTCCAGACAATTTATCTTCCTTGGAATACAGAACAGAATTCTCCTCTGTTCTAAAAATCAGACCTAATTAYAGAATTAATTACCTAACTTTGAATTACAATAATCTTAATTAATTGTTAATTCTTATTCCAAATAATCAGCTGGAATGGTAGTGGGAAAAAAAATCAATTGTGCGGCATTTTATAGCAATTAATTTGCTTTGGTGTTTAAGATCAAAGGCATTGGTTTGATGATGTTCTTGGTTTAAGACAACAAAGCTGGTGTGTTGCAAGCAGCACCAACATGTACATGCACCTCTTGCTTTCCTCCCCTGCTGTTTTCCTGCCACAGTGTCAGCCTACTGCTCACTAAAGGAATGTTTCATTGTGTGCATGCAAGTATTTCAGAGATGTCTAGCTAATTATCCTTAGGGTTTGGAAAGTGATGTATGCTGCAAAAATCTGTATACTTTTAGTGAGATTTTTGTCTTTTTTATGTCTAGGTTGAGGACTTTTTCATTAAAGAAAATYTAAAAATTCATACAGAAGAAGTAACTATATTTAATATTAATTTCCTATGCAATGCACTTATACTGAGAAGTATTTGATTTTAACTATTACTTCTACTCTAAATACTCAATAAAGAAAATTATTGTCTTCTTGGCTAGATGTGTTCAGTATGAAATCAGAGCATACTTCTAACTTACTGTTTGCTCATACCTTGTACAGTTTTAGTAGCAGTYACGTGTTTTTCAGTTCCTGATTTTCAAAAATTTCTGTGTTTTCTTTCATACTCGTAAGTAAATCATCTGGTAAGCACCTGGTGAGCAGGCAGTCCTTGGAAATCTGGGGTGATACTACGTTTGCAGTTYGGAGTTTCCTGGGCACCTAAAATTAAAAGTCAACAGTCACCTGTGTGCAGTTAGTTTTGTGCCAGGATTTACTAGACAGAACTTTCCTCCTCTTCGAGTCATGATCCAAATCTCCAAGTTAAAGATAACAGTAGCTGATGCTGGAGATTAGATGAGATTTAATCAAAAATGAAGATGAAAGTGTCTCCTCTCTCTATTCCATTGAAATTCAGTTCACTGCTTTGGAAGACCTGAAACTTACCATAACAATGATAAAATCAAGCTGTTTTCCAGCAAATGTTTTGTTATCCAGTTGAGAATATCATTCAAAATGGCTTCTTACCTTTTACAGTGAAAGTACAAAGTTCCTGTCAAAAAAAAAAAACGAAAAAAACTTTCAATACAAAAATCATTCAAATTTATTCTCTAGGGAAACAAGGAATGGCAAGTCCAAACCTAACAGTGGTTTCTCTCTGTGCTTACTTCTCTCTAGTGATGCAACTCAGCTATGAGTTTGTTGTTTACATGCAAGCCTCTGTGTTATTTTACACACCTTTGGATATCCCACCTGGTCTCCAGCTGCCACTGCTGAAAAGCAGTTAATGTCCCCTATCCCTGTAGTTCTTTTTTCTTTTTTTTTAAACCAGATGTAAAGGGCCACTACAATTACAACATGGCTTGAGGGGCAAAGAAAAAATTAAAACAGTAWAAGAAAATTATATAYCATGCTAGCTTCAATAATGTATTTTATATGYCAGTCAGTGAACAGTCTCTAACAAAGTGATTTGGCAACAGTCAGAGGTAGCCTGCTCTAAAATGTAAAAYACATTATGTTATTAATGAGTCCTGCTTTAGTGAATCTAAAAGAATTAAACCAGTTTATGGATAGACAAAGGAATTCTTTTGAAGGAGTGGCAAATCCTGCTGGATTACATGAAGAGTTTACAAAGGAGGAAATAAAGTAATCTTAATATTTATTTCTCCCTGCTTCACAGGCTTTCAGTACCTAGCTCAAAACAAGCCATTAAAAGAGTTTTCTGGCTAGGTAAATGAATACAACAGCACACATATATAAATAAARCAGTCACCAATTCTTACTTAAAGCCACTGCTTTACTCCTTTTGCAGAACTGTGAAGATAAATATCTAGCAGTTCCTGTCACAGTGCTGGTAARCACAGGAGATAGCTTCAAGGAGAAACAGCACAAGCAAGGATCATCCAGAGCCAGTGGGAAGTGGACCTAATGACTGAGAAGGGACAGCAGCCTGGGCTTACAGAGGAGGAGGCAGCAGGGCTGTGGGGTTTTTTTTTGCCATAAGATTCACAAACTGGCTGAGATTTCAAGACCTACACCTAATAAACATGAACCAAGTGCCTCTAGATCATTTCAATCACAAACAGAATGAGCTCAACACCAGGAACACCCAGACAAGATATAGTACAGAGGCACTATTGAAATCAGCAAAAGGAAAAGATAAATCTAGTTCTCCAGTAAAATATCTCTCACCCTAATTTCTGGAATCTTTARGATGTCCCCAAGTAGCTGAACTAGATCATAGAATCATTTAGTTGGAAAAGATCCTCAAGATCATCAAGTCCAAATGTAAATCGACCACTGCCAAGTCCAGCACTTAACCATGTCYCTAAGTGCCACATCTRTATGTCTTTTAATACCTCCAGGGATGGCAACYCAATCATTTCCCTGGGCAGCCTTTTCCAATGCTTGACAGCACAGCTGTAACTCCAGTTACCASCATCTCCAGGCTCAGCATCCAGTCAGTTGTTTACCCAGTAAACACCTGTCCAAGCCATGAGCAGCCAGCTGCTCCARGAGGATGCTGTKGGAAATGCTGTCAAAGGCTTTACTAAAGTCAAGGTGGACAAGATGCACAGCCTTTCCCTCATCCWCTAAACAGGTTATYTTGTCTCAGGAGATCAGGTTGGTCAAGCAGGATCTCCCTTTCCCAAAGCCATGCTGCCTGGGCCTGATGCCCTGGTTGTCCTGCAYGTGCTGCGAGATCACACTCAGGACAATCTGCTCCATGGYCTKCCCTRGCACTGAGGTCAGGCTGACAGACCTGTAGCTCCCTAAATCCTCCTTCCTTTTTTGTAAATAGGTGACACTTTYGCTGAATTCCAGGCAGCTGGAACCTCGCTGTTTAGCCAGGACTACTARTAAACATTTGAGAGATGGTTTTGCTTTCTTCTGAGTGGTCAGTCCTTTTCTATGTCTTCTCACTGTTTGATTACTTGAAAGAGGTGAGGCAGCCCCAGGAGACCTGAGACACATGAACACAAAAGGCTTCCTTACTGATATTTCACATTATCACTGGAAGCCAAAGGCAGCTTTTTAAGATGCAGTTAGAGCTGCTATCCTAATATTTTCAGTCCCTTAGCACCTCTGTKGACAATCCCAGCACTATTTTCTTGTTTCAGAAATCTACAGTCTCTTTGCATAACAGCAAGAAAACAGTCACTAAAAGAAGAAYAAACAGATACCCATAAAAATTTTAACTCTTTCTCAGAAAGTTGACTCCTCACAGGCTTCAAAAGAAGTTGAAGATTCCTTTCAAGCCCAAATATGCTTCTATTGTAAAAAGTTCTGTTTGTATAAGGATTTCAGAGATAACATGAACTGTTAGGAATTCATGGTGAGGTGAGTCAAGGTTTTCTGKGATTGTCATAAAAACTGATTACGTATTGCCAGATAAGAAATTCCTCAAATTATTTAAACAGCTGACACATAAATGACCTCCTACTAAGTGACCTCTTAACTTTAAAAATGGTGGTCAGTACTAAAATAATCTTTATGCGTACACTTTATTATTTACATAAATTTACATCTGAAAAAAACTTGTGCAATTGAACATCTTTGGAATGTCCTTCAGAATTCTAATGAAAACATTTTTATGCATAGATATAATTCAAAATTTTGTACAAACATCATTGTGTATATAAATGTTTTGGTTAACTAGGTCACTAATTCTTTCAGTACATTGAGACTAATTATAACAGGAGAAAAAAAAAGGGAAACTGAGCAAGAAGAAAATTAGATATTGTTCTTACATGGTTGARAGCCTACAAAAAGGCCATCTTTACMTCTCCTGCTGTTGGTGATGGGGGCATCTACTCCAGAAAACTCACCTAGCAGTTGCAGACTTCAAGCAAAGAAAATTGCAGTCTCTGGTTGTTTAATCTGTTCTTCACTTATGAATCTCCAGCCAAGAATTCTAAATCACCACAAAAATAATGGAAAACCACATGAAAACAATTATTTTTAATACCACAAGAACTTCTGAAGAAACCTCTAAACTTCCAGAATCAAAAGAACGTATTCTAGAACTTTTAATCAGAACTTGTGGTCGCTATGGGAAAAAAAYTGTCAGTTATAACAAAGCCATATTTTTCTGTACTTAATAAATCTAAAACTGAAAAAAAAMACCCAAAACAAACACTCCCCACACTGCCAGTCTTTAGGTAGGCAAGAATCCAGAGTTCTTCTGTCACTGAGTTTCTGCACAGAGTTACTGTTTTCCTGTCTTAATGTCACTTTCTGCCACTAGTTAGGCAAACTCTTGTCTCRGTGGAGCATTATAGCTGTTCAGGAGAGGGATTTTGATTGGTTTTTTGTCTGTTTTGCCTGTTGTTATTTTACAGAAGGCCTTTTGTGGGGCATTGGTGCCACAATTCTGAAATTAAATTGTCAATTACCATCCATGACTAGTTAATGGTACACACAGACACACACTGCTGAGCTGTATATAGTGCATATCCACAGGAGGACAATTACCATATTAGACAGCTTAAAAATTAAACTGGACYCATGCTTAGAAAAGCACAGAGCAAAATAATAGCTTAGCCTATGCCTAAATCAGTCCCAATACCAAATGTTTTCTAGACTGTTAAAAAACTTGTTAATTGCAGGTTTTACTTTGTTAGTTGTCTTTTCATTATTTAACAGGAAAAAAGTTTAAAACCTCTTCAAGTGCATTGGACAAATTATTCTCACACAAGACAACTCTCCCTCCCTCCACAGCCCCAAAGCACTGTGATGAGGTAGGTCCAAGGGAAGGTTGCTTTCTCACCCAACGATTGCTTCAAGATTCTTCAGGGTATTTCTCTTAGCCAAGAGTATTTGCTCCCAGCTTTCATTGCACCTGTCTCATCACTCGTGTTTGAGCAACAGATGCGATGGTGCAATTACTCTCTCCAAATGTAATCAGGGCAGGTTTCTCTCAGGCCTCCCCCAGTGCTCTGCCTGTACACACACACACATCGAAACACCAACATTAAAGCAGAAATGTTGAAGCCTCAGCAGGGGAATTCAGGAGCCTGCCCCTTGTTCATCCTGTTGCTGAAATCTGAAAGGCTTTAACAAACATGGTTGAAAAAGCAGCAGATGGTTTTCAGCAGTCTGTCTCTGCACATACAGAGATTGTACGTGGGCATACACAGGGGAATTATACATTTCCCTTAAAAGGAGGTCCAAGAAATAAAATTCCCTTTCTAAATGCATAATGGRATATTAAAGTTTTGAAGTTATTATCTCCTTCAGAGTTTGCCTGTGACAATTACATAGTCAGAAATCATCTGCTTATACTTTATGGCTTAAAGAAAACCAGGTATTCCTTGATAATGAATAAAACAGAGATAATGCTACACAAAGAATGCTGTTCAAGCACAGGTGAAAAAGACTCCTTTCTTTTGACTTTCTTTCATCTCTTCTACCCTCCACAATAGAGATTGTCTTCAAAATTCAAGATACCTTCCTGCAACTGTTTAAATGTAGTCTTTGGCTAAAATGCCTGTCTCAGCTCAGACTACACTTTAAATTGAAGCTATGAGAATAACATTTGAGACAGCCTTGACAGGTACATTTCAATAATCACTCCTCTTCTGTGAATATTACGCACTTCAGTAAGAGGGCCTCGACCCTCTGTTTGTGGCCTCTGTCTTCAGCTATCAGAGAGCATACAAATWCATGTGGATAGCAGCCAAGGAGGTACCTTAGAACATTGTTTCAGACAACTTTGCATATCCAGAAATGTTTCTTCTGCTCCAGCATGAGAGTCAGTCATTAGCTCTTGTTATCACCTTGAGTAAGATACCATCTTCTTTAAAGACTATGATAGTTAAAGTAGGTTCAAAATATGAATGCACAGAGGAAAGACTCCAAACCTACCTGAAAAAGCTGTAATTCCTCTRTATTTGTCAACAGGAAAATGCAAGGTGTTAAAACATCTGATTAATTTCCCTGGGCACAACCAATTAACTTCTGAATTGACTCCAAAAATAACTGCAAATTAGTTCTCTCTYTAAATACTCTTGGGAGGAGGGGGGAGGGAGTAGAATTTGAATGTTATTTTCATTTGAATRTGTGCATTATTTGTACTTTAAAGGAATAGTGAAATAGAATTCTTTCCTAGTATCCTAGAATGAGCAAGTAACATATTGCACTCAGAATATTGGGTTGRAAGTCACACTGTAAGCCAAAAGTTTCAAACTTCAGAAGAGTTTAAGAGGAGTTCTTTTCCTGATCAACACAGGGATCTSTGGTAGTTCCTATTCTTCAGGCAAGGAGGAGGAAACAGCATGTTGCTGTCTGCCAAAACCTCCCAAAAGTCAGTGCATGCTGTTAATGCCAACTGGGACATGACACAGCAAGTATAAGCATCTGCACAAGCAAATAGCCTCCTCGGATATGTAAGCTTATAATTTATTTGGCAGAGAAGAAATTAAAAGTGTACCAAAGCTGCAAAATGGAACAYAATTATTTCTTAAAATAGGCAACTGAAACAGGAATTAATTGATGGCTAGGACAATGGAGGGTATCCTTCAAYTGCTTGGATCCCTGCAAAGTGCAGTGAAGAGCGTGCTGTAATGCACATCACACAGATAATGCAAAAATCATGAAACTGCAGGAGAGATCTGCTGCTCTAACAATTCATTCTTCATACAACAGTGAGCAAAAATAAAAACGTTCACAGCTGCCCTTTCCTCTTGTCTAGGTCTAAGCCACGAGAAAAACTTCCAAAGTATAAAAGGGAATCTTCTCTTGTTYTCTTATCTTTAAAGGAGATAAATAGTGGCATTCATTAACATAGCATGAATCATTTTCCTTAGCACAGGTACTGAACAAACAGAAGTGTCCGTCATTTTCCAGMTAGTTATTTTCCCATAATGACACAAATGTTTAACTTGACAGGTAGGGCCATTATCATGGAGAAAGGGAAGAACAGTRTGGTTATTGTATCTGAATAATTATGTATCACAACACCTACAAGTTGAAACAAAATTGACGTAAAGCGGAGGAGCGCAAACTGAGTTCAAGCAAACAGCGTTGGTTTTTCACAGATAAAGATGAAAGATGTAGATTTTGTAAAGTAAACATGCAAAGTAGYCTATCAAGCTTCCTGTGATTTTGCACCCCAGTTTAATCAACACGTGATTTCACCCAAATCCTAAGTTTCTGTGTTTCTTGGACATGTTTCTACACACCTCTAGCAGGCTAACATGAACATCCTCCTGCTTCACTCAAGCATGACTAGAGAGAAAGAAATCCCAAGTTTAAAGTTCAAAACTTATGCTTAACTAAAGAACATGCTGAAAGACACTTTCAGCTTATCAGGGTTTTCCTGTTTAATTCTATTATGGATGTAACTGCTATACTGACTTAGAGGTATCTGCTTTCTATGCCTTCAACATTTCAGGGACAAACATTATAGAACAGGACTKCATGAGTCAGCAGCCTGCCCCAGCAGCCAAAAGGGCCAACTGTAGCCTGAGGTGCAGGATAAAGCATCAAGCAGGAAGATAAATTACAGAAATTTTATATCATAAGGAGTAGATTGCAGGAAAAAAAAGTCCCCAATATTCGAATATTCTGACATTGCAATTAGGGATTAAAGTATGACATGCAATTCAAGATTTGCCAACAATCACAAAGTCCAAAATAGCTATCTCTTTTTTTTTCCTAATCATGGCCCCTGCAATGGGAAATGATAGAAACATAGTAAGTATCCTAAAGGCACACATTTCCAGGACATATTAGTATATTCCATTTCTGTTTTTTAAAAAATTACTCAAGAAAGTAGATGTCTTCATTGCATTTCTTGATTTGGTATGTTATAAATATATATCAAATTCAGAAGACATTTGAAAGAACGAAACATGGAAAGCTAAATTTTTCATCTGTGAAAATGTTACTTTTCTAACTTTTCAGGAAAATTTGCTTCAAAAGCAAGCACACCCATTACTAATTATTCACTATCTGGCAATTTACCCATTGTTCCTATCCCAAATAATCCAGAAGATCCTGGATATTTAATCCGTACAGGCAGGTATTTGTTGTCTCACTCCTGCTGAAGTGGTAGATGCTGCCAAAGGGTACAYTTCCTCTGAATTAAGGAGATCTGACTGCTATCACATGCCTGACTTCCACATATTTCCTTCACAAGCTGATGATTGACAAATGACATCTGCTTCAAATAACAATGCTGGCAAAGCAGGCAGGTGTAAAGAAACTGCAATTCAAGCTTGCATCAGCCTTGCCCAGTTCCAAAGCTCCAAAGGTTTGTTTAACCTGGAGAAGCTGCCTTGCCTGGTGGGGCAGCACAAGGGATGTGAGCACTCACACCGGTGAGAAGGTGCACGCATCCCATCCCATCCCATCCCATCCTCGCATGCAACAGTGCCTCCCAGTGGCTCCGAGGGCGCAGGAAAAGCGCTGGCTCGCAAGGAGGGACCGCAGCACATGCACAACTGCAGCAGCACAGAGCAGCCATGCAGCCCTCACCKGCGGGAGCACCACCCAGGGATGCCGGGGAACACACAGCTGCACTGCAGCAACACGTGTACGGGTGACAAGKAGGAAGTCAGATTTATAACTGGCCCGATAAACCTCCTGGTCAGAGCAGATTCAGCAAATAATGACAGCTTCTTGTACATTAAGGACAATATAGAAATTGGTCCTTTTTTTCYACAGTAATATGAGGTTAACAAATAACTTTGGAAACTTTGGAAGCCAACAATTTCAAATTGMAAATTAATCCTCAGGAACCAATCTTTTATATGGTAAATCACTAAAAAACTCTTGGAACTACAGAACAGCTACATCCATTCCTGCACAGTAAACTGTATCTGGCAATGAAAATCTCTCCCTACAGTCAGACTAATGATTTGTGAAATTTATGATGTCAGAAGAAGTTAAAGAAGCAAACTTATTTAGCAAAAACTCTCACCTTAGTGTTAAGTAAAGTTTGTCTTGCAAGTAGCTGTTTACTTGTTGAGCTGCTGCCATAATTAATTCCTACAAATTATTAGGAAAAAATAGAATAAGACAAACTTCCATAATTCTATTGACAATTTATATTCTCATGAGGTCCTGTAAACACAGTTATTTCATAACATATACATGCAATATGAGGTTCCCCATTTGTATGTGAGAAAGATACCAATCCAATTCTGTTAAAGTTCAGGCCACTGCGCTTGAAGCCTCCGAATTACATTTCCATATACACCAATGATGAAACTCTTTCAACTTACATCTACATTCCATCCATGCAAAGAACAGCATTAATCAGCAACTATTCAGTGTGCAAAATTTGACCTTTCATACTGGGACCTCTATGAGAACACTGCTTGCACAATTAAGTTCTGGGTTTTTTGATACTTAAAGGAGGCTTTTAGGGAAGATCGGAACAAACTTTTTAGCAGGGCTTGTTGCAATAGAAGAAGGGGTGATAGTTTTAAACTGAAAGCAGGTAGATTCAARCTAGATACAAGGAAGATTTTTAYAGTGAGGGTGGTAAAAGGCAGAACAGGTTGGCCAGAGAGGCAGAAGATGCCCCATCTCTGGAAACATTCAAGGTCAGAGTGGGTAGGGCTCTGAAGACGTCCCTGCTCATTGCAGGAGAAGCTAACTAGATGACCTTTAAAGGTCCCTTCCAACCCAAATTATTCTATTATTCCCTTTTATATGTCATAAAGTTTTATTGATACTTTTAAAGATGAGATTGACTTTCCTTTACAAACAYGTGCCATTGCTACTATGTGTTTAAAGAAATGTGGTACGTTAACTTTAAGGTCTTTTAGCTTTACAGTACAAAACCTGGTTATTACAGAAGACTAAAATCATGAGTGTTTCACATTAATTCATAAATTAAATATTTTTAACTGTCCGTCTTCAACTATTTAATCCTCTATACAGTAAAACAACCCTAAGTATGTAATAGTTATCTATGTGTCAAAACAGGAGGCAATCTTCACTGAGTTTAATTTAAGGCCAGTCGCATTGGATTCTCTATATTGGCTTTCAAGGTCTCCAGAAACTTGGAAGCCAGTTCATCATCCACCACTCGACCATCACTGGAAAGTGTCACTGTCATGAGTTGGTGCTGTTCAAGTTTCTCATTCCCTTCTTCATCTTCCACAATCTTGAGCTCTGGTCTTGCTCGGCCYACAGCGAGGATGCAGGCCTGGGGAGGGTTTATGACTGCTGTGAAATCACTGATGCCAAACATGCCCAGATTGGAGATACTGAAAAAAACAGAAAAGAGTTTCAGTAACCTCAGAAATAACAYATACACTACAATAAATAACATATATTCAACAACTACGATGATTAAATCCCCTCCAAGGCAAAAGCCACTAAGTTAAAAATAGATCTGAACTGTTTACAGTTGAGCACATTCAGACTCTCAAGGGTTTGGAATTTTTGCAATTCAAAATAATACACMTTTTAAAAAGCCACATTTCTTTACAGCAATATATTCTTGCACTGCACACACTGAAGCCAGAAAGTAAGCCAGCAAAGCAATGTCTTTCAATACAATTTGCCTGTCCCTGTTCCAAGCTAAATGTCTTTTAGACTGAACCTCACAACTGCAAATTACAATGGCTGCTGGTAGCCACTACTACACTAAATTATAAAATCATCTAGGTATTGCTCAGGCACATGAAAATATTTCTGTCCATGTCACCACCTGTGAAGTGGAATATTAGGAAATGCTTGGACTCTTCTGTGACCAGTTGTCTACGGAGAAAGCTGGCCCACCATCATCTCCTTTCTGGTTTCTTTTACAGCAAACAGTGGAAAAACAAACAATCCAAGCATCAAATAGCAACACTGCCATGTTCACCACTACACCAGGTCTGTAAGTGTCACATCCACCTGCTTTTTTAACCCTTCCAGGGAYGGTGACTGAACCACTTCCCAGGACAACCTGCTGCAATGCTTGACAATCCATTTAATGAAGAATTTTTTTTCCTAATATCAAATCTAAACTTCCCTTGGTACAATTTGACGCCATTTCCTCTCCTCCTGTTAATATCTAGGAGAAGAGACCAACCCACACCTCACTACAACTACACTCAAGCAGAAAGGGTGAAAAGTGATATGGTCCTCCCTCAGCCTCCTTTTCTCCAGACAAAACAGTACCAGYTCCTTCAGCTGTTCCTCACCAGACTTGTGCTCCAGACCCTTCTCCAGCTCCATTGCCCTTCTCTGGACACACTCCAGCACCTCAATTCTTTCTTGTGGGGATGGAACCAAAACAGAACTCAAGGTGTGGCCTCACCAGTGCCAAGCACAGATGAAATGAACCTRTACCAAGGTAATGTTTTCCCCCTGATAAAAGACACTCAGTCTAGGTTTGACCCTCAGAATCATCATATGGAGTTTCATCCTAAACAGAGCAAGATTTTAAAAGCAATTCATTAAAAGACAGTAAGATAGCTAAGGATAAAGTTCTGAACCCATGCTGCATGTACTGAATGCTGCTAGAGTTTTACCTAAAAGATCCTCCCTGGTACTCTTCTGGTAAGAGTTTTCCATCTCTGGCCTTTTTTGCTAGAGCCTAAAGAAGATGAAAGAAGAAAATAGGCAGAGAAAAAGAAATTAGTGTGTTGTAATAGACTAATTATTTTTATTTCAGTAAGACATTTTAAGTACCATACAGACATTAAGTCAGCARAAGTCACCTGCTTTTCAGTTTAGGAAGCACCTCAGCAACGCYGTTGTTGCATCTACAGTGATTTTGGACACAAAACTTCATTTTCCCACCAATACYGGCTGTTCAATAAAAGCTGTTCTCKCACCTAACAAATATTGTTCCAGTCTTACAGTGGAACCACCATTCTCCCTGGTGGCTTTAGATTATCTAGCAAAATWCTGATGAGATAAATTCACAGTATTCCTAACAGATTTGTTTAAAAAACTGACTTGTACCACTTCGGAACTTTCTACCAGACTGAATGAATATGTTTTGCCCAGCTACACATTCAACATCCTTTTGAAAGGTGCATCTAAGGCCACTCCTTCTGTGACCTCCATTTCATTTGTGAGACTTTTCTTTAAAACTCAACAGAAGAGATGTTCAAATACAGCCCAAGAAGTTCATACTATGTTCCAAGGTAAGATAGCAGARTTACAAAACTTTAAAATTCATAGTAAGCATGTCAAAAGATACATTGAGCTTCATTTTAGGCTTTTTCTCATCTCTGAATAATTAGTGAAGACAATAGCCATGGGAACAGCATTCACACAACAGAGTCAATATAAGCATGATACATTTGTGCAATTGCATTATTTGAATTATGAAAATACAGTGCCAGGATGCACATGACCTGGAAAGAAGTCAAATTAACGTGCAGCAGAAGGGGATGTATAAGCAATTACAYTAAGAAAGTGCCTGCCAAATGACAGGGAGACTGACAGAGAAGCTGCTGCAGTTCCAGAGCGTGCCTCCCCCTTGTGCATGTCAGGTACCTATTTATTCCAGTAATTCAGTAAAGAAGTTGAAAAGCAAAATGATGTTGGWGTGGACACCTATGTCACACACATTCCACTTGAAAGGCAATGGGAATGCTCACTATCACAGTCCCACTGAACACAACACAAGCTGCATTTCCATCATGGGAACCGCAGGACATTGATTTGTGGTAGGAGAGGTTTGYAATACCACACACTATTACAGGTATTGGGGATGCTAATGAAAACACAACACTGACCAATGCTTTYCTTCTTGTCATTCTATCACTAACCCCACAACAATCTCAGCTGACCTTCCTCCTCAACTGGCTAYTAGGGTAAGGAATTGTTTTCACAAYACATTCAGCACAAAGTAAGCAATATGGACTGGAAAAAAAATCTTAAAAATGCCCATTTATGAATATTTTGTGGTATGACCCATCTTTTTCTGCTACAACTCTTTGCCTGTTTCCCTTTGTCAATGCAGACTATTATGGTTTCTGTAGTTTTACACAAAAGGCAAGAATTCAGTAAGTGCAGTGGTGTCTAGTTTGGGGACAGTTTTACGCCCTAGGATCTCCTTCCATTGTATTCCTTAGATGCTGTAGGCTTTGATCAGCACTCGTTTAGTGACAAAAAAAAAGGCCTGTGCTGGGACATTTCATCATTCATTCTACTTCTGCCTGCCAAAAAACACTCCTTTATCTGGCAACAACTGCCACGTTTCACTCTSACTGGCACCTGGTCTATGCAAAATACTGCTCATTAGTCTGAGGAGTTTAATGTTACATCCTTAATTGAACTGCATGTTGAAAAAAATGCAGACAGAAATATGTTCCGTAACATAACGGCAAAGAGAGTAAAAAAAGCAGACACAAGAAATTTTCTGGGAAAAGGAAAAAACAGAAAAAACCCCAAAATCACAAACCCCAAGGCCAGAGACACTAATGCAGCTAGCATTAAGTAGATTTCTCTTCAAGATTCAAGAAATAAAATTATATTAAATTGCAAAAGTCTGYACAGGTTTATTTTTCAAGCAGTCTAGCCACCATTCAACTAAATAACATGATATTATTGATTAAAAATGAAGAGAGTTGCAAAATTAGTAAGAATTTTGAAGTGTAAGTCATGCTGAAATTGTTTCAGATCCACTGCCTTTGTTATTACTGATGTGTATCTGGGTCAYGCTACATTTTCTGCTGCAGAAAACCATACAGCTGCTCTATTGCTCAGTGTGCTGCACATTCCAGACCCACCTTTGCAGAGGCAGCAATTTCCTTTATTCCCTTGGCAGCAACATCTTTGATGATGGGCGTAATGAGCCCCCGGTCCGTTGCCACGGCAATGGAGATGTCAATGGACGGCAGCCGCCTGCAGCCTTCCCCATCCCACGTCACATTCACATCTGGCATTTGCTACAACACAGACAGACAATAAAAAAAAAAAAAAAGACAGCTGTTAGAAGAGTAACAGTGGCAATCAGTTATTAAGAAAAAGGAAATTCCTTTAAGACACATCRCTACAAACAGGCATCCGCCAAGTGAATTAGCCGGCAATGACTTTATTTATATTTACTTTGTCAAAAAGCATGAAATGTATAAAAATGGCAGGACAGACAGATGCTTGTTTGGTGTTGCTAGGAAAAAACCCCAAATTACTGTGAATTTCTTCACTGACACCACCTTATGATAGTCCAGCACGTAAAGCTTCAAAGCAGTGCAACTTCTTCCACAAAATAAATCACAGGATGCTGAATTTTAAAGMATGCCTAGAATCCTGTCTATTTTCTGTCTAAATTGCAATTATGCATCAGCATTAAGCTATACCTCTTAAAATTATACATCAACATTTAGTACATTTCAGCTAGAAATCTGTTAGGTCTTTTCCAGTCCATATTCTCTCAATTCCATACATTCACAGGAATAGGAACAGTCCCCCAACTTAAACATAACTTCCTCTCTCCACTCTTAAATAGTTCAAATTATCCTCACAAATGAGAAAAACAGCTCTCATATGCCTTCCAGTATTTTTATATCATTGTGAGGTAAACCAGGCAATGAAATTCCTAACAATGAGCAAAAAGTGGTTGCCAGAAGAATTTTTACTTCAAACCAGGTATCATTGAATGTGCCATCAGAATAAACCTAAGGTAATACCAAAGTTAGCATAAGACTTACTTAATGTTTGTTTATAACTCAAAAAAAAATGTAACTAATATTAGATGAATGATCTTGTCAATGGCTTTAGTCTGCTGACAAAGCAACTACTGTGATTTGCAGATGTAAGTGGATCTTCACTAAGAAGTTCTCATTTCTACATTTCACAGCGCAGACTTTCTACWGTTCACAGTGAAGAGACTTTTACCTGGAAACCTAAAAAAAACCTTACAATAAGCAATACAGAATTACCAGCTTTACTGTGATGCCATTAATATCATCATATAGAYTCACAAAATACTTTGCTTGTCTCCTTGGCAGTTTATTATTAAAATATATTTTTAAAGTATATTATTTGCTTACCCTCAGAGTAACTGCTGTTGCCTTGATAATAAAATCATTTACAGATACTTTAATGTCATCTGCAAAAGGAAACAGAAGAAAWTTTTAAAAATTATAACATCCATTGTTCATAAGATTTGCTTTATCAGCATTTGTGTGATGACAAGATTCCAGTGATTCAGCAGATTTACTTTTTTGAAGCATTAACAGAAAGTCGCTTATCTTCAAACTCCAGTAATAAAAGGAAGAAAATTTTTCCCCTCTTGGGACAAAAGGCATATCCATCAAGAAAAAATCTCATGTACAGACATTCAGGAGAGTTTCAGGAGACTGAAACTGGTAACTAAAATTAGGAGTGGCAGCAGAAGCAGGGATAACAAATACAAAGCAGATTAGGCCATAAAAATACCCTGAAATGCAGGACATTTACACAACATTAAAGTCACCATTCTCACAATTTAAAAAAAAACTAGATTGCCCTTCCACCACCATCACTACTCTCAGCAAAACTGATCAAGTAGCAAAACCGCTTAGTTCTCAAATCTGGTTTATGGCACATAACGTACACCTTTAGAAATATTTTTGCAAGGGAAAATAATTTCTAGATTATTATATCAAGTGAAACATTCTTAAGTCATCACAAATTTAGAGGAGCAAACCAAGTATCCACTTATCACATAACTGGCCTGCAACATTTGCCATGATTAGTAATCTAAGTATAAGAAGAGAGACAGCATTCCAAGAGAACATAATGGAACCTGCAATTACTATGCTGCACTGACAGAATTTCACATCAGACAAACCTGTATTTGGTCATCCAATATACACTGGTTTCTCTTTACATATTACATTCCTAACCCTTGGCAAAAATGCCACTGCCCAGTAGTAGAGCAGGAATCCAGTTAAATGATCCACATCTGATAGTAAGTTTACAATAGTAGGAAATACTGTAATTTCCACCAGAGAAAACAAAAATCTACCAGGACAAGCTCTCCAATTCAATTTTATGCAAAGACATATGGCTTTTCCACCTCTGCATTTAAAGGAAACATTAAGAATCAACAACAGCAGAAGAGGTGTGAAAAATTTCAAGTGAGTAATCCCAAGATCCTTTTTTGGTACATTCCTATTGAACTGCTGCTGTTTAAAGAAAATATAAGCATCAGGAAATGTCTTTGACATTCACTTGTGAATAAGATACCATTAGGAAAAATAACAGGTAGAAAAAATGATCTGGGTACTGTTGCATTAAAAATTAGTCACTCAAAACTCTACTGGAAGGAGAAGCAGCTCCTGTATCATCATCTAGGAAATCTGAATGTATCAGTCAAATTTAATTTTAGACCACACAAACAGATAAATAAGCATGAGCYAGTCACTAATACAGAACAGTTAGCTTCAGTTTATCAATCAGTACAGCAAAAATAATGTAAATTTAAACTATTCTGCAATGTTATTCTGAATGCAGAGCTCACACAGCTTAGGAAAGCTACCATTTGAACCTATAAGCTTTCAAATCATGACGGCAATCATGTAGATTTAGATCAAAACCTGAAGTGTCTTAGACTTAAAATTACTCATTTTTCATTTTTGTGATAATGAGATCATGAGRAGAAACATCTCAAAGCTTAACTATTGATAACAAATGTTACCAGAAAAAAGAACTAATGGAAAACACTAAAAAGAGTCTACATGGAATTGTTTATGTACTTTTCTCTTGTGCAAACAGCTGTATTCTCTCATGAATGTCTTCAGTCTTTAGAACTAATATGTGGTCTTAAAAAAAAAAAAAAAACAAAACCATAGTAGGAGAAAAATCACTGGGTTTCTTCACTCTATAAAATAACAGGCCTTCAGATTTTTTTACCCAAGTCACAGACTTAGTACCAGTCTAGAAGGTGCATGTCTCCATCAACAAACACAGCATCACTACTTGTTCATGCAGCCTGATCATTGTGGAAAATAAGACTTCAGAGTGATGTGTGTGTTGCCAAAGCAACACCTCAGTTTTCCTGTATTCTGACAAGTTATCCAATTCCATAATTGCTCAGAACTTAACCTTGAGCCCAACAGACAGATTACTGAAAAAAACAATTATTTGAATGCATAGTGGTCTACATATAAAAAATCTACACCTCCTGGGGAAGTTCATGTAAACAGGACAAATTATACATCAGTATTACCATATGTTAAAGTAAATCAGACTACTAACCTTTGGCCAATTCTTTTCTTAATTTCAAAACAGCATCAATGGCACAGTCAGCAGCAGCATATGCATGAGGTATGGTGGTTTTAGACTCTGTTAATCTCTTAGCAATAACTCTTCGGATGTTGCTAGCTGGGATTTCTGTGAATGTGCCCTGAAAGAAATCACATGCTGCATATTAAATATCAGGACAGCAAGCATATTTCCCCTTTCCTGAAAGTACTCCAGCATTTATGCATTATAATCAGTGACTCTTGCCCATATCAATTATCCCCTAGGTATCCAAAAGTGATACATTCCAACTACTGAAATTAATATGAAAAAGACCATTGAGTGTTCTAGTCTATTCCTATTAACTGGGATTAACAAAACAGGTTTTACAAAATAATCCCATTTTACAGTATAGAATTAACATTGTTTAAAAAAAAATCCAAATATTGACACATTTATTTTCAGCCAGAGTATCTAAGCACTATTCCATCTTCCAGGCTTGGCATATTGCTCAGGTTATGCTTTGCTCCATTTAAATTATAAAAGAACACTTCCTTGGTAAAATACTGCTTTTTCAATTTCCTGTGTARTTCCTCAAGACAGGCTTTACTGCATCTTTTTTGTTATTCTTCTCTCTCCTTCCAGATATATCCACTAATGTTTCAATGACCGACAACTTCTCAGAAGCAGGTCAACTTGCAAGAAACCTCTTAAAATATTAGCGACTACAGAAAGCAAGAAGATAAATGATTCTGAAAAATACTATTTTGTATACTTGATCTTTAGCACATTTCCCTTGAACATACAAGGATTCATAGAATCCTTAGTACATATTCAGTAGTACTCAACACACAATAAATTGCAATGTTTATATTCTGGTGCAATCATAAAAACCTTTTATTCTGTAAGGGATCTAAGTCTGAGCTTTTGAGTTCTTTGTTTGACTCTGTACAGTGCAAAAAAACCAAAAAAAAGTAGCATTTTCTGAATATWATGAGTTGTAGCTACATTGTAAACTTCAGCCTAAAAAGATACATCAAATTTAGTTCTAGAGCCAGAAAATGTTTTTCACAAAAGMTTTTCAATTTCTACTAATGTATATTTCAGCAAGGGCATTTATTCTTTAAAAAAAGTGATTTCTGGTATTTCTAAAATTTCGATTTGACATAGAAACTTACTTAGGTTTTAGAGTTTGCACAATTACTCTTCAAGGCAACTACCAAGAAGCCTTTTCCTTCCTCACATCTTGACAAGTCATTAACGAACACTTACATCATGCAGGAAAGCAAATAAATCCAGTACAGTAAAAATAAATCACCATTCTAGTTTCTCCAATGTTTGCAATATAAAGTTTTTCATCACTTCAATTTGCAAGCTACACAAAATAGCATGCAGACCATCACCTCAAGGATTTCACAGTTTTAATTACATTGCCTTAGAATTACTGAAACATACTAAAAACTGCACATCACTGAGTTTAACATCTGGGTGGCCTTAGTTTCCTTCCTCTCTCCATATCTAGAAATCTCAAAACTACTGAAGAAGCTTTGCATTATTCAGCTGTGGCAATACAGAAATCTTAGCAGAAGTGTTACCAGTGCAGCAGGTTGTCCTGGTGTGGAAACTGGTGGAATTGCTGGCCTTGGATAAGAAGTCATAGGTGTTGCTTGAGGAGGAGAAGGCACTGCARCAGGAGCTGGAGAAACCACAGGTTTCAACTCACTGGGTTTACCTTTCGCTTGCAGAAGTTTGAGAGCATCCCTGGTGATTAAACACAGTGAAATATTGACAACGAAGAAACTATTGAACACTTATCTAAGTATTACTATTCCACCGCTTATTCTATTTAATTAGCCACTTCTGTACATCTAAATTTCTGTTGTCAAACCAAACGTTAAGAAGGCAAATTATTATTAAACTATATTAATTTTGTGTTGCCTTTGTGGCATTGTTTTAGTAAATTCTCATTAACTTCCATGAATAAAAGAGCCTGAATACACAGTAATAGAAAACATTTGTGTTAGAGAAGCATAACAATCACCATCACTAACTATAAGCACACAAAGTGATTTTTGAATTGCACTAACAATTCTTCTAAATAAAGAGTACATTTATTCAGGCTACAAATTTTCAAGTAAAAGCTGTGTCATCTGTTACATTTGTAATAATATGAATTGAATGCAATTAGTGCTAATCAAAAACTGAGTAATACATTTATCACTTATTTCTCTGCACCTTTCATAAATTTGCAGAGTCAGGCAGAGATGTTATACAGGCCCATACTACCTTACTGGAGAAATCAAGTTGAAGCATTCTCCAAGGATTTTTTACTGATACAGCTACCACCACAAGATTTTGCTGCTGTGGGCACGGTATGAGAGACAGGAGAGACTGCCCCCTCTGAGCCATGACACTGTGTCTGCTCCAGGTGCTCTGCACTCATAAAGCAACAAGCTAAAGCCCAGCACTGAGAAGGCTGAGCAGAAATAACCACCACCAATGACCACCACCAACATTTCCAGCACCACTGCCAACTGCAAGGCAAGTCAGTTGTAAACATCCTCTTTCTACTCTCCAGATCTGCCAACAAAAGCCTGTATCATATACCCTAGATATATTTCTATCACTTCACGAAGACACAGCATGTATATCAAAGCCCAATTCCACAAACTAGCAGAGGAAATTAAAATAAATTAACATTCAGACTTCCTACAACTCTACCAAGGTTTTAAAAACCAAGCCACTAATACTAAACAAAGCTATTTCAGTAATTACTGCTTGAGAGACTACTCTTGAGTGACAGCCAAGAGTTCATTACTAAATTTTTATAGAAAGAACAAAATCTCAGGACATTATGCCTTCCTAGTTCTTCCTAAAAAGTAGCACTCCAGAAACAAGAATTGAAAAATTTAAAGGCTCTACATAATGCCTTTCACCATTGCTGACTTGCTTCAATTTATTCTTACCTTCAACACATACTTCAACAAATGATATTGAAAACAAAAAAAGTGAATGAGCTCAACACAGATTTTTCTCTAATTAAGAGTTGTTACTTGTTTTTCCCAAATTAACATGCCAGTCAAAACTTGTTTTTAAAATTAAGTGTTTAGCATTTGACACAACTACTGTACCAGGGAAAAAAATTAGATGTGACAGAATGAGAATCATTCCCTTTTTGTCCCTCAAATCTCCCAATCAGAGACACAAAAAATAACTGCACAACATAATACAAGATTTTGGTTAACATATTAGAAGCTACCAGAACTTTGTTAAGGTTTTCACTTGGCAGTCATAGGAGAGACCATCTGGTTTTGGTGATTTAGTGTGTTAATTGAAAAATGTGTTGCCAAAATTGAGCTTATTTTTAGATTAAAAGATTCACCCAGGACTTTCTGAAACTAATTTGTATTGTTAAAAAGACACATACATAAAAATCAAAGTTCACATATAYTTGTTACACATACATATGAATAGAAATCTCCCCATCAATTCCAAATTATTTAACTCTTTAAGAAAAACAGGTACAGCAATGTTATGACTGTCATAGTTGCAACACTGTAAGCCTGAATATAAGCAGTGTTAGAAGAGGCATCAGAGCAAGTAAAATAAAACAGGTTTAAGAACAAGTCAGGTAAATAGATATTTTACTACAACTGGAAAAGGAAGGGCTGRATACATCTTTCTAACAACTCTATAAACTTCTATTAACATGGGTCAGTAACAGAGAGAGAGGTAACAATTATGAAAGAGCAGCCTGCTTTGCAGAAAAGATATGAAAGTTTAGCAAACATTTATTAAACAAAAATAGTCCTTACCAAACTGTTATTATTAGAAATATGCAGATTCTGGCAACTCTGTTACACTTCRGTTTACCACTACTACAGAAATGTGTAGTTTTTTCACTTTATGTTAGCCAAAATCCAAAGWATGGTGAAAAGCAAACTGAGTACTCTGTGTTCAAAATATACTTTTCTTGATATAGACAAGTTAGGTTACATGGACACCTAAGATTCACTGAGGATCCAATGGTGCAACAAGAGATGCATGGATTGACACAAGCTTCCTGTGGTGGCAGTTACTGTTATTAAATTGTACCCAACCCCTTCCATATGATTTCTATTCCCTTCTCACATGTTTACACCTGTTTACTCAATTCATCGACTTCCTGGAAGAAGGTAAATGGTTAGTAGAGATTCAGAGCACATCAGAAACTTCCAGGTATCAGATTTATTGTACTATCAAAATAGAAGGTACTCATTCCCTTCACATGGCAGCTAGCAAATTGCACACAGCAGAGATCCCAGGGTCAGTTCATACTCAATACATGCACATGAATTTAATCTCCAGAAAAAGAGCACTCCATGGGTGTGCTGTGTGTTCTTTGCAAGCTGAAAACACCTGAGCAGCTCAGAGATCCCAAGACACACAAACTTAACAACAGCTGGGAACAACATGGCCTCAGAAAAACACAGTTCTCAAGTAACCAGCCTTTCATGRCTGCATTTATAAACACCTAGACCACTAAGAAATAGAACAGGAAAGGGCAGCAGTAGATGGAACAATCCATTTTAATACAGCCTTCCCAAACAGTGTCTGAGCTGATGAGTGGAAACATAGTGCAATCTTCGACAGAATTTGTGAGTTACTTTGTACTGGCACACCAATTTTCTAGGAAAATTTTTTCAAAACGTTTTGAAGAAAACAGTATTAAGTGATATAAGAGAATATTAGTTAGAAATAACAAATCAAAAAACCCTGCCACTCCATTAAAAAAAAAAAAACACACACAAAACTAACAACCA
>CADDXX010000035.1:1545887-1628464 GCA_902810485.1 Alauda arvensis
AGAGAAATTTAAATAAATAAAAGTTTATACAGATAAATAAATTATTGGCCTACTGAGAGAGAGGGTCRTGACAGAGAAAACCAACAGAGTGGAAGTTCCAACTGCTGTTGCAAGTTTTACAGTGAATTGAATTTAAAGACAAAGTTGGGGGAAAGAATCTTCCTTGCTTATATAATTGGCTATCTTTCTTTCCTGTAATCTGGTGAGTGCAGCAAATGAAATATTTCCCTGAATATCTGCAGCAGCTCTCTATAAAAAATCTGTACATTTCATTTCAAACTGAATATAATAGCAGWGTCTGAAAAGGCATCTGAAAGATTAACCCCATTTCAAAGGGGTTAATCTTTCAGATTAGAAAAACCCAGACATTCTTCAACTTAAATTGACACTTCATAGTCAAATCTTTTGTATGAAAAAACCAGTTTTAAAAAAGAAATTCTTTTGCTAGATAATACTTGTAACTAAAGAAAAATCTTTGCTAGATCTCCATGACAACTAGGAAATGTTAATTCATTAGCTCAAAGTCCTAGAGGGTTTCCACCTGCCATAGCCTCGTTACACACCATAAATTTCCATTACACTTACATAATTAAGAAAGAACTCTCTCTGATGATTTGCTGTTACATAGCATATTCTATCTATTCAATTCCTTATTACATCTCAACTCAGCCAAAGTCATAAGGAAAAAAAAAAAGCTTTGCAAAGCTGCCACTTTTCTGGCTCCAGTTCCAAGTTACACTGACYTGGTCCTGGTCATCTCTGAATGCTACTAAAATAACAGCAGCCAGCAAAGTCTGCATAAGTGAATGATGGTATTTGTCAAAAAGAATAATTTTATTGAGAACAAAAATATTTATTTCTGCCAAAATGCTCACTTCCAGTAAAATACTCATGAGAAGAGACTGTGTCATTTCAAGGCTAAATGAACTATACCTATTACATTTTTTACACTCAACTTTCTCACTCAAAAGCTTGATGCCAATCATTACACTGGAATACTTAAAAAGGTATAAAAAACTACTAGATCGTAACAAACCACAGCTTTGTAAACAAACATTCTTTAAATCAGAAAGAGGAAAAAGAAAAATGGGACAAGAAAGAATTCTTATCATTACACTTCATTGCTCCCCCCAGCCAAATAAAAATAGGAAAAAATGAAATCCTGACAAATTTCAGAACAGAAGCAAAAAAAAAAAAAAATCTGAACTCCCTGAAGAAAAGGAGTTGAAGAAAACAGGCCACTGGTATTTTATTTTGGCTCTTATGCACCTTGGGAAGTAAAATTCTTGAAATCCATAGTGGTAGCTAATAGTGGTGCTTAGGAGGCAATAGCCACCAATAGGCTGAGCTGCAGGAATTGAGAGWGCAGTACCAGACAGCTAAGATGGGACTTAAAAAAATACATATGTTTTGGTTTTTTTTCTAATTAAGGGCTTCTTCAAGCACTTCCTAACCCATCCTCCCCATCTTTTCAACAGGTTTTTCAAATTTAACTAAACCCATCCATAGCAAAAAATGGAAMAAAGACGTGATTTTTTTAATGAACAAACTTTAATCTGATGGAGGTTGCTCTAGTATCCAAAGTTGTAGGTTTACCAAATTATCTACCTACTCTTTAGTGAAGATTCCTCGAGGCCCAGTGGGTGTAACATTGCTTGGATCTAGTCCATGTGTCTCCAGAATGTGGCGAGCTGCAGGGCTTAAGCGAACCCTGAATAAATGAGGGAAAAAAAAGAAATTATTTACATAGTAAGGTTAATTGATTTCATTAATGTACATCACAAGAAAATTCATTTCTCTCTGGTCAACTACAAAGCACAGAACATTGGTACAGAGTACCCAGTGCATTTTAGTATGATTTGCTTTCTGAAATGAGGAGAAAAGCAAGCATCTAGAAAAAATGTTTTAGAATTCTTAGATACATAACARCAACACACTCATAAAAGAACAAATACTTGGTTTCAAGTCTTTCCAAAAAACCTCCTATTCATTACTTCCTAAAGGAGACTATATTTGCACCTCATTGAATTTTAAGAATGGTCCATTAAGCCCTTGCCAAAAAAACCCCATGACATAAATGATCATTTGGTTCCAAAYATGCTGACATCTCTAACAGCTGCAGTGAAACAGCACTTCTGATGTTCTTTGGTACTAAAATGCTACATAATCCTTTCAAGGATCCTTTTGTGG
The DNA here is from genome assembly GCA_902810485.1 of Alauda arvensis. Classification (NCBI taxonomy): domain Eukaryota; kingdom Metazoa; phylum Chordata; class Aves; order Passeriformes; family Alaudidae; genus Alauda; species Alauda arvensis. Next base: position 1,548,078 of record CADDXX010000035.1, read on the forward strand.
ATCATCCTCCTACTACAGGTAATGCCTGGGCAATGACCTCAGTTGTCTGCCACTTGCATGAGAAAAGCCTAAATGCTGGCAGCATTTAGAACACAGCAAACCAGATGGAAAAGGTAATGAGGTTTGGAGAAAAAAAATAAGCTCAAGTAAGGAGTGATACCCCCAAATTATCCTSGGACACAAAATAATTATGGATTATTGTTACTTGACAACACTCTGGAGCTGACCCCTCCTGGAAGATATTTGCAATGCTTAGAATACCAACAGCTCCACACCAAACTAACAAGGAGCACATAAACCGACTGTTTTAATTTGTTTGCACTCCACTGTTACGAAAATATTAGAATAATTTTTTCCCAGTATCAAAAATGCAAGAGCTTGAAGGACTTTGGAGCATGCCATTTCTTTATTTCTTCTCCTCAAATAAATAGAACACAAGCCATAGGTATACCTAGCATCTGATGCATAAGCACTATTGTCCATCTTGTATTAGCACAACTTYTTTCCAACTGTAAGCTTAGAATCCTTCATCATTTAACCGCAGGACTGAATAAAAGCACATTTAATTCTAATAACATTATGTTGTTTGAATTTACTTACTGGGCTTATGAGCAAAGAAATAGTCTAGGCCTGCAAGGCTTATCCACTCACTCATACTGAAACACTCTGAAACTAACAGCCCAATACTAGGTAAAAAGGGACAAAAAAAAATTTATCTTGGCTCAGTTCTACTGATCTAATGAAGAGTTCCATTTCACAACAAACATAGAAACTTACTGCAATTTCCCAGGTTGATGCTGCAGTTTAGGTGGGGCTGAAACTGAAGGAGCTGCAGGAGCTGAGGCAGGTGCAGGTGCTGGTGGAGCCACAGAGGATGGAGCACCAGCATCAGCTGGTATTTCAACCTGCTTCCAGTCCTGTCCTTCCTCTACCAGCAGACCAATTAGTGAGCCCAAGCGAACGTTCTTGCTTCCTTCTTCCACCTAAATTAAGACCATTAAGTTACATATTACACTGTCTGCTCTAATGTGACTAAAACCAGTAGATGTCAAAGTTTCAGGCATATAAATGACAATTCATCAGTAAGATATATCCCATTTTATTGCTACTATTAATAAGATATTTCAAGACTGAAATTCATTATAATTGCTATTATAAGGAGAGGAACATTAAATTATGCCCCAAATCCCATACACCTAAAACTAGCAGAAATCTAAGTAACTTTTTATACACACAGCCTTTGCAGCTCAGAATTAGAACAGAAAAATTGTTACAATTTTGCTTAATTTTTCATCTCCAGGATGTTTGAGTCACTGCTAAATTTTCATTACTCACAATAAAAAAACTCTGCATAAACCTCAATGAAACCTGGAACCTCAAATGTAGAAAGAACTGAAATAAGTAGAAGGACTTCAGGGTTCTGGGATGAGGGGCTGGACACAAGCCAAAAGTGTGGATTTGCAGCCCAGAAAGGCAAATGAGGAATGTGGTTAACAGGGCAAGGGAGATGATTCTGCCCTTCTACTTCACTTTTGGGAGACCCCACCTGGAGTGCTGTGTCCAGATCTGAGGTCCTCAAAGAGACATGGACCTGTAAAGAGTGTGTCCAGAGGAAGGCCACAAAGATGACCAGAGGGCTGAAGCACTTCTCCTACACAGACAGGGTGAGGGAGCTGGGGTTGCTCAGCCTGGAGAAGCGAAGGCTTTGGAGAGACATTATAGCAGCCTTCCAGTACTTAAGAGGGTCTTACAAAAGGGAGGGAGGACACGTATCTGCCTTTTTATACAGGCAGGACATGGTTTTACAATCAAAGAGGGCAGGTTTAGATTAGAAAGAAATCCTTTACTCAAAGGTGGTAAAGCACTGGAACAAGTTGCCCATAAGGGTTGTGGATGCCCCATTCCTGGAAGCATTCAGGGCCAGGTTGAATGGGGCCCTGTGCAACCTGATCCAATGAATGGCAGCCCTGGTACAAGATGATCTTCAAGGGACCTTACAACCTAAAACATTCAATGATTCTACAGTTCTATGCAGCCAAGAAGAGTCAAAAAAATCCTAGCTTTGCTGACAAACCAGCAAAGCACAGGCGACCACGACAGGGAGAAAAAATTGGAGATAAATGAATGGACAAGTAAAATTCCCTTGAGGCTTTCRCCACTGCAGCATAGTGCTTTAATCACTAACAAATATATGCTCAAGTATATGTTTATTTCCTCCACTGGGAAGAAAAGGGGACAGAATGCTGGCTCATTCCGCAGTGGAAGTTTTACACAAAGTGGTTTCCGTACAATTCTCATCAAGGCATTAAGGTTGTGAATAAGGAAATGGTAATGGATGSTTATGTGAGGGAAGCTTTCCTGTTTGACCGTCCAGGAGCCTCTCTGGCAGTCACAGTCCCACCATGCGAGCGGGGACCAAGGCCCCTGTGCAGTGGGTGGCTTCAGGGTGCCTCACCTGCCTCCCTGCACACCCTGCCCCCACATTCAGACAGGGCTTCCTCACCAGACTGACCCTGGGTTTCCCAAAGGAGAATCTTGGACACCTGGATCCCTGAGGATATTTTAATTGTGGCCCAGTAATACAAAATCAGCTTGAGTTGGTGCCCCTGGGGAAGGACCACAAACAAAGGAATCCCTGTGCTTTCATACCCTGTGCTGACCATAGTCTGGGGTCTTCCTGCTGAGCCCTTGGCTCCTGCTGTGTCCCAGTGTCACCTGGCCTGTACCACAGGTCCCTGTGCCCTCTGTGGTGCAAAGGGTCAGCACCAGACCAAGACCCCTTTTCTAGTGCTCCTACCACATCCCCCAGCCAGGGCACAACCTGCAGCTCCCACTGCAGCTGCACACCCAGTACCTGCTCTAAGTCTATTCCTCAACAATTAATTACAGTTCTTAAACTATCATTCATCATCTGTTTTGCTCCAAATTGAACTGTAAGGTATTTTAAGRAAAAAAAAAAAATCAGTGTTAATTTAAGAAGCAACTCTACTGAAAGAATAATCATCATTCTGAAATCACCCTTCTAATATTTCATTCAGTTCTTTCATCTTTTACCACATTTTATACTGAATCAGATGTGATCATTAGAAGACCTATTCAGAGAACAAATATATATGCATGAGTTTCTATTTTACTGTTAGCCTGCTCTTCCTAAACCATACATAGATTATACAGCCAAGAAAAACCAAGAAGGGTTACAAAGGTTGAATTAATTTCAACTAATGAGCCTCCTATCTTTAAATGCAAAACCCAAAGCATTAAGCGGACACTGTGCCCATTTGACTCAAGTTTTCCATACTGAACTCCGTCAAGATGGTTCAGAATTGTAGCTGGCATCAAAAGGCACACCATTTTTGTCTCATTTCTTTTAGGATGTGAGTGAAATTCAGCCAGATGCTAGCTCAGAGGCACAAAACATTTTCAAATTCCCATCATCTACATCACACATGAAACTTCTGAGTGGCCCTTGGAAGGACAATCTTTTCAGTAAGAAATCATCACCACACCCTGTCATAGCTCATTTTAGAAGCCTTACACAAACATCTACTGAACACCTAATAGAGAGCAGAAATATCCACCAGATACTGCAGAAAGATAACCAATGATCACACCTGTGCTGGGAAAAAAAAAAAAAAACCTGAAAATTTCTGATCTTATTGCTCTCCTTGTCATTATAGTTTCTGAAACATCAGGTTTTTTCTGTACTTTTTAGGAGACTGGAATAAAAGCCCATATATTCTGTACTCTAATTCTTAGGCCCACCATTTCTAGATTCCAAGGATTAAAAGAATCCATTAAAAAATGGTGTTTGCATAATGAGCTGTTCATGTTACTCCAATAAAGCTGTCTCTTCTCTTATTCTGAAAGACATTATAGTTATTTTCTACCTCCTGGCATCTCCTTCTCAGGTTCAGCTCTTGGCATTGGATTGTTACTGGATGAAATGGATATAACTAAGGCTGAATGTCACTATGTCACTGCTCCATGACACTGATATTACATAGCTACTGGGAAGTCTGGCTTTGATCTATCAAAAAACGTGCCACAAGAGCAATACACACAGAGAAATTTTGAAATTTGCAGTGCATTTGAAATACAGGATAGGAAATAAAAAACCCCACAGCTTCTGAAATACTAATGTTAGTTGTAACCATCATGAATTACTATTAAAGAAACTTAACACATTTCAATTTTTTTTTAATATCGCTCGAGGATTAATTCTTTAAGACTTTTGACAGAGAATCCCCATATCTGCCCCTCACATATCTAACAAAGCAGTGTCTCCAAATGCAGATTAGGTTGCATAAGATTTTGTCAAGGCTATTAGGGGCAAACTGGTTTTCAGAAACATTCAAAACTGAAGAAGAGAGATCTTAAAATAGTGAAAGCATTGCCCAGCAATTACTTAAATAACTACATGGAGACTAAACACAGATTAAAGAACACTTCTGATGTGAGACTTCATCCTGGCATGGCTAAATAGATCCTCTGAAACCTATTAAATGTGTTGTTTCATAATTGAACATAAATTTAGCAACACAATGAAGAAAAAAGATTTTTAAAACTCTTGTCTCTATACACTACAGCATAAATGCAAGTTATTCTGTAGAAACTGAACACTCATGACAGTTTTTGTAAGCTCTGACAGAGTTCATTTACAGCTGAGTTCTATCTTACATTCCCTCTCCTCCCTACCCCAGCCTCCCATCTATCTCAAGACTTTCACTTTTGCAAAGGATGTTGCCTTTGCTTATACAAAAAAGGAAGATACCAAACAGAACATTCCTTCTCAAATGCTGCCCCACAGGAAACTACTCTCCCTTTCCCATTTTAGCAAAGGATCTCTGTGATGTAAGAAAATGCAACTGTAGCAGAGATAGGAAGTCTAATACAGCAATCCAAAAAGCTTGGTAATAGCAGCAAAAACACTTGCCTCACTGTGCATAGGGCAGAATTTTCTCACAGCTCCAGGAATCAGTTTGCACCCAAGCCCACTCTGCTGTTTCCTAAGTAGCTGGACAGCAATTAATACTAGCATGCCTAATTTGTATAATTACGTGTTCCACACCACATGGGTAGATATTCCATAGATGAGACCTCCCTGACCAAATGATATAATATTTACTGAAAGTAAATATTTTTATTTCTTTTATTCCAAATCCTTCCAACTCAGCCTGTTGTTTAATTATTGTGGCAGGAGAGAAGAAACAGCTGCAATACACCACCAGCTGAGACTGGTTCAGAAAACTTCCAACTCATCCCAGTTCTTGTTCTTTATATTAAGTTTAATCAATCTAATTTTGATAGAAGAAATTATCAACTCCATGAACTGTTCTCTAGATCAGCCCATCTTGTGTAACATTCCATCCTGAATGAGTGGCACAAGACAATCCAGCACAGAGATGACACATCCTGGGTGAAGCACCACCCAAATATTCCAGCTCATTGTTTTCCTACAACTCAGAGTAAGAGGTGTCATAAACTACAATATTTCATGGACATAATTCACCAGGTGTAAAACATATGAAACAACTTATTTCAATCAGGTTAMGTGAAAAATCCATTAAATATTTACAGAATCATGTACAATATATCAATAGTCTGGTACACACATGGCACAAATAGAGCAATTATTTCTCCCCAGGAATGCAAGCAAGTGCATTTTTCTGAATTCTGAGCAGAAATTCAGCTATCTAAACTAGTTTTTGAAGCAATATGCTAAACAACAGTCTGAAGTTACAATACCCTACTGAGAAATGCAGGATTCCTACCAGTATTTTAGCCAATATGCCATCATCACTTGATTCCATGGTAACCACGGCTTTGTCCGTTTCAATTTCACACAGTGCATCTCCAACATTCACTGTCTCACCTGCAAAATACAAAATAATTTAAGAATACTTACCCTAAACTTCCTTTCAGATTAGTTTAACCATGGAAGATAGATATTCACCATATAATATAGTAATTTTGTATTCTTTAATATAGTTTATAGCTAGTTGATCCCCGCATTGTTACTTAGGATATTTTACCTTTCATTTCCAAATAAAATCACCAAGATTCAAGTACTACAAACTGCTGTGGCAGAACACTGACATGTTCCAAGTACTGATGTTTACAGCAGGTTTTCCAAGAGGAAGTACACACACAGTGAAATTTATTTCCAGAACCCCATACTCAGTAGCAGTGTCATAAATAAAATACTGAGCTTTCAGTCACTGCTCACCACCAGTCAGGGCAAGCTATCTAAAACTGCTTAGGACAATGATATCATAGTTCTGTGAGTGGTGTCTACACAATTTAAGACGTTCAAAAAAAAACCTCAAGAATTTTAATGTCTTTGGGAAAGCTCAGCTGCAAGCTTGCTTAATCTCCTATATAGTTCAGAAAGGTCTTTTTAAGCATTCATATTTACTCTGTGAAATAAAAATGTGCGCAAGTGCTAGAAATTGCTTTTGCTACATTACACAAATCCAAGATTAATTCTGAAGCATATTCTTCCTCTGCTTTGAGGAATATCTCTATCTGCTAGCAGATGATAAAGATATTCTATGTCTAGATTATTTCAACAAATCAATACTGACTAGGCGTCSAACATTAAAATTGATGTTACATTAAAAGCTATAAGGTAATTGAATATTTTGGCTTCCAACAAAATACAGCTTCTTTTTTTATAGAGACAAAACATACAAGCCTAAAACATGCCTACAATTTTCTGTGAAGTAAAATTTTAATATTTCCCCATTACCAGAAATGCTGAAACAGAATTACTCGTCTAAGCATTTAACTTAACCACTGATATCACTCTAAAGTGCTTAAGGAGCAAAATTAAAACCTAGTGCAGGTTACCACCTACAATTAGGTAAGACAACACTATAAAAAACCAATTTCCTATTTCAGGACTACATGAATTAGAAAGGGAAAATGAGGAGCTGGTACTTCATTTGTGTTGAATGAAACATCAAAAACTCAGTCACCTACATAGTTTTATAAGTCATAAATGTTCCTATTACAGAAATTGGTGGAGAAATATAGTTCATCATTTTAATGTAATAATCTAACAGCCACATTCCACTTTGCAATAACTAGAGCATGAACAGTTTATAAGAGGAAATCAAAACTCCAGGCGCTATACGAGTGTTTTAATTTCACTGGGTCGTTAATTCAAGTAGGCCATAGATCAGATCATTAGGCAAGTACTTCTCAGCTGTTAAGAAATCAAATTGTTGGGTAAATTCTGTAATTTATAGACCTAAGATTGGTGAGCAGAAAGGAGGTTAACTCTGTATCTTAATCTGCCATCAGACTGTAAGCGTTCTGCACCACTGAGAAGAAATCTCAGTGCTCAGAGACCAAGAGCAGCACCTCCAGCAGGGTAGGGCAGCTGAGCAAACACCTTCATCCATGTGTTTGTCACATATCACATCTCAACTTGGGCATCTAAGGCTGTTCATGGAAAATCAACTTTGTCTTGCACAAGGAGGGCAATAGGAAAAGTCTTCAGAGAACTGCATAAACCACTTTTCCAATACCTTTTTTTTGTTTTGTTTTCCTTTCATTGCTGCAGCCCTAAAGTTACCACAATTTGAAACATTATTGAATAAATGCAGTATAAGAATGTGTAAGAATTCTCTTCACTGCAGCATTCAAGTCCTGTGTATGTTTCAGTACCCAAGTGCAACAGAAAGGACCAGAGTTATTTTCATTGGAGACTGCAATATTTGTGATAGCTCCTAACTGATGCCCAGTTTGATGTCAATTACAAATCAGCTTCCCCAACACTTGGGATTGGAAAGAATACTTTTGAAAACCAGATCTTTGTTCTTAAACTTTAAATTAAGAGAGCAGTATTTGCCTCAACCAGAGCTCCCTGAGATTATATAGAATGCCTTTGAAAAAATTGGGTGGGGTTCAGGTTYTTTTGTTTCTTTGTTTCTTCAGCTGTTTTTTGTGTTAATGATTAAATTCCCATAGCTAAGCTGAGTGGTTAGGATCCCTACTGAAGCAGTTTCCTTCCAGGAGATCCAATTGGCATCCAATAGCCTTGGTGCTCTGTTCAACTACTAACAGACAAGAATCCAAATCACAAGATACAAACTGCACTTCTTAATGTTGCAAATAAAATGAGAGTTGACTGAACACAGATACTGCAGTCCCTGGAGCTGCTGTCTCGAAAGGCAGCAGTTACACTGTGTGTGGATGCTGTCAGCACTGTTTTCTGCCCACATCAACAAGAGCATTTTGGTCTCCTGGGCTGTCAGTCTACCATCTTTCATCAACATTAAATTCATACATAATAAATACTAGTTTTTAGAAACATAGTTTTATCTTTGCGAGAATGACTTTATTACCCACAGGAATCAACATGAAACTGCATTAACAATGAGAAAGAAAAGTAAAGCTATCAATTAAATTCAGTGCTTTCCCTTCTGCAGTAGTGAAATTATCTGTCCATCCTGTGAAACCGTAAAATGAAAACATTTGATATTTACACAAAGAACAGAAAGATTAACAAAACAGTATTATACTGACCCCTTCTGGTTATCCAGTGGGAAAAACATTTCATTTGCAAGCAGCTTCTGTCAACTGCTCAAAAATATTTATTTTCTTGGCTATTAGATTGTCAAACACTGATATTAAGTAATAACTCTACTTTTACATGGCAAATACTCTAGAGAATTAAGTAGTTAAGAGCATCCCTTACAGAGACATAAGCATTAAACCACTTCTCTACTTTCTTCAAAATTTATGTTCTTTTTATTCATATTGTCTTTATGTTTATTGTCCAACAAAAGTATTGCTCGGAACTAAATATGGTCATAAATGCGGCCAATAAGATGATATACTATATTTGGGTTTGGTCTTCTTTCTAAATAGAAAACAGAGCAATAAAAATACTAAAATAATTTTCTTTCAGCATCAATTAAGATTTGATTTTGATTTAATTAAACAGGTGTGAAGCTTTCTTTTCTTTTGTGTTAGGATGTGTACTGGTTTGAAAGCAAAACCAGTGAGAGACTAAGTCAGAAATACAATTTAATAGGAAAAAATATAGAATAAAAATAATAGTAAAAGGAACAAACGAAAAGACCCTTGACAGAGTCGGAATACAACCTGCCACCCTGTTCGTTAGGGTAGTTGTAGCAGCGGTGATCCTGTAGAAAGATCTGGCAGCTCCTCTCCTCTGGGAATCCAGTAGCTCTCTGCTGTCCCAAACTGCAGTTTATATCCAGGTGGGAATGCCTGGCTCCTCCCCCCTGGGCAGAGCATCTCACAATGGGCTGATGTCATTCTATGAGYCACACAATGGGTCCTTGATTGCCCATTAAGCAGAGATGGCTCCCGAGGGGAGTTACCTGTGAGTCACTGGCCAAGGCATTGATGGGCCATTAACAGCAGATAGTCCGGAGGGAGGGGGCACGGGAAACACTGCCCCACCTGATTCCAACAACCCATGAAGATGGTRATAGAATACATACTTTGGACACATCTTACATTGTAACCTAGGACAGGATGGAAGGCTAGTGGAAAGACTGAGAAAAAAGATCGTATGCCTCTTACATTTARCACTTTTTTATGAGGAAAGTGGATTCATTCATGTTAGGAAGCAAACTGGAATCTACATCAACTCCTAATCTGCTCTCTTAGCTTTTACTTGCAATTTTGAATGCTATAATTCCTGTAAAACAGGCTACTGCTGATATTTAATGTTTTACAATTATTGACAACTAACAAATATAAAAAGGACTTCAGATCATTCTTTCCCCTCTGCATCATCTTGGACTTGATTAACTGAAGCTTCAAGTCTCAAGAACAATGGTGCAATTTTTTAACAGACAAACTTCTGAATTGTTCCCAGTAAATTCTGCAGAAATGCTTACTAGAAGTTTAATGAGCAAGTCCACTACTGGAATAAGAAGCTGTCTTCCAGCCACCTCTCAAAATGGATTCAAAATGTAGGAAAGCAAAGCTCTCCAGTAACACAATACTGGAAGCTGCATCAACACTTAAAAGGATAAGTCAAAGGAAAACACTTATTTAGGCACAATAGTCAAAACACATTTAGCAATCCAAATTGTGCCTGTCAAAGATAATAAGCTTCAAGATATTTATCTCCAGATGTATTCTCTTTAGGAAATCTAAAAATGCCTGTGAACAAGATCTATTCCTACTGCTATCCAAAATCTTGCAGTGCATCCTATGCCAATGGACAACAGTTACCTGGAATCCAAAACTACAGTCAAAATTCAGATTTAATATTAAATTGAACAAGGGACAGGGTAGGAGTAAATAGGACAAAAGTGTCCTGACAGAACTAGAACTGTTGACTCTTCTACAGATCATTTTTCATTTACATACAACCTACGTGAAGACAAAACTTGACAGACCTTTTTATCAAGCTGCTCCAAAATATTTTAACAGAAGCACATAGTTGTCAGAGCAGAGTTCAGGCTTTTTTTTGGATGAGTAGGCTGGTTTTCATTTTGGTTTTTTTGGGGGGAAAAAATTCCCCATTTGGTACTAGAGTTATGAAAGTATTTAAATTTCTCTCAGTTTTAACTGTAGACTATAATTAAGATATTTAAAAAGATATTCAAAAATACCATATCTTTCATGGTATTCCATAACATGGCAGAATAATGAGAGAGACTCTCCCCAAAGTCAACAGCTCTCAGACTTCCAAAGCTACTGAGTAGCATGACAATACTGGGATTCAAAACAGCACACACACACACATCCTGGAACAGCTTAATGGAAATATTTCAAAAATATGATCAATGCAACCTTTTGGAAGACAATTAAGCAAAACACATTTCAAGAATAAACAATTTCAACGCAGGCACAGTTCATGATGACAGCATCCAGGCACCAAACATTTTGTTTCAAAATACTGATCTATAACCAGGAAGAATTATCTTTTTTTACAGAACATATTTACATAGCTGAAAAATTATGGGAAATGTGACCACAGAAAATGCTATCTTACCTTCCTTTTTTAACCATTTCACAATGTTTCCTTCTTCCATTGTTGGAGAAAGTGCAGGCATAAGAACTTTAATACCAGGTGTACCTGCAAAACAAGCATGTGGTTATCTCAACTGAGTACTTTCTCAGTATAATTTTTTTCTCAGTTAACTGCTTAACACAAATGAAACTAAAAGTGCATGAATCTGAAAGATAATTGAACAAAAGATTCACTATGATGCTCTTTTTTTTTAAGCTTACCTACAAGAATGCCCACCAAAGAGCTCAAAGGAAAAAAAGGCACATTACAAGAGAAATGGAAATTCACTAACTGAATTCCTAGACCTGAAGTTTTGTTGGTTGTCCAAAAGCATCCACCAAAAGCACTACATCCTCCTTTTTCCTGTCATCCTTCTCCTTCTTGACTCAGGCTGTGGAAATTTTTCCAGATTAAAGCATATCTTTTAAATTAATAAGGCCTTTGTGATCCAAGTATTGCAGGCACTGATGATCTACCTCTTTCACTGATAAAAATTCTAGGTGCTTATTTATCATTTTTACTAGAAAACTGTACCTACTTTGCAGAAATTGCTTGATTTCAAGTTTCAGTGATTTTGTCTTGGCTCAGTAAACCCATATGCAGCATTGTGTAACACAACTGTCTGCCATGCTAGTGGGATTCTTCTGAGGGCAGAGCTCAGGATACAGCACAGTCCTTGGCTTCACAGCAAATTACACTTCTTGTTATCTGATCCTCTACACCAAAGGAGTATTCTGACATTAATATCAGAGATACTACCTTTCTGAATTTATACATATAGTTATGAGGCCAAAAAAAAAAAGCATCTTTTCAGATCGATTTTGTAAAAGCAGCTTTCCAGTACCTGATTTTCGAGGCTCTTTCTTGAACTATTATGTCTGAATTTGTGTTCAGTTACAGAACAGAAATAGACATATAGAAGGCACATTGTTTACAATGGCAAGATCCATTTCTGCTTCTCTCTAATACCCAGCATTAAGGATTGTTATCATTCAATAGGAAACAACACCACCTTTCTCCCAGTTGCTGTACTGCTTGGAGTAATCATAAATGGCTAAAAAAAAACCCACTTAGAAATTAATAGTTTTTCAGTTTTTTCTTATTATCTGCTTTTCAGCTCAAAATTCTTCTGGCTTTTTTCCTTGCCCCTTTTTTTTTTTTTCCAGGAGCTGTGCAAAGGCACATGGAGGATGGGGAGGTGATTGAGGATAGCCAGAACAGCTTCACCTGACCAACCAAGTGGCTTTATATGACAGAATGACTACACCAGTAAACAAAGGGCTACAGATGTCACCTCTCTGGACTTACAACACTGTTCTCTGTAAATTGATGAAATAAGGATTTGACAGGTGGACTGTTTAATGAGTGAGTAATGCTTTGGATCCAGAGGGTAGGGGTTATCATGTCAATGCCCCCATGGATATTGGTGACAGGTCTCTTAGAGGTACTGGCAGATAAAAACCTGTCATGTGGCAGGTCAGCTCACAGACCAGAGGGAAAACATAGCCTGGGACACAAAAAAATCAGTGTGGCCAGCAGGTCAAGGACAGTGATTCTGCCTCTCTACTCTGCTCTGGTGTGATCCCACCTGGAGAAATGCATCCAGCTGCTGAATCCTCAGCACAGGAAAGACACGGATGTGTTAGAGAGTCCAGAGGACAGCCAAAAAAAAACCTATGAGGGAGGGAGCACCTCTTATATGGAAAAGATCAAGAGAGTTGGGATTGTTCAGTCTGAAGGTTCCAGGGAGACCTTATTGCAGTCTTTCAATAGTTACTAAAGGGGGCTTTTAAGAGAGATGGGGACAGACTTCTTAATTGGGCCAACAGCAGTGGAACAAGGGGTAATGGTTTGAATTTAAAGAGGGAGGCTTCAGACTGGGTGTAAGGAAGATTTTTACAATGATAGAGGTGAAACAAACGGGCTGCCCAGAGTGGTGGTGGATGCCCCATGGCTGGGAGCATTCAAGGTCAGGTTGTGTGGGATTCCGAGAACCTGGTCTATTTGAAGATTTCCCTGCTCATTGCAGGGGGGATGGACTACATGACCTTTAGAGGTCCCTTCTGAGCCAAACCACTCTGTAATTTTTTAAAATGTAAAATGGAARCATGGCAGCAAACCTCTAATGACCTAAGCATCCATCAATGATCCTGACATTTTAAAATGCAGAAATAGCACAAAGTGAGTTAGTTATTCCCTAAAGCCCCCAAGACAGCAACACAATCAGGATCATGCTAACCCAAAACATTTCCACTTTGTGGAAATAAGCTCAATTGCATGGTTGATGTTCCCAAAAGACTGCATGAGCAAATACACATTTTTCTTGTCTCAGTCTTTCCATGGTAGTTCCAGTTTAATATTACTCATGACCATCATGTTTAGAAATGTATCCAGACTATGTTCTTTGTAACACACACAATTCCCATCTGAATTACCTCCATGCACTTTCTTTAAAAAGTTTCCGGCAACTTCTCATCTAGGACTAATATACACAAAAATGAACTATGTTATGTATGTGAATGCTTATCTGTGTTCATTTACCAAATAAAATTTTATAGTATTTGAAGTATGATTGACAAATTAAAGTATGAGTTGTCTTGTACTATACATATTTACTCAAAAATAACTTCTCAATAACAGCAAGTAGAAAACATTATACAATAAATCATAGGATGCAACTGTTTTCAGTTCCATTTGTCTAATTTGACAAGTCTGGCTTTGACAATCAAAACATTATTTTGAAGTCATATCCCACAAATATCTAGGATTATTGAGAACTAGTGGCCAGATCTCATTTTAAAAAGTGAAAATAATCCACATTCTTAATGAGGAAAAAATTAATCTTTAAACATGGTGGTTCACATTTCTCTTCCACAAAGAGCTACTTGATCCATTTCCCAGAATATGCTTCATACTCTGGCACAAATACAAAACTGAGCAACAAATCTGTGTCACCGTTACACTTTCCCTTCAATGTTATGAACAGCTACCACCAAACATAAAATCCATTCTGGCCCTTCCACCGAGTTAGAAGAGGCACTCCAGCAGCAAGAAGCTATGAAATGGACAAATAAATAAATAAAAATGGATACAAGGTAGAAGACATGACCTTGTGCATCCATTTAATGCTTACACCCAGAGAGGCCCATGCTCAGAGAAGTTCAGTGCTGTTGCAATTCAGAGCCTTGCTCTTGTGAGATACCAAGAACACAACAGTCTTTCAAAACTGTTTTAGTTGCTTTTTAGTTAATGACCATACACATACAAAAACCAGGCTTAAATGTGTCTCCTCAAAGAAAAGCAACCTTACAATGTAGAGTTACCTTCACCAAACATTATTTGCCCTCATTAAATTAAAAAAGGGGCTAGTAAAAGTTTTGCACTTACAAAAGTTAGTTGCACTGTACAGGCAGCCCTTACAAGCACCTTGGGAAGTAAAACATTGCTGCTTTGCAATTGTGGGTCAGCAAAAAGTTTYGGCAATTTGCACAGAATCTCAATGACTAAGCTCATGAGCATATTAGAATTTAGATGGTTCTAAGCAAAACTTCTGAACTCTCAGTCACCACCCACTAATTTTTACTTTTATCAACAGGAACTGTGTTATTACACATCAATTATCTGAATATAAAAGGAGGCAGACTTAAAAAGAACCCAAACAAACTTCACGTGAACAAGAGACTGCTATTTTAAAGGCTGTGTATCTGAGAGGATTTGTTCTTGGTGACATGTTTAACAGTCAAGTTGAACCTGGGAACATTTCTGCTGCCATCCCTCTCCATGAAGGGATTTAATGCTTACTTAACCTGTCCCACCAGAGAGATCTTTCATAACTTCCTACAGACACTCCATAGTCACTAGAAAATTGACAGACGTATCACAAGCTAACATCAATGACAAGATTATGAAACATTAAAAACAAAGAAAAATTAACAAACCTCTAACATAAAGAGGGCATTCTATTCTTTCTATTTTCCCTTTCCCCTCCTTCTCTGTAACCAACAAACTGGGAAATCCATTCTGAATTAACTGTTTTAATTATACAACAGCTTCTCCTCTACCAGCACCACAAACAAGAAACATAAAAAGAAACAAAAAATTCATGTGACATGAAAAACTATATCCCCATGAACCAATACTTCAAAAAGTGGCTTTTTCAGAAACAGAAAAGCAGAGAAATAAAAGTAATGCTAAAATACAATTTACTTAAATTTACATTGTCAAACTAGGAACCAAGAGTGAGTTTTATGTCCAAAAGAGCTTATTTCACCAGAGATGTAATGCCTTCTTGTCTTTAATTTCAGAGGCAACAATTAAGTTAAGAAAAAAGGTATCACCAAAATACACACCACCTTGAAAAGCTGTAAATACACTAGAAGGGCTGAATGAGGAAAGCCTGAATGAATTACAGGTGTGATCTATCCACCCTAACACTTTAAAGCTTACTGTAAGGAATTAAAAGATTTCAGTCATTTGCATATCCAAATTTAGAAATCTAACTCCAGCCACATATTAAGTACTCTCAACATAAAAAACACAATAGATTGTTTGGGAGGACTGTAGACAAGAGTTATTTAAGGAGTTAAATAATAATACCAATTTAGGACTAGTTTACCTGCATTATATTATATTTGCATACTATTATATGTATAGAAAGAAGCAAGTTTTTCCTAATAAAATTTGGAAACAAATCACATGTTTTTCAAGAAAGGGAGAGACTTCCCTGTATTACACACAGCAGGTTTTATAAAAGAAAGGATTTTCACACTGCAAAGCAGCAAAGGCAACCAGTGCTGGRAAGAAGGGAATGTTGAGGTCTAAAGCACAATGATTAAACTGTCTCTGAACTGCTACTGAGTTTTATTACATGAGGTTAATGAAAGCTCACTTTTTTGTAAGTGCTCTTAAACCCCAAAGAGTTCAGGTATTTCATGCTCAGCATCACACCAGGACCTCATAGCAACGCACCTGATCATTGTTTAAAAGTTTCACCAGTTGTAACTTACAGACCAAGCAGGGAAAGATCACATTTCATTTCAGGATCAGTAACTCTTCCCACATCTCTTAGAGACAGAGGAAAACATGGAAGGATAAATCATCTCCCTGATAATTGTGTAACAACTCCTGAAAAATACATCTTGAAAGGGTGTTGTCATAACCTCACTTGACTTCTATGTAGGAAAGGATGCTAGGTGTCCAATGCAAGGCATGCCATTAATAAACTATATTCTTCCATTAAGAAAACCAAAGAGAATGACATGAAAGAYACATCACACGCCATTCTCCTGTTACTTGAAACATTACCAGGAGAGTAAGATGACAGAAATATGGAGGAATTGTCAAACATAGACCAAAATAACAAAAAAAAAACCAAAAAAACCCAAAAAAACCCCAAAAAAAACCCCAAAAAACCACTCAACTTTTCCAGTGCTTAGCTATACTTCCACTTAGAAAACACGGTCCTGTTTTCAATGGTGAAAACCTTTTCCTTATCGACAACAAAACATTTTCATACTTGAAGGCCTAATTTATTTTCCTCTCTATATTCCAATTTCTTGCTTTAATAATTCTCACAGCTCTCTCCGAGTTTTCTCCTATCAGCCCGTACACATCCTGATGTGCCTTCAGTACCTCCAGAGACCGAACCCAGCACACCCCCGTGCAGAGGCGGCTCTCCCGCACCTCCCCGTGGGTGCCCGCTCAGCTCTGCCCAGCCCCACCGGGAACACGGGGCACCACAGCTCCCACCGCCGAGCGCAGCCTTCGCTTCTCGCCCAGGCCACGGAGAACTGCAGCCCACGGCAGGGATTCACGCTGGAGAAGTTCCTGGAGGAGTGTCTGCCGTGGGAGGGAGCCCWCGCTGGAGCAGGGGAAGGACTCCCATTCCACTCCCTGCGCAGCGGCATAAACTACAGAGGATGAACTGACCCTAACCCTCAATCCCGTCTCCTCGCGCAGCTGGAAGGAAGAAGTTAGAGCTGAGCGAAGGAAAGGTGGTTTGGGGTTTGGTTTTTTCCCTTCGCATTATCCCGCTCTGATTTTGACTGGCAACTGACTCCATTAATATCCCCAAATAGAATCTGCTCTACCCATGACAGTCATCGATCACTGGTCTCTCGCTGTCCTTCCCTCAATACATGAACCTTCTGCTATATTTTCTTTCCCCTGCCCAGTTGCGGAGGGGCTTTGGCGAGTGCCTGACATCCAGCCAGGGTCAACTCACCGCAACCACCCGCTCTCAACCTTCTCTCCGCCGCAGGTCCCCGCAGACACACCYAGAGCAGGGCACCCACCACTCACCCAGCAGCTCCCAGGAGATGTGTACGTGCCTCCATCCTGCCCGAGCGGGCAGGGAGAGCCCCGCACCCAGCGCCGAGCGCCCGGCCCGCAGCAGCCGCTGCACCCGCTCCCCGCCGCCGCTCAGCCACAGGGACGCCGCCATCTTGCCCGCCACCCCCCGATCGCGCCGGGGCTGGCCGGAGACTGCCTGAGCAGAAATAACCGGCACGCCCCCAGCGCCGGGGCGGCTTCACCGAGACCCCRTTCCCCGCCTGCTGCTCCCGCGGCACCTGCCGTGGGATTGGCCGCCCCGATCACCCCAGACACGGGCAAGTGGAACCACACGGACACCTGCGCCCAGCCCGGCTGTTCGTTCCCGGGGCGGAGCCGCATCTCCTCTAGGCACTGCCTGCTCCCGGGTGCCCTGTCCGTCCCGCCCGCCAGCGCTCGGCTCGGTGCCCACAGCCGGGGGATGCCCAGCGCTCCGCAGGCGACCGCGCGGGTCCCCAAAGAGGCCCCCGTGCAAGGACCCCGCGCTGGCCGCGCCATGGCGGCCGCCGGCGGGGACGCGGCGCAGGTAACGGGGGCCGGGGGGCGGCGGGGCTCCGCCACCGCTCCRACAGCTCCCCCCACCGCGGGGATGAGGCTGTTCTTGAACCCTGGTAATTAGCCGGCAGCTTCGCAGTTGCTAATTGGTAGGGAGTGCTGGCAGTGCTGGTGGATGGCAAGTTGACTGTGAGCTGGCAGTGGGCCCTGGCGGCCAGGAGCAAATTCAGCCAGCAAGATGCGGCGGACTCAGTGTCCAGCATTCTAGGAGCAGTGTTCATAAGCTCAAACACAAGTTGCACCTCAACACGGGGATGAACTTCTTCACATTGAGGCTGGCAGAGCACTGGAATAGGCCGCCCAAGGGAGTCGTGGAGTTTCCCTCTGAAGAAACATTTCAAAACTATTTTTTTGAGAGAAAGCCTCTCAAAGGAGACTTTCCTGTGTCACCTGCTCTAGGTGACCCTGCCTTGGCAGGGGGATTGCACTGGATTGTCTCCAAAGGTCTCTTCCAACCCTAACTATTCTGTGCTCCTATATAAACATGTTACAAAATTTAGTACGGTTTCCAGAATGCTGCCAGCTGTCAGTCTGGCTGCACCTACAGGGGTCATGGCTCTTTTGATGTTAACTAGGGTTGTTTAGGTTTGTTTTGTGATTCGGCTGGTTTTCTCTTCTTTTTTCTAAATTGGTCTTTGATTTGGGATTTGTGTATCATCACAACCAGAACGTGAGCTGGCAGTGCTGTGCTTCATCAAACACAGTAAACATGGAGCATATGGAAGCAGCGCCTGGACAAAGCTCAGAACACCTCTCCAGTTTGTATGTGACACTGATGGAGAAACCAGCCCAGAGCTTCAAAACCAGCATGAACTGACAGCAGGGAGATGAGAGGTATCAGCAGCCTAGACCATGTAGTCTGTCAGGAAAGAGGGAAAGAATATAGCTCATCATAAACAAAACAAAACAAAAGGAAAAAAAAAAAAAAGAGCAGCAGATTGAGTTGTCGTAATACATAAAACATTGTCACAGAGGTGAAAGGGAAGTCCATCTTCTGCATGTCCATGACCTTTGGTAAGAGAGAACAAATCTTGTGATTCACTGTCATTGGAGGTTGTAAAGATGAGGTTAGAGTAGGAGATTTCAAACATTGTCAAACGTGCCCCAGGCTGCCATCTCCAGTAATTCACCTCCCCAGGCTGTCTCAGAACCACTGCTTCATGTTCTTGTTCTATGCTGCCTCCCCAGCCTTAGTTTTGCAAGTCCAACACCACCTGGGAACACTTCTTTTTAAACATTTCAGCAAGGTTATTGCCACCAAGTAACCATCTGCCTACCATTTTTGCTGTGCTGCTGTTGCTTTGGGTCTCTATTCTGTGGGTATTGACAAGATACACCCCCCTAATGTGGATTCTTGCTGCTAAACAAAATATTTTTCTCAGAAATGTTATTTGAGGGGCTTAATGGCCAATGTGAGAAGTAAAGCAGCTAATTATATGTAATTTTAGAAACACTTTTAAAGCTTCTAATTGCTGCAATGACAAAATGAATCCTATAAAAAGGCACACTATAAAAGCAGCAGTTTTACTGTGGTAATGTAGGTAGAAATCTTACCTCTGACACCAGAAATACCTTTGGTTAATATATAGATACAAAGATTAATGTAATAAACAATGAAATRTAGAAAAAATGTTTTTTTCCTTCCAAAGGAATATTAAAATAATACAATTTGCTTTCTGACCAAACTGCCCGTAAAGCAACTTAGTGTTCTAAAAATGTGGGAATGTAAAGTTTATAAAATAATATGCATATATTTTCTGGGGTATTTCTGAGAGCTGTTTAAAAATATATATTGAATAATACAGTCTGTTCTACTGAAATCTGTAAATAAAGCAAAATAAACCTACAGAAAAACTGATTTAATAGGAAAACTATTAGTCAAGCTTTTAAAAATGGATAATGTTAGATGCATTTATTTTCCCTTTTTTTGTGCAATGGTCCATTACATAATCCTGCTGGTGTAATATTTATGGGCCACTGCACTCAAATAGATTTTAGATGAGATCTTTCCTGTGAAGGATAGTCAGATATGCACCTTATTGGGGTTTTGTTTGTTTGTGATGTCCCTGGCAGAGCATAAAAGGCATTGTGTAAACATGCAATTATTTTGTAATTAAAGTTCATTAGCATATATTAGGYCATTTTGCTGCAGTATGAAAATACAAATTGTTTAAATGCAGTTTGAGAGCTTGAATTCTTAGATTTGAGGTGTTTTTGATGGTTTTTCATTAATTCATTTAATTTCTTTTTAGGATGGGTTACATCCAAGGAATCTTATCCCAGAGCTTTGTAGACTGTTTTATGGTTTAGGCTGGGTMACAGGAACTGGTGGAGGAATCAGCCTGAAGCATGGGTAAGTAATGATGAAAGAGAAATAATGTGGTGGTGAGAGAGAGGCTGGCTGTGTTTAGTAGTTGGTGAGRGCATTTCAGTTCCATGAGAAATGTGTGCAAGTCAAGAGTGAGCAAGAAGTTAGAGGGGGAAATGAACAGTATGCCAAATTTAACCATACAGGAGAGAGGTGAATAGRCTAAATTAATAATTGCAGACCCTTCAATGGAGAGAGACAACTTCAGAGAGTGACCTTACCCCATCCTTTTCCTACCTTTGTTTAAGGTAGATGAATTGYCTTTAAAGAACAATTTGTTCCCCGTTTTTCATTTCATTGACTATGGAATTTAGARTGGGTTACATCAAGCACACAGCTTTCAAATGCATGTGGTTAAATAAGATCAATCTCACCCTGGACATTTTGCAGGCCAGATATTTCCTCTAAGAAGGAAATTACTGTTCTACTGAGGTGATTCCTAAGGAGACAAATACTTTAAATATAATTAAAGCATGACAGGTAACAGCAACAATTTTTGGTCTATATCTCCTACAAAGAAGCACCACTTTGTGTTTTAATTTGCTTGTCTCCYGTCTGTTCATAATCCCCAATCCTTTTAGTGGAAACAGAGCTCCTCTCAGTGGCCACTGAAAAAAAGAGAAGTCCTCATTCAAGGCAAAAAGCCTTGTGCAGTGCCTGCAATTCTGTACCCAGTCACAAGGTTGTGACATGATCTTGGAAGTACCTGACCTGTCATTTTTTCTGGTGTGTACTTGCATGTATGCACAAACAGTCATTGCTRTTCAAATATGTATTATAAATATATAGATGAATAAAAGACCCTAAATGCTCATACTTGTGTGCTGTTTGGACTTKGTGCAGGTCATTTCACCTTCCTGCTTGATTTTGCAAGCAAAGCAACAATAGTAATAATAATGACATTAAGGAAAAGAGGGTAAATTCTTGTTTTTAAAAGTTGTCTGTGGGAAGAACTTTCTAGCGCTAATTTGTCAWCAGTACCTAAATTAGCCTGTTTTCTTTATCATTCCAGTGAAACTCCTGTTGGTTGTGGCAAGACAAATGGCATTATCAGAGAATGCACTAATACAGTAATATAGTTTTCCTTAGTAGCTCTATAGCTTGTTTACTTGACATKGTTAGAAAGGAAAATGTAAAAGAACAGTTGAAATTTGATTCAAATATTACAACTGTTTTTACCAGCTAATCTTAACCAGCTTTACTCACTGTGYAGTTCATATCCACTATCAAGAAAAAAAAAGCCAATTTGGACTTGGCATAGCATATTAAAAATGGATGTAGAATTCTTTGCGAGGTATTTTGTATTTGAAGACTTTATTTTGTCATCAGAATTTCTCTTTCTGGTTAAGTTCTAAAAATGGAAGAAAATTCTGGTTTAAGAAAAATTGTGTCTGTCATAAGTAACTGAATTTACCACTTGATTTCTCTTCTTGCTTCTGCAAATGAATCAAGACTAAATTAATGCAATGCCAGCCATRTTAATTGACTTAATGTCAAAAATTACAAGTGTGATAAAGCCACATTTTTCTGTGCTTCACAGACACTTTTAACACTGTGAATAGTACATCATCTTAAGAGTTTTATTTTTGGAAGAGTTAAAATCACAGCATTGTTTAGGTTGGTAAAAATCCTTAATATCATTAAGTGTCCAACAATAAACCTACACTGCCAGGTTCTCCACTAAATCAAATTCCTAAGCACTATGCCTAAATGTSTTTTAAAACCTTCCAGAGATGTTGAGCCAACTGCTTTCCTGGGCAGCCCATTCCAATGCTTGGTAACTCTTCCAGTGAAGAAATTTTCCCTAATATCCAATTTAAACCTGMCCTGATGCAAATTCACATAATTTGCTCTTGTCCTGTCGCTGGTTACCTGGGAGAAAACACCAACCTCACTTGGCCACACCCTCCTTTCAGGCAGTTGTAGAGTGCAATGAGAKTTTCCCTGAACCTCCTTTTCTCCAGGCTAAACACCCCCAGCTCCCTCAGCTGCTCCTTRCAAGACTTGTGCTCYAGRCCCTTCACCAGCTCCAGTAGTCTTGTCCAGAAATACTAACATCCCATGGTGCATAGGAAATGTGTCTGTAGCTTGACTCCTTATTCACTAGATGTCTCTGTGCTCCTGAATTTAGTATGTGACTGCTGAAGCCAAAGAGTGATTGCAGCTCAGAGAGAGAATCTAGCTGGGGGCWTTGTGCTAATAATGAAAATAATGCAGTACCATCTTGAAATAATTTTCTATTTAATCAATTTTTATAGTTTTTTGTTCATGTTCTTGCAAGAAGTGATGCACTTCTACTTAAATTTCAGTAATTTAATTGCACTGAATTAGTGCTGTCTCTTTATCAACACAAATAWCATGGGACTGCACTAGAAACCTAACCTGCACAGTTAAAAAAGAAAGTGTTTACAGTGTTGAATGTAGCAGATAGTTATTACTGTTTATAGATAGTTTATAGATTTTTATGTAATGATTTTGTCACCTGCCTTGTCACAGATCAGTATCTGCTTGCAATTTCTCATTTAATTTTTTATTCTAAATTCTAGGAATTTGATATTGAGTTACTGCAGGGAGAGACTGTTTTTCTTTGTTGGAAAAATAAGACTGCACTTCTTCCATGTGTTTCAGATATGTCAAGTTGAAAGCAGGGTTTTGTACCCCTGCAAGTTAGAGATTTTATTTGTCCTTGTACAATTTGGTTCCATTTTGAAAACTATCTACCTTTCAATGTATGGAAAGAGCAAGAAAGTGTTTAAATTGTGAGGGTCTAGATTTGCTATTTCCTTTTCAGTGGCTCAAGACCTTGAATACCTATACAGTGGAACATTCATTGCCCAGCTGTGTTTACTGACTTTTCTCACCTGCAACTTTTCCTAGGGATGAAATCTACATTGCTCCTTCAGGAGTCCAAAAGGAAAGGATACAGGTGGGTTAAACTGTACTTTTACCTCAGAGCTCATCCTGAGCTGGATGAAAGTGCCTTTGTGTAGAGATTCATTTTTCCATATGTGATGTTACAAACTTGTACATTACTGAAACAACTGATGATTTCTCCTAGTACTGCASTGTCATAGCCAGTAATGTGTTTCAGTGGCCAGTGTAGATTAATCTTGATGTTCTCCTTGCTTTAAATTAAAACAAAACAGTRTKAAAGTGGGGCATTACTCCAGTCCAGCTTTATTCTTTGTCAGGCTTGGTTGGCTATTCCTGTCTGGCTACAGTTTCAAGTTACCCACGTAAATAGACAGTAACACCTTATTGCTGTTTGTTTTCCTTTGAGTGATTGCAAATATTTGTCTTGATATTCTCAGTAAATAACTGGGCTCTCCCCATGAAAAGGTGACCTTGTCCATCTGTCTGCTTTCCAGAAAAACCCAAAATGTAAGAGGAGGGAAAACGGTAAACAAACAATACCTATTTTATGACAGCAGGAACTCCCCCGTAATAGAGAAATACATGGAAAGGATTTGTCATAAATCTGAGGATAAATACAGTGAGCAGTGAATTTCTTCACTGAGAGAAACTTGGGGTATTACAGCAGTGTTTTCTGGGGATGTGGAGAAGRAAGGCAGGCAAAGGTATGCAAGATAACCACAATGGTCTGGTCTGTGCTCGCAGTAACAGGATCAAGCGCAGTCAGTRAGGAAATCTCCTGAGTTGTATTTTCTGCTGATTTTTAAAATAACGTAAAAATTTTATTACTGTCCTGAACAATTCTTTCTACTATTACGAGTAGCTAATTGATGCAGAGGTAACATTCATGTAAAGCTACTGAAAGCAGAGTTTAAAAAGAAGTAGTTCTACAAGTTAGATGTATTATTTTTAATTCATGTTGTTTGTTGTTTTAAGTAGGGAAGGAAAAGTACATTTCTACATTTCTTATTTTGAATCAGCTACTACTTTTCCTTTTGTTCTGTTATCACTGAGCTACACTATCTCCTTTCTGAGAAAATTGTAGTTTTATAAATATCTGCCTGGCATCAGTCTGAGGAAAAAGAATACCTAATATTMATTTCCATTACACAGTGTCAGTAAGTACTATTAGAAGCTGGAATAAATGTGGAGCATTACAGCACTTTTACTAAGTTTAACCTACATTTTGTATGAAATACATGGTTTGTGTATACTTGTTTCCCTAGAGGGAAAGCAAAACTATTTGAGGTCAAATATCAAACAAAACTATCACAGATCAAAATAACTTCTTCTTTCTTACAGCCAGAAGATATGTTTGTTTGTGACATGAATGAACAGGACATCAGTGGTCCTCCACTGCACAAGAAACTAAAGAAAAGCCAGTGCACACCTCTTTTTATGAATGCCTACACCATGAGAGGTATGTAGCAATGTTTGCAGTTCAGCAGTGACTGAAACACTGTATGTACATCCACAAAATTCCTATTCAGAACCATATTCCTTATACGTAGAAGTTAAAGGGAAATAAACATAAAACTATGAAATACATTGATTTGCAAAGGTATATATACAGTGGGATATAATCCACAGTAACATCCTGTCAGTATCACTTGCAATTTAATCTTCCCTTTTAGCTATGCCTATGACCATCTTTTCAGCACTGATTTGAAGTGCAGTATATTGGTAGGTGACAGGGGAAGTCCAGGATTACAGCAGTTTTATATCAGTGTTTTTGCCAATTCAGCTATTACAGTTTAAATRTTTTGCATCCATTGGCTAAGGTTTACAGTTATAAATTGGGAATAGGTGAAAAACAGTATGAAACTTTTCTTTTGCAGGTAGTAATAGAGAGCTTTTGATGTTGTGTAAAATTTACATCTGTTCTTTTAGAAAGGRTTTAGGGAGTCTCTTCTGGTCTTCCTGCTCACGCAGCTTACATGTATACTCAASAATAGCAACATTACATCTTTGTAAGTAGATTGTAATTATTGTACCGACCTTTCCAGCATGGCACAATAAGGTAATGATGAATGCTTTTTCAGAGAATGAGCAGATAATTGAAGAAAAAATAAAAAGAAAGTAGAAGGCTTTAAACTTTCATTTCACAAATAAGTTTGGAAATTCTTTATAACCTCAGAACTCTGATAAAATTAAGAGTGGATCAGTCACTGCAGTATGTAAAGAAATATACAAGTAGTGTTTCTGCTTGATTTTGTACAAGTAATGTCTCTCCTGGAATTTGTCACTAACTAAAAGTTATCACAAGTGTCCGAAGACAATCCATAATTATCCCCTATATGTGAGTAATTATCTCATACCTTCATTTAGGTTGCTCTATGTTTTTTCCTCTTATACAGTAKATCACCATTTGCTAAAATGCCTAATCAAAGGAAATTAGTCAAGTATGTGAAAAAATTTTCTTAAAAGACACATTTTAAAATTAATTCTAGATTTTCTTTTTGTGTTCTTAGGGGCAGGTGCAGTGATCCATACACATTCCAAGGCTGCTGTTATGGCTACCCTTCTTTACCCAGGGAGTGAATTCTCTATTACCCATCAGGAGATGATAAAAGGAATCCAGAAGTGTACTTCAGGAGGCTATTACAGGTACTTCTCTATAGTTAGGAAAAGAGGCATGATATTTGATCATTTGTTTTCAGCAATATAAATACAAGTCATTTCAATTATATAATTGAAAGTGTATAGTATAGTACAGTATAAAGTATTAGGAATAAGAAGTAAAAAGACCTCTGGAATGAATGAGTCCCCACTCGCTTTCTGTAAGATCTGAAGCCTGTGGAAGAGATTTGAGATAAAGTCTTGTAATGCCAAGGCTGCTGTGGTCTGTTGAGCTACAGGAAGAAGCCAAATAAAGAGCTGTGTCTTGAGATGTTACCACATCTGTACAACATTCAGCTGGAGCTGGAGCCAGCCAGCACCAGGCTGGATTGATAGCATGTACAAACTACATTTGGGTGGACTTCACATATCACTGCCTGTGCTGGTTTAGGGCATGTTAAGAGAGTAGAGGATTTCAGATTTACTTGACAGAGTTTGAAAGAAAATTCAGAATAAACAGCTCATTAAAGATAATGTTATTACTTTTCAAGGATGAGCTCTGAGGTAAGTGCTGAGTTATTCCAAATTATGTGTGATGGCTTGTTTTGAGGTCTCCACCCACAGAGTGTTGAATTGGGATCTGCAAACAACATTTATATAACATGTGACAAGGAGATGAGAAATTGAAATGCKAAATTCTTTCCACTTTTTGATGTTAATTTTTGTATCTAACTATTGCYCTTTGGCAAGGGAGCAAGCTGAATGTGATTTTATACCCAGGCATATTTTATTCMATTTTGGTTGACTTGCCAGCTTTTCTTTCTTGTCACTATTAGCATGTGCATTTTTAATGTGGTAAAATACAAGCCCTTGTATTGAATTGTYTAACAACACTGGTTTTTAAAAAATCTACAACAATTTTTTTAAATGCTTTTTGAACTCTCAAGCACTCCTAAACGTTAGTCAGGAAACRTTGTATTTATTGGGTTCCATACCTCCAAGTTTTCCTGTGTCATTTCTTGAGTTTTTCTGGTAAATTAATAAAATCAGAGCTCCAGGTTATATGGCTCATAAGCACTTATTCATCCATACTAGACTGATTCCACTGGCTTCCCTCACACAAGTCTCCCCATTGAATTCAAAAGAAAAATGAGACCTTGRATTCAAAATACAAAGTGGGATTTTTCAAAAAAGGGAGCATGCTGTTTCTAGTTACAGAAATCTTTTCTGGAAGCTGACCAGGAAAATGCTACAGCTAGAATAATCAGAAGTATATGTTGGCCTAAATATGACTGCAGTGATCCCAGACTAGGTTTACCTTTGATTTCCATAGAAGGAGAATTAGATGAGTAGTAAACTGCTTTGAAAGKCAGACTGTCACAAGGTATTTTACATTAAGGTTTGACTAAATGTAGGCTGCTTGTATTTCAGTTGAAAAAAAAATAAGAAAAAAAAGAGATCCCATGTCTTTAGCTCCTTCAGAGTCTTCTGGGCATTTTTTAGGTATTCTTGGTAGAAAGCTTATGGTCCTGTTTAGGAATCAGTTATGGTATTTATAGCAGCTTCCAAGCTCAAGTGGAAACCTAGGAAGGAAATCCATTAACTCATTTGGCCTCATTAGTAATAAACACTCCAAGTGTCATTTTAGTGATCAGAACTTAGAAGAATCAAGGAAAGCTTCAAATGCCACCTCACTTTCTTCATTCACTATTTTTTATAGCCTTCCTTGAGAAAGCATTGAGAACYGTAAGGGACCAGACTTTGTCTTCTGAATATTTTATTTAAAATACAAGCTGTTGCTGTTGGGGTTTTTTAACCATTGCTTTCTTTCTGTGTTTTACAAAAGAAAACACTACTAGCATCCATTTMTGAAATATCTATGTGATCTCAATGATAAATCTGAACCTGAACTGGGGACTTATTAAAACTATTTCAACAAGTTTCTGCTAGTGTTAATTAAGGTTCAAACAATGCCAAATATCCCAGTCCTCCTTCAGAAGAAACTCTTAGGCAAGTTCCACTGAGTAACGTGCATCATCTTGTCTTTGGAACTGGGGTTCTCAGGCTCTCTTAAGATCACATGTAGCCCACCAATGACTCCATCACAGAGAATTTATTTTTCATGTGTTGACTCTAACTTCTATTTATATGCCTTAGCAGGACAATCTTCCAGGGGCTTTCTGGACTACCTAAATTAATTGTTTTCTGCTCTCCAGCAAACAGCTTCATTTCCTTCTTCATGATATGATTCTTTTAAATAATTTAATCTGAGGTAAAGCTTGTAGATGATGCCAGTACAGGATGAARAGTTTGAAAAAGTTGTAAAGGGACGCAACTACAAAGTGATAAGGGAATAAATAGCTACACCTAATAGATTAAAATGTTGTTTTCTTTTTGTGCCTCAAGTGTAGCTCGGGTATTGCCAGCATAGTRTGTGTTTGGGAGTGAGAGATATTCCTGAGAATTCCTATGCTACAGCATGACTCACAAAAGAAGAGCATAAAATCTAGTGCTGGGAATTTAACATTTTACACAGTCAGAGGATAATCTCTTTCCTAGGGAAAGGCTTCATACATCCTAGTACAATGGATGGATTACTCTCATACTAAGGAATAGAAGAAAATACATAGTTTGMTATTAATCCTTCTTGATTTCAAAATACTTAAAAAGCCTCGGAAAATGCTTCACTTTTCAAGCCACTTCATATTTGTATTTAAGTTCTGTTCTGTTTTAAATAYATGAACATGGCTTTTTTATAGATATGACGATACCCTTGTGGTTCCTATCATTGAGAATACACCAGAAGAGAAGGATCTCAAGGAGAGAATGGCACGTGCAATGGAAAAATACCCAGACTCTTGTGCTGTCTTGGTCAGACGTCACGGTGTTTATGTATGGGGAGAGACATGGGAAAAAGCCAAAACCATGTGAGTACAATTCAGRAATATGCTATCTCTTGCCTCAAGATCTTAATGAGCTTAATGCTATGTATATTTCCAGCCCATGGACAATGWTTCACAGTATTAGGGCCTCACTGCATATATAGGGAGTTTTTGGGAGTGGATTTATCCATTATTCCATTGCTTGGTTTTCCTTTCATATCAATGCTGGCTGATASGGTTGCCAACATTTTCCTTTCAGACAAGTCAACAAGTCCCTCCTCCTATGAAACATGCAGTCAATCTCTGCTTTTATATGACATYTCCCAATACTGTTCGTGCAGCCCTCCCCAGTCCCGTTTTTGGAATTTACCTCATCTGCTGATGGAAATGCAGCAAATCAGTATTATGTAGCAAACTGTCACTTTGCATTCCACAGCACTGGAAATAAACAATAATAGAGCTGTCCAGTCAGACTGTCACATTGGTGATAAAATCTAAAGGAAGAAAAATACTCATTTTCATAAAACATGGTAAGACTTGAGCTTTACTTACAATGCATTTTTYCCCTATTTATTTTAGGTGTGAATGTTATGACTACTTGTTTGATATCGCAGTGCAGATGAAGCAGCACGGACTAGATCCTTCAAAACATCCAGCAGGAGAAAATGGGATCTTGTAAATGTCAACAACATTTATATCCAGGTGTGAATTTATCTGTAAGGATGATCTGTTGGAGGGAGAGACTGCAGATGACACCATCACTTCAGTCTGCTTTCCCACTCAGGAAACTTCAGTATTGCTCATCTTCCCCCAGTCTGCCCCATTATCACTGCAATTGTATCTATGCYTGAAACAGTGCTCCTTTTCCACACAATGCAACCAAAAATATGTGTATTAATAGCTAGATATGTCTGTTGCATATTTAGTACTAATGTACAGCATGGAGTGTGTTTTGTTTTTAAAACAAAATAATGCCAAGCATTTCCAGAAAAGCCAATGGGCTAAAAAGGCCAGAGCCTAGTGAGCTGATCTGTACAGAGATGTCTGAACACCCACATTTGTTCTTCTGCTTGCAGGATCAGGTTTGATTTCAGACCATCTCAGTGATACCACTTATATGAAGGGTTGGTTGGGAGTTTTAGGGGGTTTGGTTTTTTCCTTCAGCAGACTTGGCTGGTTTGAGTTTCATGGATTAGTGTCACCTGGTTACATCATGCAGGAAATCACCCTGACTTGGTTTTCTACTGTAGCAATKATCAGTTTTGGAAGTTTTCATAAGAAATTTTTGAAGTTAAAGGCCACAAATAACGTGATCAGAGTGTACTTGACATGAAGGATACCTGAAACAATTCTCACATAAGTAGTGTAAAGCTTGATACGGCAAAATGCAGTGGTAGCATAACATTTCAGAGTTGGAAAAGACAAGTTTAAAGGTACSAGTACTGAGATTATAAAGGAATTTCTTGGCCAAAGCAGTGGTGTAATTAAACAGGATAGGCTAATGGCAAATGCTTGCTGAGGCAACATGAGCCCAGAACAGACARGGACTTGGCTCCTCAGTCTTTATGCCCACCCTAGAGGAGGCAGCAGTGGGACAGGAGGTTTGCTGTCAGTGAGCCTCTGCCTTGGCACTATTCAGGGTGCTGCCACTGCCTACAGTGATGAAGGCATGCTGGCTGCCACACCTGCACAGAGCTACCTCGTGGCCCATGAAAGCCATTCTAAAATTGGTCTTCAGCCCCAGCAATTGGATAAGTTGGGCTACTGTAGTGCCATTAATATTTATTTGCCTTTATTTATTATGACACATTTTAGGATATTTTTGCTTTTACKTTGTTTCTCAGGTTTCTTACATGATGATGAGAGTTCCAGCTTTCACCCCACACTATTGAAGCCAGAAGGGGGTGCTGATCCTCAACTGATTGACAAATGTCAGCAGGAACTTTTGACTGTTAAACACACCCAAGAAGAAAAGGAGAGTTAAAAAAACCCCAAGTACTGAACAATCCTTGCAATTAACAAGCCCTGTCGAATGACACAGTAGGAGGAATGAAAATTCAGATGCAAAAATACTTTGAAAAACTTTGAAGAACTAATGTCACATTTTGGTTTTGTGCCTTAAAAATTCTTATTTCAACAATCTGCATTTGTTGACCCTGCTCTAGTGCTACATCATTTAACTTGAAATAAGTCTCCATTTCTGAAAGTTATTGTAGCTTGTATTCTTTGGGGAAAAAATTGAGGACAACCCCTTAATTAATAATAAAATTTAAAACATTGTTTGAAATTTTGATTCCTTCATACCATGTTTGTGTTTATGGTTTTTTTTTTCTTTTTTATAAATTAAGCCTGTAGCGTATGTATTTTAAACTTTCCTAATGGTCATTGTAATGAGAAGGAGATTTTACAGCATGTATTTTGGTGTTGTTATTGAGAGACTGCTCTGGGTCTTACTTCTTTAAATTCTTATACTTTGAATACCAACTTTTTATGACCTCTGCTTAGCCCCCCCAAGGTAGATTTAATCAAAACCCTCATTAAAATACAGTCTCACATRATTATGACACTTAGTGTCTTCTTTCAAAATCTCCTGGAATGGCCTCCTGGTGGCATCAGTGTAAGCCTTGATTGACCAACTTTGTAACTRYGTACTGAGACCTCAGTCCCCGAGGGTGAGCTGAGACAGGCTCAGTGCCAGCTGACCCTKTTTTCTGCCAGGGGCCATGCATTCCCACCACTTCCCCTTCCATCATCTCTGGCACTTTTTTTGGGTTTCCATAAGGTGAATTAACTCTTCAAGCTAAAATAAAACTTGTGGGAGTGGGGGGAAAAAATGTTTTAATTATTTCCTACTAAGCCACTGGTAAAAAAACACTGAATCAAGTGAAAGGTGGGTCTAGAGAGAACCAGAGCCAGGGCAAGAGGAGGTGTCTGATGCCAGAGATGGCAGACACCACTTCCCCCTTTTCCTGGGGATGACAACTAAGGTCAGTGTTTTGTGTACCGTGTGCACMTTTGCCCTTTCCTCTTGTACCTGCAGTGTGCAACCTTTAACCCTTAAGGAGCCTTGGTTATTGTGAAATAATGGTTATCACCAAGTAACTGCAGGTTGTTGGCTGTATGTTCATTGATAYGTTTTTTCATTATTAGCCACTTGTTTGTCAGGGGCAAATACTTTGCAGTGATTCCACATCTTCTGAGTGTATGTGGATTGCAGTAAGAACTGGTGTGAAAATGCTGGTTTTTAGACCAGAGAGTGACTTTGGACAGGCTGCTTCACTTAAGCATAAAATATCTCTGAAATGTGTTCAAGACTTGAGAAGTGCAACTGACCTGAAGGGAAAGAAGACTGTAATTCTTTTGGCTTTTCTTCCCTGTGGATATACTAATAAAAATATTTCTTCATGGGATAATCCAGTTAGTCTTGAAATCCAGTTGCCATCTATTCATTGTGGCCTTTAATTCTTTATTTTACCTGCCTGGTTTTTGCAAAAAATAACTTTGTGTGGTATTCTGATGATGATGTCAGAATAGGTAATAATTGTATCATTCCATGATACTGATGTTTTGTAAGGATAAAGAATATTTTACATTTGAAGTTTTTTTTGTTTTGCATATATAATGGCAAACCATAAAAGAACACTTAGGAGGAAAGGTATTTTTTGCCAAATATATTCCTCTAGGGTTGTGTTAATTACAATATWCACTTTCTCATGCAGCTACAATTTGCTGCTCTGTAGCCTCTCTAAAATCTGTAAATCATCACATTTCTACAGTAGTTCTTTCACACAGGATTCCTAGATGCTCAGAGTCCAAATCAATGACTTGGAAATTAGTTAAATGCACCCTTCTCATGTCTTCTCATATGAAGCCTCATCAAAGATGTTAATGCCTTCACAACTCTGGTGGCTTCATAACCCTGTGAAATTATTATTAAGAGTTTTCTGAAGTGCTCAGAAAGCTCTTGCAGTTCAGCTCTGATTATGTAGAACAAAAATAGGAAAATGTCTCCTACAATTCAAAGCTTCTTAACTCACATAATGTTTAAGTCTCTTTTCCTGAAGTGACTAGTAGGCTTCTAAGCCARCTAGATATTTTTCTGTGTTTGCAGCAAAGACTTGATCTCCACCAGAGCTGATTATCTAGGTTTAGTATCACCAGATAGGCTTATGGCAAAATGACATAATTCCCATTTAAATGGCTCATCCAAAAAGCTAAGTTCCAACATTTCTCAATAAAAGTAACATCCTAGCAAACATCCTRCTTGCTTTCCAAGAAGGAAATRAAACTGCAGAATACAGGATCTTGAAATGTTAAAGAGATAGAACTCTTAACTTACCGTAAGCAGTTATGATGCCAGTATGTGTTCTGCTGTGAATGCTGTAATGCCTGAGCAATTGGCATCCTCTTCAACTCTGAAATTGTAATTTAAAAATTAACATTAAAAAAAGCCCACTGACTAGTGGAACATTACAAATAAAGCAGTGGCCTTCCTCTAAATTTTTTTTTTTTGCCGTGCATTTTGGCAAACGGGTTTGTAACAGTTTTCTGCTAYTTTACAGAAGATGGCAAATTGGAAAAAGGATCCCTGAACACTCTAGATGGATTACTCTCACACTAAGAAGTAGAAGAAAATACATAGTTTGATATTAATCCTTCTTAATTTCAAAWTAGTTAAAAAACCTCTGAAAAATGCTTCATTTTTCAAGACACTTTGTATTTAAGTTTTGTTCTAAGGGGAGGTGAGCCCTTGCAGGGTTTGGTTTGGTTTTGTTTTCCTACCTGTTAGGTGAAATACAAGTTGTGCCTTACAGAGGCAGGTTGTGTCTAAGGACAGCCCTGTGAGCCGAGACATTTTGTAACAGTGTGTAGAGGAGCCTGTGAGGCACTTTGCTACCAACTGATCTAAGCCTTCATGGATCTGGACTTATGCTTAAATTTCAAGTTGGCTTAATGTTAAAGGTTTAATGTTACTCCAGAAGAATGCTACCTGATGGGATTTTTAAAAGYGCTAATTTCTAAGTCCCTGAGTCTGAAAAATAGCTCTCAGGCATTTATCCTGGTACTGCTCAAGGTTTTGCTGCAYATAATGGATGGTAAATAAAATCTGGCTTTTGGTTGACTTGATTAGCACAGTGTTGTATTTCTGCTAAATACGAGTGCAAGGCTTTCAGCATATACTGAGGGGACCATTGCGAAATTATTTTGGAGGTGAAATCTCTGGTGGAACCACAGCCATTTCTTATTTCTCATTTGCCTATTTCTTAGGATTTTTATCTARTGAAATCAAAAGCAATTCCAAATATAAGATTTAAAATTTTTTCTATAATCTTCAGATTTAATCTAGCATCTGCTAGTTTTTGCTAGAGCAGTCAAAGAAAACCAGKGACTGCCTAATGCTCAGTACAAAAAAAAGGATTGAGCATGTTTGTCTGGATGGGCAATCATGGAAGTTGATATGCTCTGAGAAGCAGTGACAAACACTCTCTGTACTTAGATATGTGTGTTGGGTTTTTAAGATACTGTGCTCTTGGACTAGCAAGTTTCTTCCATCTCTGACAGATAAAATTACAGGTTAATCTCCAGAAACCAGATCAACAAGAATTTATTTAAGTAGTTAAGCATAAATTCTTGCTCCTCCTAATGAGCCTCAGATTAGCTTCAATTTCTATAATGGTAATTTCTGGTTATTACAAATAGAATACACTGGATATAGAAGAAAGAATTGGTCTTATATTTAAAACAAAGAGCTGGAAGTCTAGATTTTGTGGCTGATTGAACTGTTACCTTAAGGTCATGCCTTGAACAGTTCACTTTGATGGGAGTTTCAAAAGACCTTGAATGAATCAGATCCTACCCTAAATCCCATTGAAAAGTTAGGAGATTAATTTCCTTAGGCTCCCCTCTTAACTCCAAAGATGTAGCTGTCTTTATTTCAATCAGGAGAAAAAAGAAAAAAAAARAGGGGATCACCTTGAGTACAAGCTGCCAGGTTACCACAACTATATCCCAGTTTGATATCAAATACCTAACTGGTATTTTTTTTCCATACTAGAAACTTGTAGTTAAGAAAAGGTTACATAACTTGATTTCACCTAGAAGGACTTTACAAACTCGAGAAATCAGGAACTGAGCTGTCCTGCTTACTCRAATGTACATTAAGACTTCTGAGAATAAACAGCACAGTTGTGATTCCAATTTCTCCCTTCCGAAAGGATACCAGCTTTCTGTCTCTCCAGATGAAACCTCTGTTTTCTAATGTTATTTSTTAGTTCCTGTTCTCCAGACAAAGCAGGTTACTCTGACAGTCCCCATTGCAGGGCAGTTCCTGAGAACACTGCAATAAGGGATATGTGTGAATGATGACTGTGCATTACCTGGGCTCAGCAGGTTGCTGGGCACTTAACACAAATTATTCCATTCCTTTTGTCTTTATGCTTTGTCTCATTTCCGTGTTTTATTCCATTTTAATCCTGCTTTTCTGTAAGATTTTCTTCCTTCTGGTCTTTTCCTTACAGTCTTTGAAACCAAATGTAAACTTAGTRCCATTTGCATTCTGGTTGAACTTTCAAACCCAGGAATATTTTTGTGTTAGCAAACATCTCTTTCCTGATTCATCTGCTACATCCCTGACATATCTGGGCATGTCCTGTTATTGTCTGTTTGCAAAATTTTGGTACTTAAAACAGTTAATGTGCCTTTTGTATCTCAGACACACTAGGATTTTGCAAGCAAGTGTCTGTTGATTGCAAGAGCATATGGGCAAGTATGAGACTAATTTCCTGTTAAGGAGTCGCTACATTAAAAGGATATTTGCATAATCATAGACCAAGATAATGTAGGGAAAACCCCTGAGATCATTCTGYTGCCAGGATTAAGCCAAGCCCAACATGTAATTTATTTGAATGCATGAAAGCTGCTTCTTATCGTTCACTTCTATCTCGAGTCTCCAAGCACTTTAGTTGGCAGCAGCAGGCTCTAACTCCTCCTGGGTAATTCATTATCCTCAACAACTTTTAAAAGGGTTATTTTAAGTTTAACTTAACAGTCCCTGCAACTTAATTAATACAATAAAAAAATTATTCCTTTTAAGACTTCTGTCACRTGTTCAAAATCAAGCTGCAGCATCTTCTTGGGTCATCATTTTATTTGATGCCCTTGCCTTCAGGTTMTGATAACTTCAGAAATATTGCATGCACCACAAAAACAGAGATTCAGGACTACACCTATGAAAAATATAGGCAAAACCAATGAGATTTCTTAATGTAAGTATTTTTTTCAACTTGTATATAAATAAAGAAGTGTCCACATAGGAGTTTAGCAGAACGGCCTCAAAAGAAAGTACAGTAGCAATGAAAAATCAAGGCACCTACCAGTGCTGTTTCTGAACASATTAATACTTAGGGCTGGAGGTTCCTGATTTCCATTTCAAACTCAGGTGCATGCTTGAAGCTTTATTTAGAGAATCTCATTGTCAAAGTAAAGAATTTGTCACACTTGCCACCTGTTTACCTCCAGGTAAACATGCTTAGAGGCTTATGGCTAGAGTGCTGTAGTGGTACCTGAAAGGCAATTTCTTTTTTCTTTTTCTTTTTTTTTTTCACTCTGCTTGTATAAGTAAGTTATTTGAACCCAGAAGTCCAATTGCCAGGAAAAAAAAAAAGGCAAAAAAATCCCAAGGCTGCTGTCATGCTTGCTTTCCATGGTTAAAACAAATGGGGATACAAAGAGATGTGTGGGTGTAGCAAGAGGGCAGCTGCTGTTTCTGAAAAGCACCCGAGGGAGGAGAACCCATTCAGAAGCATTTCAGGGACAGCTCAGGCTATCAAGCCTCCAGCCACWGCACAAGAAGAGAGTAACATTTCAAGTGAAGAAAGAGCAAACATTATGATAACAAATTATTCAACTGTAGGTAAGGCAAGAAGAGAGAATTTAATTAAGGTCTCAGACACCTAAATAAAAAAGCATCTAGTAGCAGTGGTAGCAACATTAGCAAATAAGCACAGTTAAACAAATAGCATGATGATCACTGTCCATTTCAGTTTRAACACTAATAAAACACTTCCACTTTACTAGAAAATTGTACCATGATTTAMTATAACTATGATTAAAATAGCACAGCTCTAGTAGCCTGAGTATTTCAATATTATTAATAAAAGAGTTGTAWACTAACCTACATTAAGGTATATTGTCCTGTCTGAAACTTCTAGTCCTCAGTAAGGAAGACTACTATATATGAAAAAGAAGGTCTAGGCATTTTAAGTAGTTCATACAGCACAGATTCCTACTAAATTTTTGAAAAGGCAAAAGCAAAACTATCCAATACTGAAAATTAGGARCTAATCCCATTGAAACCAGGAGAGAACAAAGGCTGATGGAGTAGACAATAAGTGTAAACTGAGTGTAACCCTCAGTGTAACTCGAAACTCACATTGCACAAAATGAGTTACCAAAGAAAATGAAATGTCAATCCATTGCAACCTGTTCCCATAGGGAGACAACAGACTGAAGACAGTCATCCCAGCTGTATTTAATGTCTCTCATAAAACATAGCCCATGTTCAACTCTAACTTGACAAAGGTTCCCAAACTGAAACACTGAGACCAAAATTGTGGCATTATGCCATATGGTAGTATTATGCAAAACATGAGCTTTCCCTTATCATCTTCCTGTGCATTTGGAAATCTATGCAGAAATTAATRTGAAGACATTTATCAGAAGGCCTAATCTCTGGGGRAAAAAAAATCCCAAAACTACTTCTGTTATTTCCTTTATTACTTGTGTTAGGCCATTCACAGCTTCACTTTCCAGAAATCCTCCAAAGCTCTGCAGCATTCCAATCTGCTTTACCCATCTTTACAAGTCTCTGATTTTCTTTTCCCCTCATACCATATCCAGAATTGATCCTAACAACACAGGGGACAGTTTTACATTGACTTCTTCACAGAAGTGTCCATACATGAGAACTGCTTCAGGATGAAAGAAGAGATACAGAATATTCATACATGGCAAAAAAAATTCCACCATGAGCACAAGATTCCTGAACAGAGGAATAGGGTGCAGATGGACAGGAAGGAGCATGCTAAAAGCCATAAGTAATTAGTGTTAAAACCCCAGAAAATCCAAGTAATACAGCAGGGATCACTTAAATGCTGTTATCCAGGAGACATTAAAGTCAGTATAGTATCATAAGGTGTACTTCTATACCTTGCCACCTCTGCATTGAAAATTAATTAATTAATTTTGGGATTACCTAAAATACTTAGTCAATTCAGCTTCAAGAGCACAAGAGCAGTATAAAATCCTTCTCCAAACTGTAACTTCAACGCTTGACTTCTTAGAGGAGCTCTAAGTTCATGTTGTGGATTAATCCCGGACTAAGCCCCACAAAACCACTTGCTTACTCTTCCCTGGTGAACTGGGGAAGAGGATCAGGAGAGTAAAAAAAGGAAATTCAGGCATTCAGATAAAGACAGTCCAATAGGTAAAGCAAAAGCCACATGCACAAGCAAAGCAAACCAAGGAATTAATTCATCCCATGGGCAGCTTTGAGCTATCCCCAGGAAAGCAGGACTCCATCACACAGAACAATGACTTGAGAAGAAAAACACCATCCTCTGAATGTATCCCTGTTCTTCCTTCTTTCCCCAGATCTACATGCTGACCATGAAATCATATGGCACAGGACATGTCTTCAGTCATCTGGGGTCAGCTGTCCAGGCTGTGTCCTCTCCCAGCTCCTTGTGCAYCCCCAGCCTCCTCWCAGGTGGGTGGGACAAGGAGGCCTCAGTTCTATCTAACAGTGCTGAGCAGTAACAAAAAACATCCTTCGATTGTCAACAGTGTTTCCAGCACAAATCCAAAACACAGGCCCATGCCAAGGACCATCAGGAAAATTAAACTTATCCCAGCCAAAACCRGCATAAAGACAAAAGTGTGATTTCCAAGTCGGGTACAAATCAATTCCTGTTCAGAGAAGTAATASCAGGTGTTTGACTCTTCTGTGATATACCTAAGCTCTGTAAATGTTCTGTTCTTCCTTATGCATCTTCCAAGCATTTGTAGCTTGGAAGTGCTACCCRAAAAAAGGAGGTAGGTTTCTGATACCTGCAATGAGCTGCCTTGTAAAAAATTTGTATTCAGAGGTAGAAGAAAATTTACATTCTAAAATGCAAGCTGTATGTGAAGTAAAATAAGGAACCAGTAGCACACAACACGAGCAACAGTAGGTCTTTAATCTTGAGCCATATCTGGGTGTTAGACTGAGCAGAGCAGAATAGCAGCCTCCTCCTATTTAAGAAATCTCAACCTAGAATCCATTCCTAAAGGTGGATGACTAAGCACTGTCTTTGAATAAAAAGTAACCAGGGATTTTTTTTTTTCCTGAGGAGAAGGAAGTACCAGTTCCATGAAGTTGTATCCAAGGCAGTTATTCAGAATTATGAAAACCTGGTACCCTTTTGTAATGAGGAGGTACAAGCAAGTTTCTCCCATCTCAAGATGAGAGCTAAAACTTCATTTATTCTAAATTTGGTGGGAGTACTTTCATTCCTTTTGGCTGAAAATGCTGTGAAATTATTCACTGGCTCAGAAGGAGCACTGGGTACCTATGAAACCTCAAGCAACCAATAGGTCATTTACATGGCACAGGGGAGTCTTGAATTCTAGTCTGTTTAGTTTATAGACAGATGCTTGAATCTCTGTCCTATTTRTTGTTTTGGGTTTTTTAGCTTGAGCCAGAGGAAGATGAGTAAGCAGAGGGAAGCTGAAGTACTGTCACTCAGCAAAGCTTTTGTCATGAGAGATGCAGAAATGAAGATCCTCAGCAACAGAAGGGATCACAGTGTACTCTGTACTGGAAATTTTTGGAATGAATGTCATTGTTACAAAATGGAATTGTAAAAGCTTCTTTTCTGTGTCTCTTAGGAAAAACATTTCATTCAGAGCCTGACCCAGATGYCCTCACACCCTCCAAAGACAGATCACGATGCTGGTTCCTGAAAGGGTTTAGGTTTGATGTATGTGCTTGGTTATTCAAGACTTTTGATTACTGTACACAATTCCAGAAGAAATYTAGATGAAAAGAACTTATGGATTAGATATTTCTAATACAAATACTTAAGAAGCTTGAGAAAAGTCCTTGATCTTGAAATGGTGGTTTGAATAGGCACTTTAGAACAAATCTAAAGAAATGAGCAATTACAGATTCCAGGCCACCCTTTTAACAAAAACCTCTTTTGCTTTCCATGTTTCTTATAATCTTCCTTTGGTCCAATCATTCATCTCAGCAAATTTTTCATTTTTCAAATTAGTAACCTTTAATAAACACACCCCTGTAATTTGCATTGATAATCCTTTTCCCTAGAAGAGTGGGTGTTGCTGCAGGAACATGTCCAGAAGTTGCTCTCCAACCAGTTACTACTCAAAAAAACACTGTGCCAGTAGCTATTATGACTCAATAATAGATTGAAATCTCTTGTTATGTGTTAATATGGGATAACAACTCCCTTAGAATTTCCATTAATAATGAAGCATCTTAACAAAATACAGACAGAAAAACAGCTGCTGTGAACTTCTAGTAGATACTACTCCTGCAAGATCTCTGGATTACATTMCCACTCAAGACACTGAATCCCAATCTTCCAGACACCTGGGAAAAAARAGATCTCAGGCCCAATTCAACTGCTGACATGTGTAAAAATGAGTAAATGCACTTTCAAGTTAAAGCAGTAACACAGATACATGGTGCCTTTTTGAATGTGGCAATGTTACAGTGTTAAATGCTTCACTGCTCTGACTAGAAAGGGGTTAGGTTCACCTGAAACAAAAGCAGGAAAAGCCCCTTTGTGTGATAGGAAAGGAAAGGAGTTTGTTATACTCGTGTAACAGCATCATTGTAACTGGTGGAGTCTTCTAAAAGAAGCATTTTAATACAGGTAAGTTTTTTTCTTGGAATACAAGCATACATTTAGGATTTGAATAAACAACCTCTCATTCGTACCCTACTTTATTTTGATGGTGACCCTTACGTAGACTGAACATGGTTTTTCTGTTAACATGCAGCCATAAGTGCTAAGATTCACTGAGAAAACATATTCATTCAAAACTTATTTTGAGAGAATTKACAAAAAATGGTTCTTTAAATGTTTAGAAAGCCTAAAGATCAAATTTTCTCTCTTATCAGACAAATATTCATTTCCAYGTTAGAAACTTTAAATCTAATTATTAGATCTATTGGATATTTCATTTCCACCCCCATTAAATTAAGCTGATTCTATCTTGCTCTCAGAAGTTGAGGTTTAGAGAGTTAATGTCACCCAGAGTAAAAGGACGATAGCCCTTTTGCTTTGTAAATGAGATAGAGCATAAATTTCACCRTGTAACTCAAAAAACCTGTCCTCAACCAAATCATTTGCCACATAAGAGGACAACAAAACCAAACAGACTGCTAGATCTTCACTTATACATGTCAATCAAGTACCTCTTTTCTTCCTCCTTTTCCCCAGTTGTGCACCTTTCCTCATTGCCCTACAGCAGTACAAATAAACAAGGGGACTCACTCTATTTTTTCCATTTATTTTTTAATAAGTTATGATAAGAGTTGTCAGTAATGTTTAGAGAGGTAGTGGGAGTAACATGTTCTTGCTGTGTTAGCTTGGGATTTTTTGTTCAAGCCTTCTTCTAAAATGTCATTTTAAAATGTTCAAATACCAGTCAGTTAATGGTATCAGTTAACCATGATTACTGAAAAAAGGCAAGCACTGAACATGTTATCTTAAGTTRAACATGCAAGTTACTGCCATTGCTGATAGAGTCACAGAATAGTTACTACTAAATAATTAATTTTATTGGAGGTTTTTTTCCACAGCAACTATGCAATTAACTTGTGACTCTAGTGTTATTGCAAGATGGGTGTACTGTAACTTGCTTGAGTTATGCAATACAGGTGTTCTGTATTTGATGAAACATCCTGTAACCTGAGATCATTGCTGCTGAATGGGTGGAAAGGTATCCACTCAGCAAAGTGGCCAGGGGTTAGTCCTGTTCACTCTGGAAAAGTACAAAAGAGAGAAGAAAGTGTACATAGAGGGTGTGGCTAAAAAAAAAAAAAAAAAGGCTGATAGCCTTGTATCAGTGGGACTCATGGGCAATCTGGGTTTTCTGGATTTTCCTAAGGCTTTTGATACTGTCCCTCACAGTATCCTTCTGGACAAGCTGTCCAGCTGTGTCCACTCTGTGTACACAGTGTGCTGGGACAAGATCTGGCTGAAGGGCAGGGCCCAGAGGGTTGTGAATGAGGCTTCATCTGCCTGGCAACAATTCACCAGCAGCATTCCTCGGGGTTCAGCTCCAGGATCAATCCTGCTCCATGCTCGTAGCAACAGTCTGGATGCAGGAGTTGAATGCATCATTAGCAGGTTTGCTGACACCACCAAACTGGGAGATGCTGTGGAYTGGCTTRAAGGACAAGAGGCYTTGCAGAGGGATCTGGATAGATTGGAGCATTGGACTACCATTAATGGGATGAGGTTTATCAAGTACAAATACTGATTTCTGCACCTGGGATGGAGGTACACCAAGCACAAATATAAATTATACATATAAACATATATGAATGGCTGGAAAGCAGCAGGGATCTGGGGGTGCTGGTTGGCAGCACCTAAGCAGAAGTCAGCAGTGTGCCCTGACAGCCCAGAGGTCAAATTTCATCCTGGGGTGCATCAAAAAGCATCCCTAGATGGTCAAAAGAGGTATTCAGCTTTGGTGCAGCCTCATTTTGGACAGAACTGTGGGCAGTTCTGGGCCCCGCAATTTAAGAAGGATGTGAAAGTACTTGRATGTATCCAGAGAAGAGCAACAAAGCTGATGAAAGGGCTGGAAGGAATGTCCTATAGCAAGGTGGCTAMGTCTTTGGCTTTGTTTATTGGGGAGAAGAGGAAGCTGAGCTTTGGCCTCTTTGGTCTTTACAGCTTCTTAAGAAGGGGAAGTGAGAGGCAGGTGCTGATCTGTTCTCTTTGTTATTGAATGACAGGACAGATGGGACACAGGATCAAAGCTGTGTCAGGGGAGATCAACCCTCACTTGATACTGCAAAGCATTTCATTACTGAGAAGGTGGTCAAATACTGGAACAGGCTTTCTGAARTGTTGGTCAGTGCCCCAAACCAGTCACTATTTCAGAGGTATTGGGGACTTTCCCTAATAATATAGGTACTTTCCCTAATAACAGGTTTTARCTTCTGGTCAGCCCT
This sequence comes from Alauda arvensis, assembly GCA_902810485.1. Taxonomy (NCBI): domain Eukaryota; kingdom Metazoa; phylum Chordata; class Aves; order Passeriformes; family Alaudidae; genus Alauda; species Alauda arvensis. The sequence goes on from CADDXX010000035.1 coordinate 1,590,941, forward strand.
GAAAGTGCTCAGCCAGTTAAACAAGATGATAATTTTAGGTCTCTTCCAACTGAAATCTTCTCTTCTGTCCTATCCTAAAGATCTCAACCCCAAAAGCATCTGGTTTCCTTTCATGGGTTAGGTCAAGACACTGGCCAGAGCCACATTTTTGTTATCTGTGAAAAGAGGATAAAATTCCTTTCTGCTATGCTTTGTAGATTGTGACCAGTATAATATGCCCTCATGGTAGGAGATCAGTTGTGGTCAACTGAGGCTGCTTAAGTGCAGTTAAAAAAGAAAAAAAAAAAACAATGAAGGAAAAAAGAAGCCTTCTGAAAAAGTCAAATAGGACAAAGACTTCAGATGCCAAGGGGACATTAAGAAATACACACATGAAGAAAACACTAGGAAAAATATAGGGTGAAGAACTTAGAACAAGAGTATCTAAAGGGCAGAAAAAYTGTAGAGCTTAGAAAAACATTTACTTTATAAAAGTATTTGATAACAGAAAAAACAGTGGCTCTGTGATGAAACAATGAGCACTCTGTGGCACACCATCCATTTTCTCCACGCTGGAAAAACAAGTTTCCTTCCTCTATAATCGGTTGCATTCCTCTGTGATACAGCCACGCTTCTTGGACTCTTCTGAGATGAGAGCTCCACAGTGCAGACTCACAGAGAGCTGGGTAGGTGAACCCAAAGTACTTGCAGAGAAGGGCTACTAAAGGCTAAAGCCCTGARGGCTAGCAACTTTAGCACTAATTAAAGTGTCTGTTAGCAGCTTTGTGGTTCCAGTCTCCCACAGGATGTCCAGAGATGACTTTCACAGCTCATTTCTGTTCATGTAGTGCAGCTAACACATCACTCCTGACCCCCTGGAGCAAAGGGAATTACTTTTCTTCCTTTTCCCTCTCTATGGAAACTTCTAAAGTTGAATGGAGTCWAGGCTTTTGTTGGTGTTCTCTAATTCACCTATACCAGCCCAGCTACTACTAACAAACATCAGCCAGCCTTGATTGAAGTGATTGGGTTTGACTTTCATTCTTAACCTTTGTGTTGATGTTGACTCAGCTCATTCACCCTTCCTCATGCATGGTAAGCTTCATGCAATGCTAAAAACAAGCACAGGGAGATGCTCCAAGCCTGCCACCAGTTCCCAAGGCAGGGAATGGCCAAGGGCTTTGAGCTCAAAATATGGCTGTGAGCTGTAGGAAGAGTGCTCCAAGATGGGAGAAAAGGGAGGAGTTTTGAGGAGCAGTGTGCTGGAAGAATTCTTTCATGCCTGGCTGAGAATTATTTACAAGTTTGGCATTGAATTATCTCAATCTCAACAGGATCCTATTGATTTTGATAGAAACCTGATTGTTATCCAGAAAAATTAGGTTCAGGAATTTTTAGAGGGTTGTCTTTGGATTTTTTATTTTGGGAGGGAGGAGGAGGGAGGGAGGTGAAGCTTGTTATTTAGGAGGGTGGGAGATCTGGGCAGGGGGCAAGAGGACGATTAAACAAAAAGAAGAATCCTGCTTTGCAGAAGAAAACCCTAGAGTATTTGCTAGTATTCCCCMWTTCTCAYAATGCTGCATTATTTTTAGAAAATTACATTAATGTTTTTTAATATGACYTCTGCTTTTATTTGCTTATGTCTCATTCCACATGTCCTATACCTCTGTTAATTCACAAACATTTCTTGGTGCAACAACTACACATGTGGGACATRTACAAAAGCTACACATATGTTTTGGGTCAGAAAAGGGACAGTGTCTGTAACAGGTTCCTTAAGGCAGACAGCCAGCTTCAGTCCACTGAGTAAAAAGGTTCAGCAAAAATTACTTTGTTTTATCCCTGGGGATGGCTAATCAATGGCCTGGGAGCAAAGTCTGGGCCCTGACTTTTTACCAGGTCCTACAAGACTRTGAGATGGAGTGGTCAGGCCACMTAATTTAGAAATGCTGCTAAATGGAGTGGGGAAGGAGGAGGACTGGGTGTTGAAGGGTTTACCTAGTTTCTGCTGCACTGTGCAAACACATCAGTATCTTGCTSCCTTCTACCAGTCTAAGAAAAAAAGTGACACCCAAGCATTAGGAAAGTGACTGTCCTCAATTTGTGCAAACAACTACTAGAAGCAGTCCCATAAACTGCCATACTCAAGTACAGCATGCATGTATTTTTCATACAGGGCAAATATACAAAGGAATTATTCCTTACTTGACCTAGGGAAACACCACTCCCACTCTGCACACAATTACATCTTTTATGTTCTGCATGAAAGAATATACTGCAAATGAATCTTAGTACAAAGTTTAAATAAAGAATTGCCAAGTAATAATTAACTCAGTCTGTCATTTATTATGATTAGGCACTAAGGTAAGGTCAGTTTCCTTTAATGCTTTTCAAAGAATGTGCTCATTTTAGAACAGGTATGACCAGTTACACAGACTTCTCAAAAGACACAGTGTTCTCCTCCTGGCTTAGTGATGCCCTGGGTATTCATTTTCATTGCCAGTTTTGACTTAATTATCAATATCACAGCCAAGTTGACATGCTAAAAGCCCAGTCACACAGAAATGACCCAGCACTTTCACCTGTAACCTCTCCTGTAAGGTTTAACTTCTGCAATGAAACATTTCTCACAGCAGGACAAGATGCTATCATGGGCCCAATGTGAAGAATCTCAGGTTACACTTTATTCCTGAGCTCTGTTAATGTGGGAGGCTCTTTRGGCACAGGTGGTCAACCAGAAAAGCAATAAAACAGACCTAAACCTGTACAGAATATTTTGCTGTATACTATAAAATATCTGACCATGGAAATACTTTTTGTTCTACCTTCTTAGTCTGAGTGGTGTTTTKAGAACACAGACTGCAGACTTACACATGCACAGTTCCACAAATCTATTAACATTCCTCCATGTTTGTGGGCAGGACTTGTCTGGTGCTGAGGTTCTGTTGTGGCACCCCAGTGCCCTGCACATCACCCACTAATGAAGTCTCATTTTGATATTTTTGGGTTAGAGATAATGGGAATCTCACAAAGTAATTATTTACTGTTTWTATTACAGTTGCACCTAGAAACCCCAAATGAAAGGATTCCATTTAATTAGGTATTTTGCAAACAATAATAAGAAAGAGTTCCTGCATCACAGATCTAACAGGGTTCTTATCAGACAGGATAAAAGCAATGGATGAAAGAGATGAACAAGGTGGGAGTGGATTGGAAAGGCTGCTTTACAGTTGTAAAGCAAACAGACAGCACTACAGCTCACTACTTGCCTAACTGATGGGAGTGGTTCATGAGCATCACAGCAGAAAAAGGTTTTGAGGAGGGATTTAGAGGAGGATAAGGCATGAGGCTTTATGGATTTTGGCAAGGACTGGTTTCCGCTGCTAGGCACTGCAGCAGGGAAAAGATTTAATACTTTTGCTTATCACTGAAAGAAGCACAACTGCTTAAGAAGTTACACTAGGTGACCATCCCTCACTTTAAAATTAATTAACTGCTATAACATATGGTGAAAGATGATTTTTCTAATTTACTCAAGCCCATTTGACATCTGTAAACTGGAAAACAGTTTTAATTTTCATCTCCTGTGAGTATACATAATTATATCCTCTCTTTGTTGTTTATCCTGAGGTTGATCATGTTCCAGTAGGGCTCAAGTCCAGAGAGCATAACTGTATGTTGAAATGCAAATTGCACAATAACCATTGTCATAAAGACTTAAATGGAATATTATGAGATTTGTTATAATTTTGTATGGCTTTAGAGGATATTAAAAAAAAAAGAAACAAAAAAGAAAACAAAAAAACCATTTTGTGAAATAGAAAATATGACCACATTTCACAAAAATCTCAAGCTTTTTCCATTGTGGATTGAGCAAGATTGTTTCTTTCCTGTTTATTTCTATGCTTTCAGTGGAGGCAACCAGTGTTTAATACAGTTTCTGGGAGTAAGCAGTAACATTTTATTCCCAATGCTCTCTGACTTATGTTGCATTAAAACAAAAATCTATAATTAAATCAAGTTAAACCCTTAAGAATATAATAATTAAGACCTCCTAAAACTGATGTGTGTGTTAYTGTCAGCTGCAAATCCTTTCTTGCCCTCTGTGCCCCACTCACAGTGGCTGTCAGGGGTCCCTGGATGCTGCTCCAGGTCTGGCTGTGCATTTATTAGCTCCTCACCCCTGGCAGGAGCCTCTCTCTGCTGCCAGTCAGGAACTTTCMCTCAGCCAGTCACCCTTAACCACATACTTAAATCCAGACCAGATTTGTTGCTTTGGTTCCCTGCACTGGTGTAGCTCAGTAAATAATGAACCATGATGCCGGTCAACCTTTCAGGCAAGTGAGTCAAAAAATTTGTATGCAAATCTCCTCTCCCTTGCTCTTTAATTACATCTAATCTGTTTGTTTTGATTTCCCCTGCTGTATTCCTTGCTGTTTAGCTTCTGTCATCAATCTGCAAGGCATTTTTCAATTGATTAATGACTTGCCCATACAATGTGTACCTGTGCTAACTCCAGTCATTTTCTGCACCATGGGCTCATGTCCTAAGTTTGGTCACTTCCTAGCTTTCATGTGCTTACTAAGACAAATACAGACCCTTTGATGGACTAAAATAACCTACTAAATCATCTCTAAATCACCCCTTGCTACCCAGTCAACCTCTCAAGCTTTTGCTGCACAGTTGCAATAATTGTCTCCTATCTTTTCTAGGCCTCAATCACATTGTTTTCACTGACACCTATAAAGTCTTATTTCAGGAAACAGGAAAATTAACCACACTCTCTATTTATTTACATCCACATAAAATAAATACTAGCTAGAACTGTTAAAGCACCTGGCACAGATTTAGAAACATAATTACAATATCATAGAATCAGTCAAAACACCAGCTGCTCTTTCTCTCCTGTATCTCTTCCATCAGCTATATATCATTCATTATTTAGTAWGAAGATGCAGTACAGATTAAAACTCATCCTAAACCATATCTATTATGCAATCATAGCTTTACCTTGCTGTTATAGTTAAGCATCACTTGGATAATCTTTGAAAAGAGGCTATGGAGAATAAGCAAACAAATAACTTCTAAAAACAAAGCATTCATGTTGTCTCCTACCATGTAGCTTGGATCACTGCACCCATGGCACAATTCTGCCRCTTCCATTGCTCAGGAACTACTTCAATTTCATGTTGAGAAATGCATTGAAGAAGTCTACCCTTCTCACCATGTTGAAAAGCAGAGAATTAATCATCCACATAAGATCTAAAATAATTCCTACTATATACTATTATCTGATAGATGGCAAAAAAAGYATTTTCAAAGGTCAATAGAGAGGTGGAATGCAGAATTAAATACCGATTAGTCAGGATAGCACTGGTGGTTGGAACAAGAGCAAGCTAACCACCTAAATCCTGTAAATAATTACTACTCTTGTAAATTTAACATCTGTGAGTACAACAAGAGTAGTTCAAAAAAATGGCTTGTTTCAATATACATGGATGAAAAAGAATTCAACAGTGTCCTTTCAGACAGTCTGGCAAGAATCAGCCYCTGCTCATGTAACAGCTGGGAGTAGAACACAGCAGGTAGCCTYACAGTTTCACCTAGGACACCTCCAGGCCAGCCAAGATACCCCTGCTAATGCAATCTGCATTTGCACCAGATTACATTTTGTCTGATATGTGTTCAGAAATGCAGGGGAGCCACAAGATTTTTAATTGTCAGTTAAATACACAGGAATGTGTGTTCTGCACATTCGCTTTAAATGCTCTTCAGAGGGTGGGAGGTTGGAAAACAATGCTCAGGTTAACATTTGTGCTGTCAGGATGGAAAATAGGCATGATGTGTTTGTGTCAAAATGTATACCTGRAAAACACAAATGTAATCCAGAAACCTTAATAAGTGCCTGCTACACTAAATTAGACTAACACAGCCATTGTAAGTGACACTTAAAATCAGCTTTTTGTGAAATATTGGATACATCCCACTACACATGTTCTTCTTGTTTCTTTTATCAGAAAAAACTTATTCTGCAGTGGGATTAGTTATGATATTTACCTGTAAAATGCTTTCCAATCTGTCTAACCATTCTCTGCAAATTTTGCTGTATTTTCTTCCCCTTTGCTGGTGGAAAAGACAAAGCAAACATTTCTCAGTAACATTAATAAAACTTTGAAACCTTGATGCGACAAAGGATTGGAATGCAMGAAAGTCTCTCCAGGCCTGCAGTTAGACTTTATACTCTGGGTTATCTCAAGAGACTGAGAAATTTCATTGATTGCTTGGCTGGCTGTTTTATTTTCCCTCTACAGTTTAACCATGTCTCTACAAAATCCAGGATTCCCCTTATCCCTTATTTTTTTAAAGTCAGCTAAAAACTAATAAATATCTGTCAGCRAGCAGTTCATCAAATAGCAATGAGAAGCTTTGGTATATCAAAGGGCAAGAGATCATAGAACAGGCATTTGTCTAAAATGTAGCCAGATTTTCCAAAGAGCTCAAGGATAATTTTTTTAAGTGCTCAGGATCCACCTCCATAGGCAAATTTTCAGAAGTGCTCAAAGCCATGTGTGCCACAAGTCTTTATGAACATGGTGAGTTGATTTGGTTCTTAAGACAAAGCCAAGTTTTTGAAAATCCTGTCCCCTTTGAAATATTTTTGCTAAAGGCTATTCCAGTATCCCTAAGTTATTTTGGATTCTATGCGTATCTGTACATCTCCTCAAAAGAATCGTATTGTCAACCCAATATTTTGTTAAATGAAAAATAAACACACTTACTTTAGAACACAACTCTTTCATTTTGTTATTTTTGAAACAGTTTCCTAGGCAGCGTTTGTATGAAATATGTTATCCTTGAGTTTTGGAAACTTCTTATCATAAAGACATATCATTTTTCCCTTGCAATAACTTATAAAGCAGGCATTCTATTCTGTTCCCTTTACAGATATATCTGTTCCTAAATTAATGCCTATTTTCCTCACTACAAATACTGCGACTTTTATATTTTAGTGAAGTTATTCYGTTGGTGTGTGGGGCACTACAACCATATTTTACAAAACCCTTAACTCTAAAATGTGGAGAAGWGCCTCAGAAAACAGTGCTGACTGTTGTAGTTTTCAATAAGAAAATTCAAGAAACTGGAAGAAAAACAGATTAGAACTTGAGAAAGGGTCAAGTGGAAGATGCTACACTTACACAGATGTGTTCAACTCAACAAAAAGAGAACAGGGAATGACCATTCAAAAAAATTTTGGGGTATGTGGAGGCAGGGAATCCAGCAAAGCCCAGGCCATGCTTGAGTAAAGATTAAGCTGCCACAACCAAAAAGTGAGAGACTGACATCACCCTTGGATGTGTAAAGCAGAGCACAGCCTGACAGACACGTGAAATATCTGTTCTCAGTGTTTGTAAGACTTYAGCTGGAATACTGAGCCTATGGAACTGATAATCCCACYTCAGTCCATATGGCATCTCAGAGTGACACAGAAGAGAGCAAGAAGAGGCAGGGGTCTTCAAAAGACTGCAAGAAAGAGAGATTGTTTGCTAAAAAGCAAAAGAGCAAATAAATGTGCAGTACACTTTCTGTTGCAAAAAGGATAGGTATTATCCATTTATCAGCGACACATCCATCTGGGAGGAGCACAATTCCCAGGTGATAATCAAGTCTGCCAGAACTCTGAGATACAGCAATATATTTCAGGGAAGGGAACCAGGAGGTGGCTTAATTATCCAGTACCAATGGAGATTAAAAATAAGAGTTTTGCACTAGGGARATGGAGCAGGAAAAGGCTCAGTTCCCATTCAGCAGTAGGAATGCAGAGAAAACAGAGCACCACTGAACAGGAATGGCAGYTTGGTGACAAAGTCTGTTGCACACCAGGCTATGGAAGCAAATCCCCTCAGAAGACGTCACCAAGGGCAGCTGATGTTGACATCATGACAGGAAWGAAGAGTACTGACTCTAGGAAATCCCACTCTCCATACAAATAATGCAGTGTGACAACYATGGCCGTGTAATGTGAATTATTTTATTAGAAACTTACCAACATTTTATKAAATTACTCTCATAATTATAAGACTAAATTTGAAGCATTTTAACACAAGCATTTTAAGTMTGCTTTGTTAAGATGTTACTGCAAAGATTTTTTTTTCCCCACAAGTTTAACATTTAAGCAAATTGTTAGTGGATTGGAAGGAAAGAGGGAAGTTAACTTGACAACATCCTGCTGACCCAAAACTGGAGACTTCTGTTCTACCTTTCRAAGCTCATGAGACAATTTTTGACTGCTGTTTTCTGCTCAAAGATAAAATGAATCCTAAAAAACTACCAAGTACAAGATTTGTTTCTGGCTGTGTGGAAAGGAAAAAACATTTCAATGACAAAATGGAGTGTCTAAACAGGTCACTGAGAAAGGCTGGGGAATGTGTGGTTTTGAGACCCATCTGGGCAAACCTTCTACAACATGGTCTGCTTTCATAGCTGGCCATTCTCTGTGGTGGGGATCAGACCAGAGGCCTCCTGGGATCCCTCCCCACCTTTATGACTGTGCTGATCCTATGGATTCACTTTCCCTTGAGGTTACCAGCCTTGGAGGTGACTTTTCTTCTAAGTGGAAGAGAAATCCATTGGCAAGAGAATGCTTGATGGGTCAGTGGATACCACGAGAGCCCTGTCTGGGGTAAGAATTTTGGGAATAGCCATCTCTGCACACCAGTGTGTCCAGGCACAGAACTCATGTGGACACAGGGCAGTGACCAGAGGCTGCCCTCAAGCTTGGAGGCTCTCCAAGGCCGCAGAGTCCATTGTGTAGATAGACTTCAATGAAAGATTAAAAGAAATACTTGTGTATTGCTTGGCTCAGAACACCCAGGAAGGAGAGGAGCTATCCTGAATTGCCTGTGGGAATTCATGACTAGGAGCAATGGGGGTAAAGTCAGGTAAAGAAAAACAGTTTGAACATCAGTAAAATTTCCTAACTGTGAGTGTTATTAGACTGGAATAATCTCCCCTAAGGGAAGCAATAAAACCAACATAATTTGCATCTTTGCAAACTAGACCAGACAAAGCACTGAGAAATATACTGTGGGGAATAATCCTGTAAAATGATTGCACTAATTTTTCTCATCTATTCTTTCTTCATAGGATTGCTTCATACATGGAGTATGCCATACTCTTTTTTCCTGTTACTTTATTCCCTTTCCTGTGGGTTGAGTAAAAAAACCCTGAAGGAAATTATACCATTCTAACCAAAAAGTAACATATTAAGACAATTTGCATTTTTATTAAAAAAGACATATTTTATCTTTAAAATATAAGCAGTGATAGACACAAGAACATAATCTCTAGGATAATGACACACTTCAGTACACTAGGCAATTAGGTTTGCCTTTAATTATTTATAGTTTGACATGCTGCTCATACAAGTACTCCGTGTAACAGGAGGAAGCCAGTTTGACCTTAATTATTGCCTGTAAATAATTCCTGAATTGTAACTAASTAGTGCCTTTTAAAATGTAATTATTATAATACCAGAGTTACAGTGCTCATTGATTTATAATTACTTAATTGTTTCTACCCATTAAACCACATCTGTGATAGGTTCATCTTGCTTATAGGCACCAGTCCGGAAACAGAGGAGGGATGGCCAAGAACTCGGACTCATGTTATCTCCCACRTTTAAATGGCTGAACAATCATTCCAGTCTGGCCAAGGTTAGTAGGGGTCATCAGATGGCTGAGAGATCCTAGGCAATGAGCTGGGCATTTCAGTACACAGCCTTCAGAATAACGATGAGGGGAGAAGGAAATACAAAAATATCCTTTCCTCCAGGGCCTTGAGCTCTCACCAGGTAAATCAGACAAAAAACTACTACTTTGTGACTCTGATTTCACACTTTTGGGGTCATAATTTATAGTGAGCTATACTGCTAACTGTGCTGCTGAGAAACAGAAAACCCACAAATCATGTAATTTTTTCTCCACCCATCAACACAGGTTATCCAGTTGTTTGTACATTTGTAYGGAAGAGAGAGACTTCATTTTGCTTCTCATGACTTGCACTTTAACACTGTGAAAGCACTTCACAGAGAGGGTTCAACCCACAGTGTTGTGTTTCAACGCCAGCCAGCCAGTAAACCCCAACAGCTGCTTGAATCCCTGTGTTATCAACGGCATTTCCAGCACAAATCCAAACACAGCCCCATTTTGGCTACTATGATAAATTAACTATCCCAGCCAAACCCAGCACACAGACACAATGCTCTTGTCTTTAATGTATTTGGTTCTTTGTGTACCTCTGTCTGGTAATCACCACCCAAACCACTCTTGTTTTACGCGTGTTTCTCTGACAGGAAAAGAAGAGRAGATATTAATAATGAAGCATTTCAAAGTAGTCAGCATGACAYACTTTCACTTAAATTGTAAACCTCATCCGCCCAAGGAGCCGAAATGCCAACACATTTCTCAGATGTCAATTCTGAGAAAGTAAAGATCCACATTCTACTCAAAAGATCAACTGTATTTTGTTCAGAATAAAGTGTATTTAGAAGGAATCTCTGTACATGTTAAAAGCATTAAAATTTTGATTTAGTTCAAGTAAGTCTTKGTTCAAAGTTTTTGCTGACTTACAGCACAGTCAAAACCAGCAGCTAAGAGCATATGAATTCTGTGTGCTATAAAAATAGAACTGTGATCTGTCCACTCAAATAACCATTCACAAAGCAGGTCTCAGGATATAGGAGATTACGTATGATCTCAGAATTAATAAATTTTAATGCATTTCTTAGAAATGCAAYGTATATTGAAAGCCTGAGAAAACCTATTCTGTGTTAAAGAACACAGAAGAACACTGAAGTTAAGAGCCATTAAAGAAGTTCCTTCGATGAATTTCTTTGGAGTAGACTCTGAAGCTAAGAATGAAGATTTTTGTGCAAGCTGTAGATACACTTTAGGGGTTAAAGCAATTAACCCTTTAAGGATGTGTTCCAATCTTGGGCTTTTCTAGTCTGTACAGTGTGGAGGAAAAAAAATACCAGCACAGTTCATCTGAATTTCTGCACGCCTGAAAAAAGGAATATTAATCATGTAGGTTCACCAGTCAGGTTACAGCTAAATTCCCCATGGTAAATGAGACTAAAGAAATGCAAACTATTCTAGTGCTGTACAATCCAGATGTAGTGATAATGCCCTGCTTGTTATTACCAACATTCCACAGCAATTAGGGAATTGTGGAAGAATGCTAAATCTATAGGAAGAAAATCAGATTGTCTCAAAGTGTGGTCCTGTCCCATCATGTGACTGAAAGTGTAGGATTAAAGGAATCACTATCTCCATGTTTCTTGTGCACCTTTTAGTTCATAATTGAAAGCAGTCTTTTTTCAACTGTCAGTTATGCAATTACAGCACAGTTTTTGCCCTCCTGTGTACCCTTCCCAGTCATCCAGGCTTTGCAGCCAAACCCTGCTCTCAGTTCTACCTGCAGAGACCTATTCCTGTCAGCCTGTCTGTGATATACCAACAATAGGCAAAGAACAACTTGCTTATGCTTAAATGTAAGAGCTGTCCATTCCCTTGGAAGTGTTSATTCCCTTGAAAATGTGRTAAGTTTCTCTTATYTRTTCTGCTTTTTCAGATATAGCATGAAGAAAAAGCATACATTTGGAAGCCCTGTGGTTTGAGTACATGCACAGAGGCACTTTAAAAAACATAATTTCAGAGATCATTATTTGATACTAAAGTAGTAAATAAAAACCCCAACACACAGGGACTGTAAGCACTCAGAAATAAAAATTTCCAGGTCCATGGTAAACCCTTATACTGGGATAAGGTAAACGAGTAGAACCTCCCCCAACAATTCCTAAGAGCAGTCATTTATTAATTCATTCTAATTTTTTTTCCCTGGTAAACTAAAGGTACATAGCAKTGAGGCATCCTCCAGTTCTGTTATCAATCCCTGCTCCAATATTTAATGTATATCTGGGAAAGTCTTTTTGTTTCTCCATCACCCTGCCTGACAAGGAGAAAACCTATCTTCTTCCTCACCCCATGCAGGCACACAGGTGTAACAYCCTGCACCATCTGTACTAACTGTTAATATGGAAAAACAACAAATATATTGAAACTGTCCTCTGATGATGGTCAGGTACATCCTTAAAGATCATTGTTCCACAGGAGGGAATCAGGCAGAGTGATAGCTGAAGGGATGCCCACAAGTGCAGACAGAACAGCCAGGAAGACCATGTCATACAGTTCTAAGCTTGTACATCACATGTCCTAMAGAGACCTGCTCTTTCAAATTCACCTGCACAGGCTTGCTTTCTTCTCTKCCAGTACTGCATGAACTCACTCAAGTTTTCAAAAACATTATCTATATATAAAAACAACCTGTGCACAAAGAGTTACCAAGAAAACAATTTGAATTATAATAGTACCAACAAGGTAGGGCTTTCGGGTTTTTTAAGCATTTGTGTACATTAAAAGAGGACAGCTGCTACAAGAAAAAAAAAAAGAATAAGATTAACCTCGATGATTGACAGTCTTACTTGAGGACTCCTAAAACCAAACAAATAGAGACACCTCCCTGTATTTCACATCTCACTTTATCCTCTCAGATGGGAGGTRCTGTAGATATAATGCCCTTTTCACACAGGGCCTATTAGTACAYGGTCTAGCACACTTTTTACCCTCTYCTAATTGAGATTTGTAAGTARTGAAATACAGATTAAGTGCACCTCTTTCCACCCAGAGAACTTTTCTGTCAGCTTGAGGGAGCACCAAGAACTGTCAAAACAAACACCTTGAATCAGCACAGAAGTCACAGTGCTGACATGTGTAATGCAAGCAGATTGTCCCACTTTTCCACCCACTGAATTCTTGTTGCTAATCTAATTAATACCCTCTGATTATTTCAGATGGTCACTTGGCAAGKGACAGCAAAGATAAAAGGCTGGGGCATGTTGTGGCATGTACCTGGGCTTTATCTGCCCCATTTCCAACACAGTTTCTTTGTGTATCTCCCTCCTTCTCTAYTGCCCTTGTTACTGTTGACTTCTTGCAAACAGGACACCTCTGCTTCCCAGGTTTTGGGAGCACTGAGACACAAAAAACCTGGTCGAAYTGGAAGGCAACTACATCCTTTTGTTTTCCCTACCTTTTTCAATTTATCACCTCTGTTCTCCTATGTGTGCCCTTCCTTTTTGCACCCCTTCTCACCTCACCAATACTGCCTGATCCTCATTTGCAGGCTTCTCATGCAGCCCTTGCAAGCTCATGCACCACCCACGGGTGCTGTGTTGGTCTAGAGGTGATGGTGAGGGCGAGGGCCAATGCTGGGCGGGGTAGAATCCACAGAGTAGGAGGACAGCCCTCACCTCACCCTGGAGATCCTGCAGGATGAATACTTGGTCCAAGAGGTAAAGCAAAGGAAGAGGATGCAGATTTGGTACAAGGTACAATATTTGTTTGTTACATGTTTGGCCATATTCACGCATTCCAGGAACAAAYAAGAGGCACTGAAGGGGCAAGGATGGTGGCTCCTTTGCCAAGCACAAAGAGGATATATTTTCCTCTCCCCATTATACTACTCCTTCACCTCAGACTGAGGCTAAACAAAGCCATGAACAAACCATGGCAAAACAACAAGGGAAACTACTGGAGTTTTTGGACGTGAGGTGATTTGGAATTTTTTATTTAGCATTGACGTGTTTTTAGTAACAAGAGAAGATGCACATATACACACACAAAAGAGGTCTCTTTCCAAGACAAATGGTACAGCAAAACTGATTGCAATTCAAGAATTGAAGTAGTATGTGTACATGTGATAGATCTCACAGAAGAGGATCTTTTGTGATGTTCTGTCACAAGGGAAACAAGAAAAGCTGCACAGACACCAGAGCATGAGAGCAAACAGGAGTCTCTGCAGAATGGATCAGTTCATGGAAAACTGAGGGGTACYAAAGGGGGTGAGTGGATCAGAGTACTTTGAATGCAAACGTGGTGGTTGTCAACCTTTTATATCCACCATTCTTATGCTACTTGCAAGTGACTTATCTGCATCCAGAAAGCATTGTCCCACACAACTAACATTATTCTTATAAAACATCTGATTCAAATTCCATTTTATTCAGCTGGAAAAAAAATAAAGGAAATTGTGGAGACATCCCAAAAAGTTTAGCAAAGTCCAGTAAATAAGTGCAGAGAATAAATCCAGTTTTCATATTTTTTAGCCTGAACTTCCCATAGCAAGAAAACAGACATAGTATGACTAATAAGGGTTGTATGAAAACATAGCCCTTTCATTATAAAAAGTTCTCTCCTTATTTAAAGAGGAATAGTAAAGCTGTGTATTTTATTTCATGCAAACTCTACTAGAGTAGAGCAGAATTCCTCAACAAAAGGGCTCAAGAGTTAAACTGTACCAAGCCAAATATTTCACAAAGGCCTCGTTATGTTGGAACAATTTAACATGCTGCTGGCAATAAATACAATAATTGCATTCAGTCAGACAAAAAAATAAAGATCGGGGCCCTGAATTCTTTATCAGCATAGGTCTATTACCAGCTCAGAAAGATTCCCTCATTACTTRCTCCATCCCATTTTCTCTTTAGGAAGTCACTAGAGGGCATCATCCCCCACCCAATGCTGCCGGCGGACCAGGTCACATCGGCCATACCCTGCTCTTTGAAGGAGTGCCTTCTGCACAGCTCTGAGAACTCAAATTCCAGTTGTTCCCATAGCCCTGGCAGAAGAGGTCCTTTCATTGTGTCCCTGGCAGGGGCACAATGAAAATGGCCTACTTTGGGTTACAGCAGAGAGGAGAATTCTTTAAAATGGCACTACCAAAGACTACGACTGTCCATCRACTTCCTGCACTTCTTTGTGGGACTATTTGTAAAGTACTCTCACACCAACTTTTCCAAACTGCCCTCACCATTTGGAAAGACAAAGTACTGAACAGATCGTGAGAAAATGAACTGCTTTGTAAGATTCCAGGGCAGGAATCATCTCCCCCAGATTCCCCATAGATGTGTCTACTGTGCAGCACTCCTAACACAACCCAGCTCCCATTTTTTCCACAAGGGCTCTTACAGTGAATATGAGAATTGGAAGATCAGGGTGTTACATGAACTAAAAATATAGGGGAGAAGGTTCATTGGCCCCATGCTTTATTTATCCTTTTCTCTCTTGCTTCCTGTGCTTCCTAAAAAGTCCCACATGGTAYCATCTCCACAGCTTTGAATTTTCAACCATAAGCACAAGCCCCACAGTCCCAGAACATCACAGCTTGGACAGCTTTCCTGGTGGYAAAGCATGAACATACAACCTGGGAGTCAGGGAGATTTTGATCCCTTRAATCTTACTACAGACAGTGCTACACACATACAAATTCGCAACAGGGTGAAACCCAGGCACAGGCTGCCCCCTTTTTATCATCCCCATGTCCCAGTCCCACAGCTTGGGCATGGGAGTGGGTGTGACAGGGGACTGGTGTTCCCCTGTCTGTGCACAGGGATGGCACAGGGAGCTCTTGCTGCTCTGCTAAATGCAGGGCAGAAGAGTTTTTGTCAGTGCGACGCCTCACTCCTGGCATTTTCCAAATTAATCTCTTCTGTGGGTGGAAAGCTGTAGGATCTGGAAGAAGGTCTTCATCTGTCAAAGGACTTGGAAGGAAGATCCTTTTTTTTTCAGGAAATTATGGAGCTCAGAGAGACTGTGGACTAGGGACACATTGTCTTATGGCATGCAAAATACACCTGTCTTACCAGGGTCTTCCAAGAGCAGCTTTGGACCACCTCCAAAGCCTGGAGCAGCACAAAAAGCACCTGAATTTCCAGTGTTGGAAACACCTGTTATACAAGAAACAGGTCCATAGGTCATAAAGAGTTTGTTGCATTTTGATTTCCACCTGGGATTTTCCCTTCAAAGGGTGGGTATGTGGAGCGGCTCTATCCATGCTGACTCCCAAGTGCATACTTCAGTTTGGAGGGAATAAATAAGCAGTAGGTGAATAAAAASTCTGCCCTGATAAAGCAGCTTTATCAACTTGTTTACCAAAATAGATCAAATGTTGGAAGTACAAGAGGAACTGGCGTGGACATAGATGTCTATCATTAAAACTGTGGAGAAGCAGTACAGTAAAAGGMAAGTAGGTAGGTAGGGATGAAAAGAAGAATGGGAAAAGGTTAAACCTATATCCCAGTTAAAGAGGTAAAACATTCAGACTGAGGYACAAATGATCTCATCAGCTTCACTGTCCAATGCTTAGAAAGTATAACACATTTGTGTTAGAAAAAAAATCAATAAACTGCACTCAATTGGGGTCACTATTTTGGGTATGAGAAACTTCAAACTGAAGTTAAATACCTCTGTGAACATTCCATGTAACTTTCTGGGATGAAAATTATCAATGTATTCATGGAACATCAAGAAAAAAAAAATCACATTAGAGTAAAAACTTACTGTTTTTTTCTGTATGTACTGAGAGGCAAAGGTTTCTTGGGACTGGAAAGAGTGGCTCCCACCTTTCTGTGTACACACAGTGGGAGGACAATTGGTGAGTATTATTCACTAAAGCAGAGGTAGAGTCTCAGTCATTCTAACAGAAACCCACCCATTCCCAGACCCATAGTGCTTACTCACAAGTCAGCATGTAGATATGCAAATAACAWCATATTGTTATCAGCAGTTTGTCCAATAATATTTCCTTTGTTTCATCCAAAAGGCGTATCAGTTTTGTGCAGTTGGCAGTGAATATGCAAAGAGGAATTTGAAAAAGCAAGACCAGCCAGAACAGCAGCCTCTGCCAGTCTGATTGCAGGCATTGCTGATGTCAGACCATGCATCAGAAGGTTAGGGTGCTAATGACTTGTTGATGTGCTTGGCATTATGCAGCTATCTCTGAGCAGGTATTTTCACAGTAAGTGTTGTTTTTATAGATGTCTCTCTATTACTCATGAGCTGGAAGTTTCAAGGGAAAATTTTGAAAACAAGATAAAAGCTCAAGGGGACAGGAAAGAGGAGAGAGAAAGCTTGTATGAACCCTCACATTACTTAGTCCAAAACACAAATGTGAAATACCATGTCCTTGGTCACAAGCCTGTTACAAAAAYCAGAAATATTGGACACAAACTCATCTTCTCAGCTGCAGAAATAGAATCAATGAATGATTTGGGACCTTTAAATGTCATCTAATCCAACCCCCTTGCAATGAACAGGGAAGAGTCATTTGTTTATATTCATGTATACATAATCAGCTGCAGTCCTTGAAAAGACATTAAAACATATTCAAAAGAGAGGAAAGAATCTGAAGTAATAAATCTAACTAAATTATCATCATGAAATAATCCAGCTAGTTTATCTTCTTTGGGGTGTTTTTGTCTGCCTTTCCTTTGGAGATTTGCAAGACAATTTTTAGAGCCTAATTAACTTTYTGCATGAAGATGAAGTCCTTTCATTTTGTAGAATTAATCACATTTAATCTGCAGACACTAGCCATTATAACAAATCTGTCTGTCCACTGTAACAGAAGGATTATGAAAAAAATAAATGAAAAGTGACATTCACATTAGCCTGAGAGTGTCTTTGGCAGTCATCAACTGGCTTTTCTAGTTGCTATGACTTTAACCCATCATCACTTTTTCATTACAAGTACCCGAGCAGTGGAGTAGGTTGGGCTGCCAAGTGGCTTTTTCAGGCATTTATTGTGGCAGCAATGTTTRTGTTTGAAATTATCAAGCCCCTTCTGAGTGAATTGCTGTCTCAAACSCAGGGTTTCATGCTGTCAGCTAGAGACCAGCTGTGTGGGGTGGGTGGTTTTAGAGTCAATGCAAATTAGGCACAGAGGAGTGCAGAGTCGRTTACAAATGGAGAATTCCATTGTGGGCTGCACTTCCAAAGAACTGTTCCAGGAGTGAAAGTGCTGGAAAAAATGTTCTCGCAAGGGACTTTGAGAACAAAAATGTGTGTATCTGTATGAGAAGGCAACTGGGCAGAATACCAGTGCAGTGAAATGTGTCTAAGAAAGGGGGGCAGGGGGTGAATGGAGGAAGGTGGAGGGGGGGGGAGGAAGAAGTTCTCTGTAGATAAAAGGATTAAGAGCTATGGAAAATATTTCCATAACCAAGCCAAAGAAAAAGGGATACATTGTTGTATTTTGCACTTCAGCCAGGAGTGCCATCGGTGCTTTGCAGAACRCACGCAGAAATATGGCTGCCTAGGAGAGTGTGTGTGCTGGGGCGATTCATATCAGCTAAATAAAGGTAATTAAAGATATAAAGGACTGAAGCAGTAAAAACAGGACTGAGCTATTTAACCAAGTGTGACAGCTTTGCATGACTGATTATTCATGAACTACTCCTAGGTAGTTAAGAAACATAAAATGTGATTCATTATCTCTAGAAAGAAAACAAGCTATTTATGAAGAAATCTATCTTCGTGGTGCTCCTAAAACTAGTATAAGTATTTGAATTTCTGCCTATAAGGTTTCTTAAAAACATGAATAACCCATTCACATGAGGCACGTATGTATACATACATCAATTTCTTAGCTGGCAGGTAGGCATGAATATGTGCAATGCAAATGCATATCCCAAATGCCTTATGCAATTAGTTATTATTTCTACTGAGTTCTTACCATGTATTTTTATGGAGATCAACTCTATCAACTAAGGAATGCTAAGTCAGCAGGCCTTTATAAAAGAGAAATGATCCACCGTATTATCCTCTGATCAGGCTGAAAGCTCTACTCTTCCTAGGTTTGTAATTGTGCTGTACACTAAATTATTATCATAAAGGGTATTAAAAACTCTTCATTAACTCTTCACATGCAGTAATTTCAGYTCATTCACTTCATTAGTTAGCTGCTAATACTGAGTGCACTGGAAGCACATGTACGTGGGGGGATTAATGTGAGAGCCACTACAACATTATGAATTACCAGCTCATTGCACAGCACCTAGAAAATCCCTAATTACAGCTCACAAGCTCATAATGAACCRAACATATATAATTCTATGGAATGATTTGTTAACAAAAAAAAAAAGCTTACACTAATTCTTGTTTATTCATCTGGGCATCACAGCTGGATAAGAGATAAGTGCTCATTTACGTGTTATTTGGGCTTTTTTTTTTTCTTCTTCAATTTCCCCTGCACTTTCTGCTGCTAAGCATGACTGTTTCTCTTGGTTTGTTGGGATTTTTCTTTAACTGATGAGGTCCAGTATATAAATATATATTATAAGGAGTTATGCCATTATAGGCATGCTTTATTATGAGCCTGCTTTAAATTAAACATAAAACAAACACCAGGAAATTGCTATCAAAGGTATTTGCCCTAAAATAATGTTGTTTGACTATTGAATGTTGTAACTGGATATTGCTACAGTTTCCAGTGTGTTTGCTGTTGAAATATTTAGGTATTATATGGAAAGGATTTTCTGGGAATGTCCACCTCAATCAAACAGTAAATTTCACAGGCTCTATTAAAACAGTTTTTCTTCCAGGGTAAAATAATGGAACAGCTTCTTCAGGATCACTTTTGGAATTACTGCATCTTAGCAAGGCTTTYCTTCATCCTATGCTACTCATATTGAAGAAGAAAAATAAGATATCTTATAATAGCACCAAAAAAAAACCCCAACCCTACCTCTAAACCCCCTTCATATTGATTTCTACAGTTGTTTTCCACCTCATTTTTTTGCTTCAGTTTTTCATTAAAAAATTATATATAAAATATATATATAAACAATTTCTATTGTTCTGTTCTGATTGCAACTACAAAGTTTTCAGTTTTCAGTATAAGTTTTCAAACTTATATTAAAAAAAGACCACTTTATATCATGTGAATATGCAAATCACTTTCAAAAATGGAGTGGTCCTTTACAAGGTTGCTGCTATGTCTGACTCCACTGCAGCCTTACTCACTTTTCTTTGCCACCACTTAATACTTGCCTCTAAAAAAAAAGGACAGATTTTGCAAGGAATCTGCAATGGGATGTTCAGCCTTCTCTCCTTTCGCTGGCGAAAGTTTTGCTTCTATTACTACAGCCTGAGATAAATAGTCATATTAACAACATCTATTCTCATTTTCCTCATGGAAAATTTGTGGAATTTATTGTCTAACCTTTCTGTAAAAACTTTAAAACCCCTATGCAGCTCTGCTACAGCAATATCCCTCTTTAAGGATCATTACGGTGAATTTACAAGTGAATGACAACATCCTACTAAAAAAATAGTTATTTATATATGACTGGAAAATATTTTTACTAGACATTGCAGGATTTCCTCCCTTTATCTGCTCAAGATGTCTCATCCACAGAGATCAAATGCAGTTTTGAATCCATGTCCTTGAATGTACTAACAGCTGTAACAGTGTACATAAAATAAAGGCAGACCCACTTCCAGAAAAACATGTGTAGTTATGCAAAACATAAATTAATGTTATGCTTATGGGATTAGATGTGGAAGATACTTGTGGAGGTTGTCTTTGCTGCCTCTCTTTTTGTGCAGGTTTGAAACATCTAGAGACAAATGTAGCCAATACCAAGGGCAGTATCTGTGGTTTCGTGTGGTACCTGGCACTGGACAATGCAACGTCCTGTTTTCTGAGCACCTGCTCTGCATTATCCTCCAAACCTGCTTTGTTTCAAGAGATCCTTGTAATACTAGAACAATTAGCCTCAGTGTTTTTATACTGCAACATCATCAGCCCAAGAGAGGAAGGTACACGATGCAAATGATGACCCGAGGACTCGGGAATTTAATATGCAAAAACACCGCATGCAAACTTCAGTGGGTAGAGATGCCTGTAATATGTATGAGTGCTGGGTTTAGAGCAAGATGGAGTGATCTTGCTGGAATAAATCATTGCATAAGTGTGGAACAACCTTCTCTGACCTTCTGGATTCAGAAAGCCTGGCTCTGAACGTGCAACACTGACCCCAAAATTACTATGTGGAGAGTCACAAATACTCTGGAAGAAAGCCAGTGGACTGGATTTTAGCTGGAGTCGAGGCATTTAGGCTATATGACAAATATTTTCATAGCATGATAAAGAAGTATTTGTGGCATCTAATGAACTCATTATCTGGTTCATGTAGGTACTCACTGTTGTTATTATTCTTGTGGGTAATAGTAGCAGTCCTAATAACAATCTGCCAGTCTTAGCAGAGACTGGGCTTTGTGGGGGAGAAAAAAAAGGCAGAACAAGTGTCAAAGAATTCATGCTGGAAATAAAATTTCAAAATCCATTTATTTATTTATCTGAGGGGTCATATGTCACTGCCACACACTGTCTTAAGGCAGAGTAGCATAAAACAAAAGCAAAAAAGCAGCTTGTTTGTCTTTATCAGCATATGACCCGGAGAGCGTACGAAGCTGACACTCTGCCTTTTCACTGCTCCTGTTGCAGGGCAATAACAGACAGACAGGTGTGGCAGCCCATCATGCTGGTAATCTCTTTTATCAGCCCAGCATGAATGCATAGAGCTCATGAATCAGAGTCCAAAGGGTGGATGTGAGAGAATTATCTTGTTGCTACCTGGAGAAATGGAGGTGGCATTTCTCCTGTAAGCAGGACCATTTAATCCACACTGGTCCTTGCCCTCCAGACTACAGGGGCATCCTTGGCTGGGAAAAAGGAGGAGCAATAAATTCATACTGCTAGGAGAAGGAGCTATCCACTTGACAGGGGGAAAAAATCTCAAATTCTCATCATAAAGGCAAAAACCACGGTGCTGCAAGCTCACCAAGGGCTCAGCCAAACAGGCAGCCTTCAGCCTGGGRTGCCCAAAGGGCCAGGAGGTTTTGTCACCCTGGCTTCTGTAGKACTGCAAAGCCCATTTAGTTTGCAAGTCCTGCCATGATGTCCCTGCAGGCAAACTAAASCCTGCAGTCCCCAGGACCACTCAATTGCCTCTCTCCATGCAGACTTCTAGCAGGGAGCAGCCCATTCTAAAACATGCTGGAAACTGCTGGAAAAGTGTGCCAGGGATGTTGTGAAAGTGTAATGGCATAAACAATCCAGCAAGGAGTGTTTCTTCACTGTTCAATTGAGCAGCTCYGATATAACCACAGAGGCCATACATATTTAGTTCCCATCAGAGCTTTCCAGAATGATTCTATCCARGTGCCAATTCTGTTCAGAATAGACCAAATCCACCTCCACTGAATACCTCATTCTTTTCAGCAGAATTATAGGAATTTGGTCAGACACAAGAAACATTACTGGCTTGAACTCTCCTAATTTCTGAGACTTTACTGAAAATATCAACTGGGAAAGAGACCAGATACTGTAAAATCTTTCATAATTCTCTCTCCCAGCAGGGTTAGATGTGCTTTCTGAAGGGGTCCAGATAAAACTTCAACTTTTTGCTTTTTTATCATTACTCTTTTGTTTCAGCTTGAAATTAAAATTTTWAAAAATCAGCTTTTGGAAACAGATTAATACATAATGCTTGAATGAGTAAAGGAAAAGGGGATTTTTCTTTTAACTAACTTGCTAAAACTAATTATGCAGTGACATTATTCTTCCCTCAATTCTGTCTTTCCTTCTTCAATTGAACTYACACTGAAATAACACTCTTAATCCCCAAGAAGCATCAATATTTTTGCTGTAAAGCATTGCACAACTTGTGGTATGGACTAATGCCATGCATTAGCCATGAAGCAAGGTTTGACGTAGCTAAAGAACATCAAGTACAATACCAGGTTTTATCAAAACCAAACAGCAGAACAATGCACACAAGGCTCTCACAAATATACCAGACCCATCAGATTTCAATCTGATAAAGTCAATACAGAGAAGAAATATAGGGTACAGCCTGTCTTCGTTAACACAGGAATAGGCACAGCAGTTCCACTCTSCCTCTGCAGCATGCTCTTAACCCAACAGACAGGGGGATCAGCCTATTCTGCTGAAATATTGGGAGTTTGGGATTTGAAGATCTGTGTTTTTCCATCAGAAATGCCCTGGAAGGGACTTGCCCTCCCCCAGGCAGACAGACCAGGCAGCATTTGGTTTCCTGAGAGCACCTGTCTGGAGAGCTTCAGCAAGGGACTGACCTCTGYGCCCATCTCTGCCTGCAGCTAAAAGGGAGGTACCCACACAGTTAATCAGTTAGCTGGCAGAGCCTTAACATCCATCCTATGGCCTACTGTGGTTTAATGTGTCCCTTGTAACAAGGAAGAAACACRTTAAAAAAGAATGTGGGGAGCACCACGGTGAAAAGGTGGAGAGCAGGAGAGGCTGAGCCCTGGCTATTGGTGCTGGAGCACGGTGGCTCAGCAGTGCCGCAGCACAGCCATCCCTCTCCTTCCTGCACTGGCTGTCAGCACCAGGAGCACCCAGGACACTGGGAGCACATCCCAAGGGCATRCAGGAGGCAGCACAGTGGGGGCAGACCCCAGCTGCTTTCACCCAGAGCTTGGAGACCTAGCTGTGGTTGCATGGAGTGCTACACAGGCTAATTGCCCACAGGTCTATCCCATTTCCTGGGAAGGTTTGGCTGTTGGCCACACACACACAATTCAAGTGCCACCAGTACGTGAGCACACTAAATGGAAGCCACCTTGGGTGCATCTGCATGCCCACCTGGCACACTCTCTTATCACATGGGTTGTCTACCTTGACAAGATAGGTGCATAAATGCCCACATGCCTCTCATTGCCCAGTCAGAGCAAAAGATCTGATCTGATGTCTCAGTTTGTGTGTTCAGGGTGACAAGCAGCACCAGGCAAAATTGTGCAAGCCAGTCCAAACACAAGAAACGACATCACCCTTAAAACAGAGATCCACCTATTGATGTAAGACTGAACCCTGCTAATTAAGGAGCTACAACAGCCCTGGGCAGCAGGTGAGAAACCACGGGGGATGGATTTCTGCTGCACTGTGTGTTGTGCACAGGCAGCTCAGCAGAGCAGCTGTGCTAATTTTGTGGCCAGCCTGGTTCCACAAAAGCCTGCACCCAACTTGGTTGCYCAGGATGACCCAGGGCACCTCAACACTACACCCTGTCCTGAGTCACACCTGAGCTAAACTTGCTGGCTCTGACATGGGGGAAGCCCCAGCACATCACAAGGATTTTCTTAGAAACACAGCTCTCACCAGCATCACCGTGTCCCTCACTCACTTCTTTTACTCATTTTGGGAAAGATGTATGAGATGCAYTTGCAGAGGGCCTGACTGCACTGCATAATGCAGCACAGTCCATGCTGGGGTACAGCATCCCTTCGATGGACACCACAGTACTCGGGTTACACTCCCTAGAAACTCACCTTCATGGTTTGCATTCTGGCTCATGCCTATGGTGAGGGCCCAGAGGGAGGTGGGATGGAAGGAAATAATTGATACCCAACACTGAAGCTCAAATAACTCACCACTGACATGTTTAATAAAAAAACCCAAACATCCTGATAGTTAGGTACRTGATGGTTGAAAAAGTTAAGAAGAGAGTGAAGTGCTGAAGTGAAGATAATTAAAGAARGAAACACTGCTATAACTCGTGCTATGACTAGTTTACAGTAGAGCCAGGGTTTTTCTTAGTCCAGTATATATCCTAATTTAGACACAAATCCAAACCTTGTTTAATGAGATGCATGGAAATACTGCAAAAAGAGCCTGTCAGTGCTCCTGACTTTGAAGAGTTTGAAAGTTATACTGCAGGACTGATTTTCCCCACCATGTTTTCTCTTTCAATCATGCCAGATAACATAAAAGGCAAGCTCAAATGCTTTTAAAAGGAAGAGTTTCTAAACCCTTATTTCACTTGTTATGGATAAAGWTCTAGTCTCCCTGAACAGGTTTGTTCTATGCAGCAAATAAAATTAATTATTTTCTCAAGTCTCATTTTAAAGTACAGGGAATAGACATTTTGGTTTTTCATTACAGAAGAAATGCACAGAGACCATAGGCTGCTCTGATTTATGGCTGTGCTGTCTGGTGTGTGTTACAGCTTGGATTGACATGAAGCCACTCTGACTTAGAGTAAACTAAATAGGGACCATAAATGGAAAATGTTTAAAAGGCCATTACATAACTGAACAAATGGGCTGAAAATCTTGTCTGCATGCCTCTCCCACACACATTAGCTRGGGATGATGGTTTCACCTGAGATTGAATCTCATCTGTTGCCGCTATATGGATTGCCAGGCTACAGCAAATATTACTAATCACATCTAATTATTTTTTAAAGAACCGTGAAGGAAAACAAATACAATCAGATAAACTGACTCCTTTTGCAACTTCACCAAGTTTGCTCTAGCATCATTACATGTAACCTAGACAAGAAAATGTCAGACGTAAAGAAAATTACCATTTTTTATGTACAGAAATTGGAGAGGACACTTACCAGGGCACAAAGAATTGCCTCCCAGGCACTTGGCCGAGCACCCACATTTCAAGGTAACCATTGGGTTGTGCCACCAGCCACCAATGGAGAAGCCAAGGATTTTGCAGCTCACATGGAAGTGCWGGGTCAGAACACAAGGGTCTGAGAAATAGCTGATGGCTTTCTGCCTTCTGCCCAAATCTGTGCCTTGTCATCTCTGGGAACAGGCACGGCTACAGCCTGTAAACCAAGGGAAACAGTCTGCAGGAAACTGTAGGAAAAAAACTGCAGCTACTTTTGGCTACCAGATTCAAAGCAACCACAGCATTGCTGAGCAAGCACTGGGGGAGAGGGACAAGCTTGTGTGACCAACAGGGACTCTGCCATGGGACCAGCAAGTGGCCAGCCTCCACCAGGCACTGACTCAACTGCGGGGATAATGGTCAGAGGCATTGGGAAGGCCACAGAAATACTAGAGTTATTCCTGGGCAGCTCCCCAGTGACCTGCACTTGTTTTCCCAAATCTTTCCTCCAAGCCTTTTAAAAAGCAGTGGTTTGCTTGTATTTTCTTGGAAAAACCTCTCAAATATTAATCAYCTATGTTTATTTATAAAATTCTTCCACTGCTTCAACTCAAAAGTTTCACCTGCCAGGTTTTTGTTTAGACTATATTCTTCTGTATGATGAACAGAAATGTATTGGATTAACAGGAACAAGCCACAGGAATGTCCTTATCCTGGTGCTGCCTGTGTGGCCTGGGACAGCCCCTGTTCTCCCCTGTGCCAATCTGCAGGTCTGCCCTCAGAAAAATATGCCATTCTTCACTAGGCCAGGCTGAGTTATGTGGTGAGTGCTGTGAGGTGCTCAGTTACCAACAAGTCCTGTTTAGGGATTTTTTTGTTTTAGCTTTAAGTTCAAGTATCCAATTGCCTGGCATCTCTGAGTGCCCCTTCTTGTCAGCTTCTGGGAAAGATTTAATGTTTCTCCATCAATTGTGATGACTGATTCTCCATGTGTGTCTACAACTTCTCTTTACAACAACAAAGTAAATCTGTTATCAGCTAATAATTAAATAAATATTCATCTAAGGTACTTAATATGAATGCAAATAGCTGYTTGTGAAGATTTCTCCCATAACCAACTTGGAATGCGTCCTAATTTTTATTGTCCCCAACATCTTCATTTCACTGACAAATTCAACTGAAATCCAGACTGAAAAGTTATATCACATCCTASATTCTATAAATAACAGAGAAAACTCTAAGTGGGAGAAGTTCCCAGTTTCTGTGCCACAGTGATTTTACAAAGCTCTCAAAACGTGGCTGAACCATTTGCTATGGCAAGAGGCAATCCTATTGATTCATGGTTAACAAATTGCCCTCTTTCCAGAGGATCAAGATCAAAGTGTGTTTTTGTCAGAAGTTTAAAACCTTGGGGGGTGTTGGATAACTGAGCAGTGAGTAATTGGGATACAGAATCTTTCATCTGCAGCAGTGAACGCCTATTCACAACTCRTGTTAAGAATGACTAAAGCTTCTTGCTGGATGGTGCCTATCATCCCCGGTGACAAAGTTGGTGCCCTAACAGGACTGCCATCTCCAGCACCACCTCTCCAGTCCTCCTCCTGTACCCTGCAGYTGAGAAGGGGTGAGGCAGGAGCTAMTTTTAAAATGACAATAAAATCTACTGAGAATCACAGGCAAAAATTTACCTTAGCAGTTTCTGGAAATAAAACATTTCAAGCCAAAATATCATGACTGCTTCTTGTCTCAAGCAGGGGAGGACAGAGTTATTCCCAACCTACAGATTTTTGCCCCAGAATGATGRAAACATTCAGAGTCTTAAAGCTGTGAGTATCATAAATATAAGGAGATTGTTCTGCCACCTTTCCTACATTGCTGAAATCAACAGTCTACTCATGAAGTGAAACAGCAGTTCTTTGAGAAATTCTATGTTTGTGATAGCTCTGCTTTCTTTTATCTTTTAAATACTTTTCATTGACCTTTTAGGGTTTCTGCAACTTTTTTTCCCCCCAAGAGTGAGCATATGCAAAGTATTTTTATGCTTTATTTCCCTCATTAGTAATATGTAACTCTGCAGGCTTGTGTATTTAAATCCACACCTATAGCATAGCTTGTGGTCAAGATGCCAACTYTTCTTCCACATAGATTTAATTTCCTGGGAAGAAATGCTGATTCAAGTGGACTTAATAAAGAAGTAAATTATTTAAGCATGGAAATGAAGCTGTTGCATGTGAGAGATCTTCTCCAGTCATCTCACCAGTGCATACCAATGGTGCAGTTTAATCTCTACATCTTTTGTTTGGTCTGATTAGGCATATCCCAGCTCCTATTAGGCATCAGGAAGGGAGCWAGTTATCCTCAGAAGATAGCAGCATGAGACTCAGTCCTTGCTGCCTGATATATCCAAGCCCRACATCATTTCATGTATCTGAGGATGACAGTACCAAGTGCCAAATCCATTTTGCTGTGGTCAGGCAAGTGCAGTAAGATGTCTCCCTCCATTTAACTCTTGGATTATCATCTCTCTTTTGATTTTGCACTGGAATTCTCCAAACACCAAGGTAGAGAGAGCTTTGTTCTAGGGAAAAGAATTAACTTCGCAGTGCTAAGTAAATTAGTCATTAGCACTTATCTGTTGTTGCTACAAACTGATCTGATACTACAGCCAGCATAGGCTTGTTCTTTCTTTGCATAGGATTTTTACTCTTCCTGCAGTGTTGTGCAGAGCGTGCTGCTGACCTGCAMTGTTTGTCTGCTGACTCGCCCAGCACAGGCATTGCACATCCTGTGTGTCCCAAACCCACATGCAAACAGAAAAATTGYTCATTCACTA
Organism: Alauda arvensis; assembly: GCA_902810485.1. Classification (NCBI taxonomy): domain Eukaryota; kingdom Metazoa; phylum Chordata; class Aves; order Passeriformes; family Alaudidae; genus Alauda; species Alauda arvensis. The sequence goes on from CADDXX010000035.1 coordinate 1,619,097, forward strand.
CAGACAACCCTCAGRTAACTGATCTTWGTAGGCTACAGCCAGCCTTTTGTTACTACYTTCCTACATAGCAAGAATCACTCAGCTTAGAATATCAACCCTAAYGCATTTTGTTTCTATCAGCTGCATTTTGGATGGCTAGATCTCYTTTCCTGGTTGCTTTGTTGATAGTGATGCGGCAGTTCAATGGTAACACTCCTCAGCTTTTCTCTTCAGCTGAGAGCTCAACTGAAGACTAAAACTGGAGAATGAAACCAGAGAATTAAAGTGTTGCAAAAGAGTTGATCTACATGTGAAAGAAAAAAAAATTAGCACAAACTCCTTTAACGTGCTCTGTTTCTTTTGAAACAGATTACACATATATTCACCTTTCACTGGGGTGTCTATCACTGGTCAACAACAAGAATGAGGTTGGCTAAAAGTTTTGATTTTCATGAAACAAAAGCCAACTAGGCAGGCTAATTAACTGAATGGATGATCTTTTCTGTCAAACCAGAACTGTCTATATTACCTTTCATTTTTTAAGGTTAAACATTTAGTTTTTTTCCTAACAGATAAACAAAACCTATTAAGCCTTATTTTCTAACAGTTGCAGCAAAAGCATTTCACTAAAAATTCGAGTGCTTCATGACAGCTGAATRAAAGGAAAGGACAATCCCAGCACAGCTGCTTGTATCTGGCAGATGCACTTGCATTCAATATTTATTCATATGTCATTGAGGAAGTTGATTCAGCTCAAGTCTACACAGGCGTGTACATAAGCATCTCAAAAACACCAGCTAGAGACTGGCATTCTTTTGTGTATATCAATAGTGTGAAGATTAGTGTACTTCTGTTTCTGACAAAAATATTTTGAAGCCAGTATTGAAAGGTATTTTGTGGGTGATGGAATTGTGTTACATGCCTACAGGAAATTTTTTGTTGTATCTTTTTCTAGATCGGAGGGCAGTTATCTGCAGCACATGATGCTGCCAGTGTAGCAGTTTAGACCAATCTAGGTTAACAATCCCCACAATCTAATGAGAACAACAACCTMTCAATTTCTTTTAACATTTGAACTTTCATTATCACTCACCTGTAGGGAAACAGTACACAGTAAACAATTACCTAACAGGTTAGAAAGGTGAGGCTCAAACATGACTCAGAGTAGGTCATTGTGAGGTGTTCTCCCACTTTTCCTCTGCAGCCAGTTAGAATAGTGCACATATTTRAATTTAAAAGTTTTGTCCACATGCTACTTTTCAGTCCCAGAAATGCCTGTAATTTCTTGCAAAAYATAGAAAAAAGTGACCAAATAAACACTGATATCCTTCCAAAAGCCAACTTCATAAACTGTCAAGGCATGTAGCTTGGTCAGATGATTTTGAAAAAATATTTTTTTCATGGAGAACATTTKTGTTTCATCAATGCTTACATGATTCACAGAGACATATTGCAGAGTCATAAAAAGCCAAGCTGGAAAAGATCTAAGATGATGCCAGTTCATCCCTCACCCAAAAGAAAGATCTTCTGCACTTATGTAATTCCCCAAGATGTTGGTCTAACTTGTTCTTACAAATGTCTGCTGTTGGGATTCCTACCCACACCATCACAAATCTCTTGCATACATGTAACCCAAATTTCATCCATTATAGTTCTGGTTTGTTATTTCTCATTTTGTCTCACTAGTAACAGGGAAGGATTAATCATTTTTTTTTTCTCACAACTTTTTACATGTTTGAAGACTGGTACCATCCTTCTGTGAAATAAGCCTGGTTTTCCAAACATCCTTCATAAAACATCTTTATTAGCTCTCCAGTCCTTCTTGCTGCACTACCAGGCAACTGGTTTTGTTTGGCTTTTTATTTTTAATTTTACAAAAGGGTATGATCTCTGAAACTATCCCCCCAGCAGCCCCCCAAAGCTCCCAGGCCAGCTCAGATCTCAAGGGGCTTAGAAGGGAATATTTCAGGGGTGGGACAAAGTATTTCCAAAAGAGGCTTAATCCCCCAGAGTTGTCTGAGATATTTATTCTGGTGATCTGAAAGGGGAGAGAGGGAGAACAAAGGAGAGCAGGGCCTTATGTAAGTTTATCCAGAGGAGGGGACAGCTGTACATAAGCCAATAGGGTCGGGGAAGAAGGGAAGGGTCAAGATATATGTTCASAAATTCCAGGGGTCTCTGAGAGGGGGAAAAGCCCCCTCTGTTCCCAGAGAAATGCAACAGATCTCCAAAGCTGAACATGTTGCTATATCTAAAGCTAGYCCCACTTCTGCTGAGTAGGCTGGAAGAGCAGTGTTGTTATCTCACAGCTGTCACACCTATTTATATGTTCTCATCTATTTTTTCACAGCAGCATGGCACTGCCARCTYGTTTATAACCAGTGATCCACTGCARCACTGCATTCCTTCTTTTTACAAAGCAACCATCCAATAAGTCATTTACCAYCTCATATTTGTGCAACTTGCAAATTTGTGCAACATATTGAGCCATTGCTCTTGCTTTTGTTTGTCTGGAATGGCCTTTTACTTATTTACTTATCACTTCTCTAGTGTATCATCGTTGYTCTGAATTTTCATCCTTTCCTTCAAAGGTCTGGTTGGCATGACCTACAAACTCAGCAAACTGACTCTGTTTTTCATAAGCAAAGCCATTAATGAAAATACTGAACAGTACTTGGCCCATGAAAGATCACAGTGGAGTCACATTTAATTCACCTTACTTTGACAGTGAATCACTAATAGGCACTCCTGGAGTACAATTTTGCAACTAGCTTGAGCACAGTTTAGAGTAATTTCATTAGGATCCTGYTTCCATACTTTGTTTATGAAGGTATCTATGAAACAGTCAAAAGCCTTGCACAGTGAACCTAGCATGTTCTCTCTCCCGTTTATAAAGAGATGTCAGCCTGCCATGCTAACACAGTATAAAAGTCATTGGGATTGTGCTTGGGAATCCATTGTGGCTTTACACGTGTTTTGCAAATACAGAATGGGCAGCAATTTTGGAGAAGCTGAAATTACACTTTCTGACCTACATTTGACTTGGTCCTCTTTCYCCTCACCATCCCCTTTTACAGGACAGTTTCTGTATTTACCTCCTTCTGTTTACCATAGGCCTGATTTTCTTTTTTGAACACACTGTTAACAACTCAAAGATCACCTCAAGCACCTTCCTAAGCCATTASAATAGGTTTTGGAAAGATCTGCTAATGTCAAACATTCAGTTCATATTCTTTTAGCATTCCATTCTGAGGTGTTATTTCCTTTTTTCTGATCTTAATTTGTGTGGGCATGCTAATCAAGAGTCCAACCAAATTTCCAGTGGGAAAGTTTCAAAAGGCTCTCACTAGTCAGGTAGGTACAGAGGAAAAAAGGAAAAATAAAAGAAATCTATTCCAAACTAAAAATAGCTTTTTAAAATATTGTAGTATATTTTTAGAAAACTTTCAAGATATTTTTAAAAAATAGTATGCTGAAATTTTAGAAGGTATAAGCCATGGCTTCTTTTATTTATTTGCAACATGCCTTCTGGATAAAAAATAACCATAAAACCAACCCAACACAAAAAACGTTGTGATTAATTTAAGAGCCTAGTATTTATTTCCTGTTTTTTCCCTGACACATGCACCAACGAAAACCTACTAGCAGAAATTTTCCACTTTCATACCRTTCTCACTACCTAGGCTAGAGTTTCTGCATGGTTAAATAAGACAGGCAGGTCCAAAGTAGAGTTAAAAATCAATGAGCAAAAAACTCCTGAGACTATTACCCAAGCTGTCTCATCTGTGGGTTATACTGGGTCCCTGTGGCAGATTATTGCTTTCCCCACATTAGAGCAGAAAATAAAGCTGTATAATAAAGCAAAAGGCATTGCAGAAATGGTCTTTTCAAACATATCATACTCCAGAAAGAATTCAGCAAGAATAGGTGTTGCAGCTGYATCTCCCACATTTGTCACAAGCCAACTTTGTGCTTCAGCTGCAATCACCTGAAGCACTGAGAATGATTTGTGTCTGATGGCACAGTGATGAACTGCAGTCTCTGTCTGAAATGTTTGACACCATCCACTGCAAGATCCTTCTAAGTAACCAAAAAAGTTCTTTTTGTATTCCTGTGCACACAAAGAAGTCCCTTAATAAGTAAGAACACAGCACTTCACAGAGGTATGAGCACACCACCCTGTTTATCAAAAGCAGAATTGAAGAGAAACACATTTACAATTACACTAAAAGAAATAAGAATTTAGCCTCCAATTCCATTATCTCAAGACAATAGCCAGAGGGAAAAAATCAGACTTTGCTGGTGAGAAAATGAGAGGATGCATCCTGAAGTGATTGGCAAGTTTGCACTCCATATATAGAACTATTTCTTTGGGAACCTCTTAATGTATGAACATGTGACACATGGATCATGGGTACATTTCCACATGCAGGTGATCATCCAGGTCACASCTGGGATTTATGCTTTATTGTATTTGGTAGATAAAAAACATCATACTCCAGAACATCTTGAGATTGTGTAACTTGCACTCTCTCAATGCTATCCCTTTCCACTGCAGTGCATGTACCTGCCTTTTCACCAGGACATAGCAGGAAAGGGAGGATGGGCACTGTTACTGCAGTATCTTGGCCCCCMCAGCTATAGAGAGATCCACCTTCTGCTCACCATCCATAAACTTTTGGACCATAGACCTYATAGTACCTCAAGCTCCTTAAGTAGGATATAAAAGGATACTTGTAGGTGTCTTGCTTCAAATAAACCCAAATAAACTTACTCAGAGTCATATTTTMTTTCCTAACCTTTCCTGGAAGGAAGTAGCAGCATCTACTCCTCACAGGACAGTTCCCATCTCCCCTTGTCCACCACCAGCAGCAGAGAAGCATTGCTATGTCTCCACATCACCTCTGTGCCCATGCTCATGTGTGCAGAACAGATGTTTGGCCTGGACACCACACCCAAAACCAAATGTGTAGTTGCTGCTCAGCATTAGGTAGGAGATGCATTTTTCTGCTTTGCTCCTTTGGGCAGATGTGTAAGCCCTGGGAATAATCCAGCCAAAAGAAATTAATTGTCTGCAACCAAGCCTTTGCAGGGGTGTGATGATCYACTCARCTTGTGGTTTCTTAGGGTTTTTTTTTTCAACCAAGCATTTTCAATGGGCTGAGGAATGAAGGTGTGGGAACTGGCAGAGCAACTGAGCTGTGTGGGTTGATTACAGAGTTGTTTTTTTTGGTTTGTGTTTTTTTTTGGGTTTTTTTTTTTTAAATTCTATTTACTAGCATATCAGGTGAACACAAATTGCATAGTCCCAGAAGTTTGAAATGGAAAAAATACGTAACAGGTCACAACTATCCTATCCCTCTGCTGGCACCAGATTTTTATCTGCAGTTTATTGTCCATTTTCATTTTTCATGGGATAAGTGATTGCCCTCTGCCTCTGAAAATCAGGCCCYACTGGTGCTCAGTGATGGGCCTTCAACCACTTCCCTTAGGAGAGATGAGGTAATTGTTCTCAGATATTAATAGGGAAATGCAGCATACAGAGTTCAAAAGGACTTGATGCATCATACTGCAATTCCAGTCATAACAGTTAAAATATTTTCTAATTCTGATTGTGCACTGCAGCATAGTGATCACAGACCAGCTCTGCAGACCAAGTTACTCAACGTGCCCTTCAGAAGGACAAGTTGCACAGTCAAGAAGTTATTCCCAAAATTCATCTTGGCAGTTTCTCCTTTTTAAAATTATATTCCACCACTTATATCTCTTTATCTTGGTGATTCAAATAAAAAACACCACACCCCCAATCCCATTTAGCAGTAGTTTTGATCCCCTTTTTTCCCTTACTCCCCAGGCACAGATGTCAAGAGTTTCGGAGATCCTTGTGACTCATGTGACCTCCTCACCATCCTGTGAGGTCACTCACTAGTAGGAGGTATCTTTCTCAAACRAATACCCTGTGATACTGACTCCCCAGAAAACTCAGCTGTGTTGTTTGACAGAGGAAGTTTGCAATACCCCTGGATTGCCACATTTTGTGTCAAGGGAGTTTCATGCCCCAATCTCACTGGTCCCTGGGGATTTGTGCCTTGCTAAGCACACAGAAACACTCTTAAGGCCAGAGAAATATAGTCACAAAAGTAAAATACAAAATCATCTCATTAACATACAAAATTAAAAGAAAGAGGTTGCTAATTTATATATTTATACACATCCTAGGTTCTCACACACATGCACATGAAGTTTCTCCATGAAGCAGGTGATCACTTGAGGTTTCACAAATTGGCTTCCACTGATCTAACTGAAAGAGTTGCTAAAGGGCTAGGAAGTCATCTCCCACTCCTGCTCCTCTGACTGCAGGTTTCCAATTGCTCCCTTAAGTTGGGACTAATGATCCTGTGGCCTCAGTGTATGGAGATGTAACAGAAACACTTACCCTCTTTCATTTCAGAAAAACTTCTGTATCTGGCAGTGCTGCTACAAACACTAGGCAACAAACAGGCACAGAGAAACAAGACAAGGGAGCCAGAGCTGCCCTTTCAGCAGGATTTCAAGTCAGCTTGAACAGGCTATGACTATTATCTGCAATCAAGCTCAAGGTGTTTCACACGATGGATGAGCTGGTACATATGTTTGTGATAAGGCTCAATTTCCAGCCTTGCCTTCCTCCAAGCTGAGGAAAGGCTTGCTGGTGTACACSCTTTTTGGGGCGGGGGATCTGCTTAAAGCCTCTGTGGCCACAGGTCCTCAGTAACTCTAAACCTTGATATCCAAACAAAATATCAGTTTTWAATAGCTCTCCCACAGTGTTGCTGGTTTTTACAGTTTGATTCTTTTTCTGAAACATAAAGAGTCTTTAAAAATGCTGATGACCCTTGGGCGTAGCTGCATGGAGTYATTATCTTGTGAAACCATTTATTTAAGGTGACAGCAAAGCTTATTAGCTGGCTTTGTTCTTAACCTGAGTATAAACAAATGGGTTATCCATGCAYAGTGAATTAAATTCTTTCTACACACCAGGAAAAAAAAATGTTTTAACACCACCACATAATTTTTCATTGTATGAGTATTTARCAATTACATCAGATGAAAAGTCTGGGGAAGTAGGAGGGCAAAGTGTGTGTGTGTCTTACAGCAGCAGCAAACTAAAAAATTGAATTAGCTTCATCATTTAACTCTAAACTTGCCTGAAAATAAATAGAACTTATATTAACCCTTCACCTACAAACCTACTGGAAAAGTAAAAAGTATCCATAGGGCAAATGTGATTTTTGACAGCTACTGGGTATGCCATGCATTGCCATGCAGAGTGCCCTTCTCCATGAAATGCCTCCTGGCATGCCATTGATTTCTGTCTGAACATGCTGGAATGTTTCWCTCATGAACTATAAAATACTGAAAAATATTGGTTTGGCATGAATAACTGGTGAATCATCGGCGTTTGTAATTGTTTGGGGGCATGGCGGTAGTCTTGGCTTATTTGTGTTCTGATTTCACATGAGAACATTGATATGAAACAGCAGTAATTGAATCTGATAAGCTCTGGTGAGCCTTTCCCCAGGAGAGGAGGTACGATTTAGAGAGAGATAKAGGAGTACAGAGGGAATTCTAGAAGGATGCACGGAGAGTTGCAGGTTGCCTCACATCACAACTCATAGATTTTATATACTCCTAAAATGAGCGATCATCATCTCAGGCAAAGCTAATTACCTGAGACATTATGATTCTATCTGCTATGAGCAGGATGAAATTCAAGCTGATCTCTCCTATTTTTTTTTTTAATTAATTGTCTGTCTATTTAAGCTTTCTTTGAAAATACAGAGATCTTAGACAGCATAAGATTCCAGTCTGTGAGTATTTGGTGGTGAATGTTGTTTCTCTTTCTGTCAGTGTTTGGGCACAGGCTTCGTGGGATGACTGTGCTGAGAAGCATCATAGTCCACAGGAGGCTGGGCAGGATCAGACTTGTGGTGTGAGCCTCCATCCTCTCTGAACTTCAGTGACTCCCTAAGAGAGCCCCTGGTTACAGATTTGGGATGCAYTTTTGAATTTCCCCAGCTTGGCAAGTTAACAGCCTATAAAGATGTGAACTAGAGCCAAAGGGTTTGGTCTTAGCCCATGAAAGCCAACTCAGAAGACTTTACATYCCCTTCCAGGGAAAGAGCAGTTTCCATGAGTATAGCCAGTGATGTCACAGCCACACCAAAGGGGGATGTGAGAAAAAAAAGGAGACAGAAGCTGGCAAACAGAGAACATAACTGGCAAGACTTGAAGAAGGGACAGCACACTCTCCCAGACTACTTCAGTATCTCCAGCTGGCAGCTGTGTCTTAGCACCCTCATGGCAGCATCACCTCCAGGAACTTTAGCAGTGCCAGTAATCCTCTGCAGGACTAACAAAAACATTTGAGATACATTCTTAAAAGTCTTCTTCCTCCCTTTGCCTTGGCACATCTGAGAAACGCAGGTGAAGGTGTACAGTGGCACTAGACCTCAGTACAGAGTGAGTCCTGCAGTTCTTATTGTTGAATTTCAAACCAAGATGAAAGCAAGGAGGGTATCACACCATACTGAATACAGAGAGAAGAAATTCTTCCGCAGAAATAACGCTTCAGTCATTCTTCATAATTGAAATTTTTTTTAGGTACACAAGATGATGCAGTACACACTGCTGTAATTTCTTGTTCTTCTAAAAGTTATAATTAAACTTGTAAACACTATTAATTTTTGCAACCAACTTCTGATGGAARGACTATAAATAGACTGACTTGGGTGTTATTAAATTTTTTTTGCACAATACAGCCTTTGTATTTCCACACAGAACTTTTGGTGCATTAAGACCTCATCATCGACTCAAGTCTCTTCCTTCTGCTTTATTTGTTCTTTCCTTATTGTTTTCTCTAACACTTAAGGACTGAAGGAGCTAAATATCTGGGGAAAGGGTGGTTGTTGGGGAAAATTCTTGGCTTGCACAAAGTTTAGGACTTAAACTGTATTGTGCAAAGCTTCATCAGCAAGGGAGAAAATACTGAAAATCCAGATATATAACCTAACTTTCAAATTACTATAACTAACCCATTTATTGGTAGCTATTAGTATTAGTAACTCTTAATCACCTTTTTTTTTCTAGTATCAGTTACCAGATTTCACTTTCACCAGATTTCACTTTCACCAGATTTCACTTACCTAAGCAGTTCTCCTTGATGCACCCAAATTTATATCACATTAAGATATTAAGATTAAGATTATATCACATTAAGATTACAGCCCTTCTCCTATTTATTCTCAATTTGCATAGGATTTGTAAACTGAATTTTGTCTCAAATTTTTATTTCAGGTGGCCTTAGACTGAAAGCTGAAGTTTTCCCTGATTTTAAGTGACAACCAAAG
>CADDXX010000035.1:1628504-1638728 GCA_902810485.1 Alauda arvensis
GGGGTTTTTTGTTTGGTTATTTTGGTTGGTTGGTTTTTTCGGGTTTTGGGATTTTTTTTTGGTGGAGGGAGTTTATTAAGTGTGCACTTATTTGAATGTTTCCAAACAATATTGTCATCTGTGTTTGTCTCAAATATTGGCCTCAGCTTGCTTGAAACAAAAKCCCCAATCATTTGCTGGAAAACCAGCTGTGCTTATTTAAATCTAAGTTTGAACTTGCCTGAAATCTAGTTCCAATTCCTTTTGAAACCTAGTTAGGGACTCCCAAGTTCTCAAATTACGACCACTCTTTTGGGACACTGATTTTGCATGCTAAACATGGGGTTTGCACCTGTGTTCAAAATTCAAATCCATTCTCCTACTTATGTGGACATAATATTGGAGCCCCTTTGAAATTACAGGTTCAAAGACAGACTGATTCAATATAGACTGAACACTCCTAGAGCCACCATCCTGAAACACCCATATGCATCATTTCAAAGGCAGGGGAACCACTCACTTGCTTAAAACTATGCACGTTTGCAGATTATAGAGTGTGATGGTGTGACTTGTCCTGTTGCAGCAAAGCTCCTGATTGAGATTCCAGCCCAGCTCCAGACGTGCTGGCACAGCAGCAGGCTCAGCTCTCTGTGTCAGACTGGCTGCTCTGCATCACMTCGTGCTGCCAGCCCAGGACACCCAGCAGGGCACCACAGGGGTACAGTGTGGCCCCTCGCAGGCCACACATGGCACCCTCATAGCAGCTGGCACAGCCACAGCCCCCTGACTGCCACAGGAGTCTGCCYTGACTTGCTTTTAATTGGAGGCATTTTCACTTTTTTACCTCAAGCTGCAYAGTAAATCAGGAGAGATGTCCCCTTTTCATAGCCACCACTTAGATGGAAAAATAACACGAAGGACAGAATTTCATCGTTTCACCTGCTTTGATTCAGTGAAGGAAGCACTCAGTGTGAGTAATGGCATCCTTAATCAGCCCAGCTCTTGCATACACTTCAAAATACCTTGAAGTTAAATCAGTGCTGAACTAAGGCCTTTGTTAAGTTTAGCAGCCAAACAAGAAAGGCAATCTAGCTGTGTTGACATAGTCCAYTATTTCAGTAAGGCCTGTGAGACATAAAACAGGTTTGGAAACCGAGTATCTTCACAATAGGCCGGGTATTCAACAAATTAGTAAATTCAAGCTATTRGATTTTGTTGTAGTTACAGCAGTCCTTTCATCAATATTCTACAGTACTGAAAGAATTCACATTAGTCACTTCCAAGCAGAAGACATAAAAAAGGAAAGATAAACATTAATCAAATAATTTMTTTCATGAGTGTTTTATTTGAATTTATGTCATATTCACAAAAATAGACACAGTCTTTAGAAGCATTTTGTGAATACATTGTCTCCAAGCTGAGATTTACAACGGCAATAGTGAAATATCTAACTTGGATTTGTTTCCACACGTAGACATTGAAGACGATGCTGTGAGAAGCAAGCAGGAATTATGCAATGTGCTGCAGAAAGAAAGATGAAAATGTAACTTAACATTTTAATGTCTATGTAGTTCAACAGCCTACATACAGTTTCTCAGGATGTTTTTAGAGCAAGTTGCTCTAATTTTGTGCAGAAAATATTGAGAGTGCTCATGCCAACCCTTTGACATTGTGATTTGCATGTAACTGTATAAATACAATATACTTTCCTATCTAGAGCTTTATACATATGAAAAATTATGGTACAATAAAAATCTATACACATGGTGCTACCAGTTCAGCAGCTGCTAACTTAAAGGATACATCTAAAAATATGATTGCTCAGCCTCTGAAATACAAAATAAAAGAGCAATCAGAAATGCTTTTTGTTTAAATAGCAATTTACATAAAAATTCATCTCTTCATTTTCTCCGTTTGCTTAGACCTGGTAAAAAGACTCTCTTTGGTTGGTTGCATCTGTCCTTGGCAAGAACTGTAGTTTTAAACAGTCCTTTGTGTTTGTCTTAGGCAAAGGTTAATATATTTGTAAAACAGAATAAATGTTGGCTGGCTTCTATTCCAACTTTGTGCTATTGTAATGCTGAATGACAAGTACCTACTACACCGCAAAGTTCTGCAGGGTGGAAACAGAAACTTGCATGATTTCCATGTGCTGAAAGATGTGACAGTGGAAGACCATTTATACTGCACCCCAACGTAAACCACTCTCTCAGTTTACACAGTATGCTTCTAAGTACAGTTTTATCTTTCAAAACCTTTAAAAGCAGGTATAGCTGCTGCTCAGCAACCAAGTGGTTACACACATATATCACAGGTCCATTGCATCTCCCAAGAAATTTTGTGAGAGATCRAGTAGAAAGCAAATTCATGAAGTATCACAATCCATTGCTCTATGTTAACCTGAGATAAGGAAGAACTACACTGCAGATTTGTGATGGTATCACTGATCTCAGATTCTCACCTAAGGTGTGGAGGTGCTGTGAAGAGCATAGAGCAAAGGCTACAAGTAACCATCAGGTAGGGGGAAGAAATGGTCTTAGGAGCAAAGTGAAAGTGCTCTTCTCATCTGGTGGCCCGATTCTTGTTATATGAACTACAAAATGATGGCAAAGGAAGTGAAATGTAGCAAACTAAGCTAAAAAAGGAAATTATAGAGTTGCACAAAAGCAAGCAAGGCTAGCACAGACAGTAAAAAAAAAAGCCAAAGAGAGATAGACTGAGAGAAAAAAAAGCTTTTAACTACACAGGCTTAATTATTTGATTTGTAAATAAGATGAAGCTCTCTCCACACAGGTTATGAAAAGTAAAAATTGTCATGTATGGGTAATTGATGGTGACAGCTCTGGCATACACAGTGTAGGAGGTGGTGTTATTGTTTAACATGCCCTACATGTGTAGATAACAAGTTAGGCTTTCATGTTTGCCTACAAATTGTTGCTAAGCACATTTTATACCCTTCAAATTGATACTTCTGTTGTCTCTTGGTTTCATCTCTATTTCCTTTTAAGACAAACAAAAATGGAATATTCTGCAACCTCCAGCTGTATCTTGCTCTATTTCAAGCTAATATGGATTCAAACCCAGGGGATGCCTCAGGAAATAGAAATTGGATGGATTTAATATTCTTAATTTTCCTTTTTTTTTCTTTTTCTTTTTTTAATCTTGGAGTTCTCAGTCCCTGTTATTGTTTTCCAAATTCCCCATCCCTGAAAAATGATTTGAAATTGATCTTGGCTTCACCTCTGTTAACATCACCAAGAAAATCCTGTTTCTCAACTCCCACATCTCACATATTCAGTGACCTGGTGAAGTGCTGCCTCCTCTAGTTTTTATTTCCCTATGTTCTGCATATGGTTCTGTGCTTCTATGGTTCCCTATGCTCAGTGCCAGCAGAAAGCATTTGTGAGCTGGAGAAAGGAAAAGCTGCCGAGGAACACTCAGTGGCTGCATAGAGCTGCTAGAGGTGAACCCAAAATACTGACCCAGATTTGAAAGTCCCTAAAATCTCAGTGTCTTTATGCTGATGGGGTTTTTCCTCCAGCTACGAATCCCAAGCACAACTGACAAATACAAGTACAGTATAGAGTTAGACTTGAGGAAAGCAAAGGGAACTAATATTTTACACACAGTTTAGCTTTGCATTTCTCAAAAGTTTTTTGAAAGTATCTGTCCAAGTGAGACCTGACCTTCCAGGAGGAGCACACAGCTTGCAGTAACTGGGGAGACTGCTTCCTCATGCCAAGGGAATAATAAGTGTTCTGCTTGCCCACCTCCTCACTGCTCCATATGGCACAGGTTTGAAAGCTTTAATTAGATGTGCAAGAGGGTGAGAGATTATTAACATTCCTACTGGGAAACCAGCGCCTTTTAATAAGTTTGCCCAGTCAGAAAACAATCTTCCTTCAAGAGCTTTTGATCCCCAAGCTTGATGCTCTTCCAGCAGTTCACCCCAAAGATATTAGTTAACAAAAAATAGCTTTTTTCCTGGGGTGAGCTGAATGCTCTTTGGAGGTTAGGGAGGACACTGAGAATCAGGTAAGGTCTGGTCCTAAATGTCTGCCCAAAAGAGAAGGTCTCAGAGGTGGAGGTAGCATGGGTTCTCCAAATAAAGGCTGACAGCCACCTTGCAGAGCCACTGTTCCTGTGGCTGGAATAAGCCAGCTGAAGAGGAACCCACTGTCTAATTCAAGAAAAGCAGCTGAAAGTCAGCAAAGTATTAAAACACTCAGAAATCAGAGGAGGGAAGGAACAAGTGGTATTGGCCAAGGAAAGCTATAAACCATCTGACTATGGAAAAAGGCTACTTGGCTCAGAGATGCTTTACTGTTTTCTCCACTTACTGTTGCCTTCCAAAGTGGATTACCATACTCCCTAAATGCCCTAATATTCAGCTCCTTCCCTTTCTTTACATGACTCATAAATCACATTATGCCTGTATGATAAAAAAAGCGTCGTGTAGGGAAAGAGTGTAGATCTCGGTGGTCGCAAAAAAAAAAAAAAAAGAGGAAAACTTCACAAGAAAGGAAAAATAATCATAATTCTATAATGTTAACTTATATCACAGAAAACTGTGTACATTTTTTCCCCATACAGGACATACTTCAAATAAAATAATTTTAACACCAATAATGATAATGTTTTTTCTTCCCGACAGAAGTAGAATTGTTTTTTCACCCCAGTTTGGTACATAAATATAAGAAAATAGTCTTTGAATATTTACATCCATGTGTTTTAAATGTTATTTCTTGATATATTTAATTTTCATTTTCTCTCCAACCACGGGCATTCTTTCCAAATTTATATACTAATCTCCGACCATCCACACGCTCAAGGATTTCTCTTTTATAATAGTATCTGTTAAAATAAAAACAGAAAAAGACATAAGAATAAATTCACCTATGATCCTAAAAGGCTACTGCCAACTTGACAATCCCTTACTAGCTTAAAAAGTCTTCATTTTCTATTGAGATATAGATATAATATCTAAGATCATTATAAATGAATGACAGAGTAGGAAAAATTGATGTTTTCTTTTTTCCTTTATATTAATTAGCTTCTGAGTTTGAATTTTCACCATGTTTCAGGTCAAAGCATATTGCTAGATTAATCACACACTTATGAAATTTCACAGGGGTTTTTTCCAGATAAACCAGGATCTGAAAATGAGACTGGGAAAGAACCTCAGCATCCTTTTAAAAATACATTTTGAAGTTTCAGATATTATGGGAAAATTCTCAAAATGTTAAATCAAAGAGGAAAGAAAATCCTAACAACTATTTTGAGACAATGGATGTGGGGTATGTCTAGTTTCTGAATGTTGCTGGAAATAACAAGGTCTCCAGCCATTACTGGGCCATTTAAACATGCTCAGGTTTCTGCAACCACATTCCCTTTCCACACTGGTTGTTTGGATGGTGTGAAACAAAATTTATATATATATATATAAACAATTGTTTGTGTTATACATATATCATATAAACTACAGAAACAGGAGAAGAAAATAACATAATGCTACAATCCCAGAACTAGTCTGAGAGACTGTCAAAGAAAGCAACTGCTGCTGTTGACAAATCATTTTTTAAAGTCAAAATTTTAAAATTCTCCATCTCATTGGTCTGTTTATGTGTTACTGTCTTCCTCAGCAACATCCAGCTCACCTCATAGCCCGGCTGAGTTTCTCATAAGTCATGCTGCTGTTATTTTTCTTCTTTCCCCACAGCTGAGCCACAGCTTCAGATTTTAAAAATCTGAAGACACCTTCTGACCGGTCTTCCCACTTGATTAATCCTGGGTTTTTCTCAGGATTGAGGAGAATATCTCGAATAAATTCCCAAAGATGAGTTCCTCGAGGGTCTGAAAAAGGAAAGAGAGCAAGAAGGAGCATCTCAAGAGCTCTCTGGGCCATGTTTGCAATTTTTCTTGTCATCTTCAGAGGGTGACCACTCAGACCATAGTTTCTGGAGCACAGGACCCCCACTTCAGAGATATACAGGTGAAAAATACTGGCAGCCTTTCAACTGCAGGTAAGTGTCGGCCTCAGGCAGTCTGAGCCCTGTGGCAGGCACGTAGGAGCCCCAGCTACAAGGGGAAGCAGAGTCCAAACCACCCACTGCTTCCTTCTGCCTTTGGCACTGTTTCTGCCCTAAAGAGAACATGTTTAAGCCTTCCCCTCATCTCATTTGCCCATTTCCCCTGATCCCTGTCTACAGCCCAGCATGTAAGCTGATATTATTGTGTGGCACATGAAACAGCCAAGATTACCGTGAAGCAGGCACCGAAGTTCCATGCATTTAAAAGACAGAAGGCASAGGAGGTCAACTGCCATTCTGCATGAATAAGTACAAAGGTGTAGAGTGGATAGGACAGTGACAAAACTGGCCAGCCAAAATTGTATGTAAAAAGGGAACCAAAAGGTTTGACCATGGTATAGAAAAGATGTAAAAAGATCTCCAAATTCAACAGATAGATCTCTCAGTTTAAGCTCAAATACGTCTCACACTTACTATAAAGATAGCACCAGAAAGTCCAGGTCAAAAAAAAAAAAWTAAATTAATCCATCARGTCAGATGAGGTAGTTTACAAATGAAGAATAACAAACACAGTGACAAGGTGAGCCAGAAAGACAGCAGTCCTTTGGTCTGACTTCAAAAGCATGCAATTAGACCAAATTAAGAAGGAAACAAGCTAGTCAAAGTTGTGAAGGTAGCTTGAAAATGTATACAGTGCAGTATAAGTAGAATTAGATTTCAGTCAACTAATCCAGTATTTTTCTTTATTATTATAATTGTTTTCTGGACCCATTAAAGTGTGGTGGACCTGGCCTATCTGGCCATCAGTAATTTATGGTCATGATATGGAGCAGTACTGAAGAAACTGGAAATGAAGGGGACTAGCCCAGACTGCCAATATGTTTTGTATGCCCAGGCTATGACTGAGATGTTCACAGAATGTCAGAATGTCAGAAATCACAGTATGTCTCAAGCTGGAAAGGACCTATAAAAATCACCAAGTCTTACTCCCTGATCCTCACAGGACATCCCAAAACAAAACCACATGACTAAGAGCATTGTCCAAACACTCCTTGAACTCTGTCAGGTTTGGAGCTGGGGAGCCTGTTCCAGTGACTGACCACCATCTGGGTGAAGAAACTTCTCTATTGTGCAGTCTAAACTTACCCTGGCATACCTTCACTCCATTTCCTCATGTCCTATCACCAGTCACTAAAGAGAGGAGATCAGCACCTTCCCCTCCACTGCCCTCCCTGAGGAAGCTGGAGATTGGGATGTCAACCTTCAGCCTTCTCTTCTCTAAGCTGAACAAGCTGACACACCTCAGTTCTTCACGGGTCTTTCTTCAGACCAGTCCTGTCTAATCCTTTCACGAACAACCTTTTTCTACACACACATACAAAAACCACCCAGATATGTGTGTACAGAGATAAAGTTCAGGAGTTCTCTTGGGGTGAAGCAACAGAACAAGACTAATAAGAGTCAGGAAGAGACATAATCTGCAGGTCATATGAAACAGGATGAACACAAATACAACAAAATGCAGTGAAAGATCAATACTAAGCTTTCCTATTAAAATCAGGGAATTAAATAGGTTTGAAAAGACACACATAGGATATTTTCAGCATTAAAAAAATCTCAGTAAAGTACATTAATGGAACTACATACAAAAATCACAATTATGCTATCCTGTCTTCAGAGTCAGGTTAAATAAAAACTAGCAGAAAATGTAGGTAGGGGGAGTGGGAAGACTGTCATATCAGGGCAAAAGAAGGTGGCAAGATTGAGGCTTGCTTGTGATGTCGTGCGTGAGAAGTTCTGCACAGAGATGCTGAGCAGGGTCTGTGGTGTGTGCTGCACCTTGCAGGCACAGGCACGAGCATGACTGTGCCCACACACAGGCCCTCCTGACTTAATCCTGGGTCTTCCTCATCATTCCTTTACTCCACTCCACCAGCTCAGTTCAAATAGGGCAGAGAAGCTGGTTTCTGGTTGCATCCCCATAGGCCCTCACTGACAAAAACAATTCGTAAAGTTTAACAATACTGAGTCCAAAAATGATGTAAACAAGCAGTACTAGATAGTCAGATCCTTTCAGAATTCAATGATTTAGCAAGCTTTGTTTTCAAAATGCTCCCTCTTCCCTCCCAAATAGAATCTTTTCATATGTTTCTTTTCCCTTCAATCAACTAACCGTCCATTATAAGCATGGATGTTGACTTACTGTGCTTCTTGGTGTGGGACTTTGGGGTATGATCTTGCGATTTTTTTGCGTCTGAAGAGTCTGTAGAGAAGGAAAATGAAGCCTATTTGTAAATTTTATTAAAGGCTTTCCATTGACTGGCAGGTTGAAAGAAATAAAACCACAAAAAAGAACAAATATCTCTTCTAAAGATAATCACTTTTCGGAAGGTAATCTAAGTGAGGAGGGAGAGTTTGTTTTCTGTACTATATGTTAATCAGCACACTTCTCAAAGAGACCATTGATGAATAAAGAATGAAAGCAGAGGTAAACATTTGGCTTTTGAAAGCTAAATTTGATTAACAAATACCTCACCTCATGTTGTGTGTGAGAGAGAGAAAAATAGGATCATCACATCTGTAAAAGGAATCCTGAATTGTTCCATTATCTTAGTCTTTGCTGAAGCACGTATCTTTGGGGGCTTATTTGTTTCTGAAGAGATGATCTAATGGGAAATGTATGTGCTGGTACCAATGCACAGAACACCTACCTGACTAAAACATAATGAACTGGCAAAGCACTGTTGTTTAGGGGGGCAGGGTGGGGGAAAGGGGCTGCGCTGGTAGGAGTTTTTGGCAGCAGGACAAGCATATATTTTTCTGTGGCTCAGAGCCATAGGAACAAGCCATTTCTCATCAATGGTACTTTATCACCTGCAGCCAGCCAGAGGAGGAATAGGGTTTCTGGCACAAGCATTTCTTCAGAAATGAAAAAAAAAAAAAGTTCTGCCTGTTCATGGCTGTAACCTACCTCGCAGTCTGCACGTTCAACTCTCCCGCCCCCAAACCACCACAGCCTGGCTCTGCTCTTGTACTTAATGAATAGCTTTCATCTGATTGCTCTAAGTCTCACAAAATCTGTGGGATAGACCTGAGAGGGAGCCCCTTCTGTGTTTGCTTTTCAGCATACCTTGTCCCTGAATCCCATAAAGCAAAGCTTAAGGTCCCACGCATGTTTTCCCAGCTTCTATGAATGCACAATTATCATACTTTTCATGGAAACCAGGCATTTGCATGGGAAAATGACTCACAGGAAATCTTTATTTGCATAGAAACTTGTCAGATTTGCACAAGCTACTGCAATACCTGCATGTGAAAAGGTAGATGCAAAGTTATTCACACACTTGCTTTTATTCATACATAACTGGAAACATAAACTGAACAAGACCGTGGGGATAGGCCGAACCTCTGCTATTCTAAGTCTGATAAATTACTGTCCTTGACCCCCAAGCAGCAAACGTGCTCTGAGTCATTTTGCCTTCCCACTCTCAAAAGAGCAGGAACTAGCCTGAACCTCGCTGAGCTTGGAGGGGGGTGTGGTGTGGGGGAAGTAAAATGAGGCTTATTTCACTGCCTTTCCTCAGATTATGATTCCCCATATGTTATTAAAAGCCTGTGGGAACTCCAGGTAACGACTGCAGGACCCAGTTCTTTATTTGCCCTCACATAAATCCTTCTCATTTTAAAATCCCACAATTCACTTGCAAATGTTTGTTATGCTCCACTTAGCTGGAAATGTATTCTTGGAAGTTCAGTGGCCTTCTGCTTGGCCAGTGATTTATTCTGKATTTCAGCTGTGTAAATAGCCTCCTGCTCTGCCACAGCTCTTACATGGAGACTGGTTTCAAACACGCCATGTGAGGAGGCTGGGGCCTGACAGATGAAAAGAGTTATGATGCAGTTTCAACAAAGCCGTCTTGCAAAACTTTTGACAAAAGGTTACACATTATTTGCATATGATTCAGGAATGAGCCATTTTTTTACGGGATATACAAATTTAGTTTTTACAGGAGGCTGTGCCCTTGGCGTGCCACCCTAGCTCTAGGCTTAAGCAGTCAGCAGATAAACACACTGTGCCGGGATCTGGACAGGTCCCCAGCCCCGCCAGAGCCCTGAAATCCTGGTAGCCATCTTGTGCGTGCGGGTGGAGAAAGCAAACAGGGTGTTTGGTGGGGGTTTTTTAAGATTTGGTGGTTTTCTTCTAGTCTTGTAGTCA
>CADDXX010000035.1:1638854-1804676 GCA_902810485.1 Alauda arvensis
GCACGGGGGCCGGGGCCACTGCCCACATGCAATAGCACAGGGCTGCCCCCAGAGCACGGCTGCGTCTACAGCACCGTGCTCTCCTTTCTTACCGTCCCGTCCCAAGACTTCCACTGTTTCCTCCCTCAGATCTCTGCTTAACGGCCTCCTAAAAAGAACCCGCCTTTCCCTGCCCGCTATCTCGCTCCGCTGCCATCTCTGCTTTACTCTTTTCCCACTGCCTCGCTCCCCTCAGTTCCGTGCTGGTGCCAGCCCCCGGGACAGGGCCCACAGGGCCTGGCACACGCGTGCTGGGACTGCACTTTGAGCAGGCACTGCAGCCAACAGGATTGCTCTGTCTTCTGCTCTTTAGCAGGCACACTTGAACTCTCCCTCACGGAGGGGAGGGCAGGTTCAGTCAGCAGCCCGCTGTCAGCGGASAGAGGCTGCCGGAGGAAGCCCTAGTGCCGGCCCATTTGGGCACCGGGCTTGGTGTGTGCCCGATGGCTTCCCCAGGGCAGCCCGAGCCTGGCCCCAAAGCCAGCGGGCTACTCAGCCTGAATCACGGGCTCACCGGGGAAGCACGGCCGCTGCTGCGGAGGAATGGGGCACTGGTTTGCCCATACCCTTCTACACCACAGAAAAGCACAGTGTAGCTGGRATGGCTTGTCTCTCTGACGCTAATGTTTACCTCTTTGACTCAGTCACTTTAAAAGATATGTGGAGATTACAGATTATTTTATCATCTCTCTGTTGAYTGAGAGAAGACAGAAGCATTTCTTTAAAGAAAGCTATTGTAATAATGACAGCTAATAAATCTGTCAGAATCATCATTGCTTGGTTTAAAATTACTGGAGGCTCAGATGCAATCCTAAAACAGAAGACCATAGAGACTATTACATGTCGGTAGCTCTGGGACAAGTGACAAACAATTAAAAATATAATTACAAGTTTCTTACCAGAAGATTGGTGACTAGGTGTCATCATGGAAATCTGAGCACGACAGAATGTTTTACTGTCCAATAACTCTGGGAATTAAAAAGAAGACATTTAAACTAATAGCCTCAGACAACAATAAAGACATCTCAGAATGCATGAAATATTGTGATGTTAGTTACCTACTGTGCTACCATAGCCATTGTCATAAAGATAATTCTCTTCTTTCCAAGACACCATTAATGATGGATCTGAAGATAAAGAACCAAAAGGAAAATCAGATCAGTAAAAGAATGTTTTTAGCACAGAGGTAAATACTGAACACTGAAAGAATTAAAAATGGGGACGGGGAGGAGAATTATGCTGTCAAGGGAACCAGGAAGTGAAGGGACKATGTACAAAATTATTTCCTTTCACTCAAATTATGCACAGAATTTTTAATATTCAGGCAAATGCATTTACATAAAGCACTGACTTTTAGAAAAATGTAATATGCTCTTCCTTTTCCTSACTAGTATATCACTTGTGCCTGGCCTTGGAGGAGGTTTCCTGTGCCTAGGAACCTATCAGATCAACTCTAATTCTACCCAATCCAGTCCTGAATTCTCTGCCCCTGATGATTATGACAGTGTGTTGGAGCCACAGAGATGAAAGTGTTCTCAAATATCTAGTAAAACAGAAGAATGCTTATGACGAGTATTTATTTCTACAATGGTAGAACTCGAAAGTCCTCTCTGAAACACAGCTTCATGTTTAAGCACATAGTGAGAAACATCAAAGCCTAATCCTAGATGAAGGGCCCTGTCATTCCAGGCACACTAAGTCCCCATCCTTAACCTAAAAACCACTTTCATGCTTAAAGAGGAATAATTTTTAGTGACTTTCTGGTTATATGGATCAATATAAACAGAGCAGAAGTATTGCCTTTATGATCTGTACACTGGTCTGGAAATCACTTCTTTCATAGTGAATTTTTAAGGTCAGAAGCCTTAAAAATCTTTTTTGAAACCAGGACAGAAAGGATGAGATATAAAGTTCAAATCTAGGTTAAGCCTAATTTTTTTCATGTTCACATAAATGAAATCAAAAACCCCAAAATGAGTTACAGCTAAATAATCATGTTTGGCCAAGTTACCACTTATGACATAGGAATTCAGCAGGCATGCTAACTAATAGCTGCATGTTTGGGCACCCAGAGCCTGCGTTCCTACAATAGCACACACCCTTTGCTTGCTTGGACACCTGATCTGCCTAATGTTGCCTCTGAAAACAGGCCTTACCCAGCCAGAACATGGGGACAATATTCACCTTCCCATTTTGGCCTTTTTCAGCTGTGAAAACCAACTGGAGTGAGCCGGGCTTCCCCTCAAAACCACCAGCCCTGTCCCTGCTGCCTCACAAGGAGTAACTTTCCCAGCAGCTCTAATCCACAGTTCCTGCTCCCCCACATGCAGAAACTTAATCCACTGTCACTGGCCATGGTTGGCACCACCAGGCCCCTCCTGATTCRGCACATCCAGGAGAACCATCAGTTAGTCCTTTCCAAGATGTGCAGCTGATGTACTTTGCCCTCATCTCTAGCAGGAGGAGGAAATAATATTATACCAGAGTCTCATAAATCAGGACTTAAAGGATTACTGGAGTTACCTCTATGGAAAGCAGCAAGCCTGCCTCACGCACATCTCCCATACCACGCAGGCACAGGCAGCAGTGGATTGCAGATAGCAATCCTTGCCTGCTTAAGGAGAGTGTGGGTAATGTTCCTGGCTGGAGAAGCTGGACTCYTTCAGGTTAGGTGGATAAACAGGCTGTGACAGTATTTGTTGGAGACACCACACACAACATATCTGTATTTGTTCTGCCAGCAGATATCAAAAGGTGGCTCATGGACACACCTACATACAAAGAGGCTGGGGCTAGTGGGGATAGAGCGTATGTGGATATGGACAGGTGTGATCTGGCAAAGGAACAAGGAAGATAATTGTGCCTGAAGAAGACGGTTGAATCAAGCTGAAGTTCTTTTCTTAGTTAAACAAAGCCCTGAGAGGAAAGGGATCGAGCTATAAACACTCTCAGAAAAAGAACTGCAACAGCAGAAATGCAGATTTGATAAAACCAAACTACTGCCTGAATTTCAGTTTCATTGAAACCTGTGAAGAAATCAAAATGTAATTTTGTTTTCTCTCCAAGCTGGTTTTGTGGAAATCTCCTCGTGTTTCAAACATTAACAGCACTTCACAACAAAGTCTTTTTTCTTCCTTTCTTTCTTCCTATTTTTTTTTTAACTGAGCATATTGTTAAAATAATTGTTCTGCTGAATGAAGCGTGGAATAAAGTCCTCTACAAAGCTGCCTTCATGGAGCACCTCAAACTATTCCAACTCTGAACATCAGTGTAGATTGCTGATACTGCAGAGGTCTCCCAGGAAAAGTGGCCACATGCATGTGGTATTACGTGAAACTTCAGAAGTAGGCACTGACTGACATTTGTATTACTTCTTTAAATCTGCRTGATACACTTTCCACTTTATTGATTGCCACTTTGATTTATCTCCCTTGGAAGARGGGTCTCCCCTTCTCAAAAGACAGTTTACCCAACTGCTACGCACCTGTTTGCTCTGTCTTCACAATGACATTATGAGGTTGGTACATGTCACTTCCACACTGACCTGCAAGAAAGCAAATTGGCAGATAGGAGGTATGAAAATAAGCRCAGAGGAATCAAATGTATTAGCTCCAAGCAGCAACTTGTACACCTGAGCCAGAGGGCTGATTTTGGAGCAGGAAACATTCCCTTTCCTCTTCAACCTTCAGATTTCTGCCTTAAGTCATATCCAAGAAATTTAGCAATACAGTAAATGAGCTRTAAGCAGAATGGCAAACATAGCAAATACAATCTACCAGGCAGGTTTCTGGGGAACRTAAATGACTTCTGAAGATCTCAGAATTCAGACCAATGTACACATGTCTGTYTCTTATATCTATTTACCATTCCATTTTAGGTGCTGGAGGTTGCTGTAAAGCAGTTGTCCTGCTGTCCCAGCTGCCTGAGTGAATTCCTGCAGGCTCATACTACACAGATGTTCCCCGTTGATATCRAACTCCTGGAAAGGTATGCAGTTGGCATCCAGTTGGTTGGTATCAAGGAGGTGCTGCAGCCACTCCCAGACTTGAAACTTAGTCCAGTACTGCGGGTGTATTTCGTGCCACTGGGTTCCATAGAAGCTACTGGATACTGGAAAAGATGAAAAAAAAATATTTACTGCCTCTGATAGCATCCTAATCATCAACAATAAGATCTATAGCCAAATTGCATGCCTTGGAAGTCTATAGATCTAGACACTTTTCTCAGTCCTTAACATAAGCTTAGTAGCTATTGCTGGAGAAGATATGGTGGGGGTTTTGGCCTCAGTTTTCCTAYTAAAAATATGGCATTATTTCATTGCACACCTCTTGGCTGATTGATTTGCAGGAATTGAYTTATTAATGTTGGCTAAATACGCCAAAATTCTTGGAGGGAAGATACTTTACAGAAGTGCGGTTGAAAAGGGATGTGTAGGAAAATTATTTTATCGCCTCGGAAAATGATGGAAAAGCCTTGCAAAACTCATACGGTGATGTGGAAGCTTTCTTTGAATAAGAACTTAGTAGGGACTAAATAGGAATTGTGGGGTGAGAAAAAGGAAGATTAAAAGCACTTTCATACTTCACAGTAAAGCCCTATTATTGTGAGCTATGGTTTCATGACAGAGTTGGCGTTCTGATGGTGAAGATTATTGCTGTAGTCATGTAAGGTGGTTTCTGAATGTAGTTGTAAAATTCATTTTTAGTCATGGAAGCTGTCTAATTTTCTTGTTAGAATGTCTGAGTCTTTTCTAGACAATCTCTTAAACTGCTCTCAGTTGTATGTCATTGCATGAGAATAGTTTGCATGTGCAAATGGAAGAAATTGTACATGGGATAGGATCATTATGCAAGATAAGAGCAAAGGCAGGATTGCTTTGGTCTGTCCTCACAGAGTTCAGTGCAATTTAAGCCCTGGGAAAGGAGGAAAACGGACTACACCAGACAGAGGTGACGGTGAGATAAAATGTTCACAAGTGCAAGAAGGGTTKAAGGATGAGGGAATGAATAATTGCAGAAGGAGGAGAGACTGCCATGGCCTAGCTCTGCAGTGACCCCGCTCCAGGATATGGCAYCAGGCTGTTCCCAGTCTCCTCTAGAAAAAAATTAACTACACGATGAGAAATACTGACAGCAGTGGATATTGCTAGAGGGCCACAAGCACCAGAATTGGCACATTTTAGGAAATTACCTTAACTCRGGTGCACTAGACCTCAGGTCTCTTCAGCTGAGGTATAGGACAGTTTCCATGAACACAAAAACAATCCCCAAAAACAGTTACTTAGCTTTCTTTATCAATACTAGCCAACAAGGCTCCTGTAAGTACTTCGGGAGTTTGCAGGACTGTTCCTCATCCTCCCATTGAAGGATTTGGGGAATGAGTGGAGAAATTCTTAGAAGTGTGGT
The DNA here is from genome assembly GCA_902810485.1 of Alauda arvensis. Classification (NCBI taxonomy): domain Eukaryota; kingdom Metazoa; phylum Chordata; class Aves; order Passeriformes; family Alaudidae; genus Alauda; species Alauda arvensis. The sequence continues at coordinate 1,644,299 of CADDXX010000035.1, forward strand.
ATGTCAGAGAAAAAAGGTTTACTGCAGCTGTCAAATATCCCCCAAAAAGGAGGTTGATTTGTATTCTTGTCACTTCAAAAGAGTAAGGTGATTTCAAAGGCCACTAGAATTCTAATGTTGGTAAAGATATTTAGTGAGACAAGAAAGTAGCTTAGGTAAAAGTAAGTGAAGTGGTGAATTACTGCAGAGGCTGSTCTGAGCTTTAATCTTCCTGTCCCTCTAAAACATACATGAATCCTGAGGAGTTTTAACCTGGAAATTTGATACAAACCCCCATCATTTTCCTCCTTGAAACCCTGTGGAAGAGTGAAACTCAGACTGTTTTTTCTGTATGACACTGTTATAGACAGACAGGCACTTTTATTAAGCACATGTTGATGTATTCCTGCATACTTAGAAATTACTCGGGAAAAAAGAATAAGCATTTCATTAGGTGGGAACTTTAATTGTAACTTTTGTTGTAGTATTATTTGGATCAGGTAGACAAGAGCAGCATGTGATTGTCCACTTAGATGTTAAGTTACCKATCCATTGAATAATGAAAATAATTCTAATATTATGTCAAGCACCTATAGAGATACAGGTTTACATATATATTTTTTATACTGACAGAATATTTATGAATACATTTTTATATATACCAATGTATAATCAGAAAACAGCAAGAAGAAAAAAAGAGAAAAAATCACAAGCCACAAGCTATCTAGTGCTTTAATGACAGTCTAATTAGAAAGCTATCTAGTAATTTGAGCTGAAAAAGCAAATACAGCAAAAGAGTGAAARTATTATTCCCCTGGAAAGCCAAAGGCGTGATCAGCATTAAGCAGTAATGTTAATTCAGAGGAAGCATGAGGGGTAAAGGTACGAGAGAAAGGCTTCTGGACTGAGAAGAGAGAACTTCTGGCACTTTCAACACCATTAAATTTTAAGAAAGAGAGCCAGTAAGGAAATGAGCAATAAACTGGTCCCTTTTGCAAGTTCAGCTTTTTAAGAATGAAGTAACAAATAAAATTTTTTCTTACCAGAAGTGAAACTCCAGTAAATTAGTACTACTGAAAGATAATACTCATACATGCTTAAAGATATAGCAGCCCCTTTTTCCCCAGCTTCCCAAAAAAGAATACGGCTCAGGGCAGTTGAATTCCTCCTACCGTTGCATGTGGAATATCCGTCTGTCCAGGAAGGCTGCTGGTGGAGTAGATTGCTGCTGGAATTGATACTCATCCTGCCAGCTCCTTCCAAAATCATGATCTGTAAGTGAATCAAATAGCTTGCTTAGTGAGCGGTGTCTAGTCCAAGAGGTAAATGGCAAAAAAAAAAATTAAATCCACTGAAGGTGAAGCAAGGAGGCCAATTCCATTTGTAGAAGAAGATACAACTGAAATCAAGAACATGTTGACACAACCCCTTTTCCACTGCCACAAAATCTCCTTATGATAAATATTACCATGATTAATTTGCATACGCAAGAAGCAAGTTTCTACAGCTGCCCATCCATAAATGAATAATCTGTAATCAGAAAAGAAGCCGAATGAAAAGACAAGCCTCCTGACAGAGCAATACATGAAAACTGCCAGGCTTTGAGAAATGAAATACTAAATAGTCTTCCTTTTTTTTTTCTTCTGCTTTAAAAGGAAATGTGATTTAAACATGTTCTTCCTTTTTCTTTAAATTTTTTTAGGAGAGAGAAAGAACTTTCCAATAATTGCAAATGAAACTATACAGTAGACCACAAGCCATGCGCAGAAAATCCTTCACACAGAAGGATACACATATTGTTACAGGGAGGTAGCCTTACCAAGGAATATCTTGTCAGCTGACCCAGTTTCTTATCTGATCTGTGTCAGCAGTGTCTATAACACTTCTTGGTAACAAATATCACAGATCATACATTTCAACCCTCCAAAAAATCAGATGGTCAAAGATCTTGTAAACGAGACAGCCATGGTTGTAACAGAATCAATATTTTGGAGTGACACCACCTGCAAGACAGTATTCTGTCTTTTAAGCAAACTTTCCTGTTCATGTATCTTAGCATTAGCACCATAAGTAAAATTGTCCTTTACTTTTTTGTACTTAAAAAAACCCCAAACCCTAGTTGTATGACATTCTGGATTCCCAGTGACGGGAATTCTTGATGTTTTACATTATCCTTCAGTGGTGTGAAGTTGTAAAGCTAAAAAGTATACATTATAACCAAATATATTATTGAGGAGATTAGGAAAGTAATTTGTTAAACATTACAAAGGCTTTGGATTGCAATTTTTATATACACAGGGCAAAAAAAAAGAAAACCAAAGCCCTGTTCAAAAAATATTGAAAGCCGCAAAGTGTGTGAAAACAAAACATTAGGCATCAGGATGGCATGTGCATGCAACTGGACTTCACCCTAGAATTAAAAAGGTTATGAAATACAAAATGGACTTGTGAAGGGTAAAGTCACTGGTCTTGGCTGTTTATCCACTGAGGCCAGTGAAAAAACATTCACTGAGAGCACATCTCTACCTCCTACAAATTCATGCCAGCACACTTTTTGGTAAAAGAGAAGGAGGCAATAGAAACACTAACAGCCTTGGTGTTAAAGGAGCAGTCTGAAAATGACCTAGTCTGGTATTTTCCTCTGCCATTTAAAATAAGTCATGTAACTTTAAACTTACRAGTATCTATTTCTTTCCCCCTTACCCCTCTACACCCCTATGTATTTAGAGAGGGAAAGGGAAAGAGAGAGGTTACTGACAATTGCTTAAAAAACCAAAGCCTTAGGAAGTTTAAGGAGGTTTATCACAGGGAATAGTGCTTTACAGTATAAACTAGTTTTGGGCTTTTTATTTTTTCCTTTTATTTTCTTTTGTGTTTTTTTTTCTTTTTTTTTTTTTTTTCGGTAGCTGCACAGAATGGCAAAATCAAACTATGGATGATTTGGCAGTCACTTTCCACTTTTAATTCTATCTGAATTTAATTCTAGCTCAATATATGATTCAGTGACTACTAGCAAGGAGGATTTAATTTCTCATAGTAGGTATATGGAGTTGTAAAACATTAAATATTGAGAGAGATACTTCTTGTCCATTATGGCCAAAGGGAAGCTGACTATCATATAGTCAGTACATTGATATAAATTAGAAGAAATATTTTAGTCCTGTGTAAAGGCCAAGTGACTTAGTTTTGTGAGTGAGAAGGTGAGGGGAAGTATTTGACTTCAAGCTTATTATTACAAACATGTTCAGCCTATAATGTACATAAATTATATACTTGATGTGTAAGAACTTTTAAGCAATAATCTATGTTTGACAGTCAATACATACACTTCTGAGTTTATACAGGTTGATGACGTATCAAATTATTTCTTTAGATTTGGTTTAAATTATTAAAGACAATTAGATATGAATGAATTAAATATTAATGAAAAAGACCTTATTACAGTGTCAAATAGAGGTAAGGTAGAATACCAGCTATTCTGGGAAAATGATAAAACTTGAGGATTAGGAAAACACACTTAAAAACTTAGTTCGCTGAATTCACTTATTTTAAAAAAATTATAATATGCACTTCATAACTTAAATCCATTGATCTGAAGTTACATTTACAGAAGCTATCTCAGAATTTAAAGTACTGTGCTATGTGGTTTTGTATTCCACAACTTTCGTAGTTTTTGGAATTCTACACAGATTTCATAACTTGTGCAAAAGGCTTAGATCTGGGAAGACATGTGCATATGAATGGAAGCTATTTCTGAGTAATTTTGTTCTGAAAATTCAGTTAATTTTTTCTTCTTTGTAAATAATCAGGTGAATTTCCAAACCAAAAGATCTGAAGCTGTGGATAGTTAAATAAAGCAAATCGTGTGTCTTGCATAGTTTTTTCCACCCCAGCAGTAACTAAAACCAATGCACATTAGAGATTGGAAAAGAACTCTGACAGCTTCTTCCTGAGATCTGGATTTTAGGTTTTTTCCTTTAAGATGTCCTCTCCCTGTCACAGTCCAGCAGACAGTTGCTCTTCACCATATCCCTGAACAACATTAATATTATTTTCAGATAATGTCCACGGATCTTGCTTTACAATTTAATCAATCAGTCATTCTGGTTTTGGAAGCTAAATAAATTATCTCAACCTCAATAACTTAATTTCCAGTATCACCTGCAGTAACAATTGTGCCTAAGAGGGAGAAATTACAATATGACATTAATCACAGAATTAAAACAGAGGACTGGATTTAGCTTTGCCAAAGTTCTGTGTATTACTCAAGGAAAAGGATTTTTGATTCTTGAAAATTTTCAGGTCACCACGTTTATCTTAATAGAAGGGTGTTCCTTATTCTGAAATCATTCTATCACTTTGTTCAGGAGGATTATAAAGTCCTACTAACTACTTCCACGCCTTTACTTGGAAGCATACAGCATTATTCTCAACAATATTTTCTGTATGAGAACTAAACTGGGATTTTCTTCATGTTATCCTGTATATGCCTTTCTTTGCTGAAAATTCATGGAAGATTTATGCTTGTAGCAGTGGTTCATCCCATACTTGAAAAGATTTTGAGTCAGGATACTGCAAGAAGTGTGTTCCTCATTAGTCCAGGGCCAARTGCTCAAATCTCCCCAGTGTACAGACAAACCTGGTTAAAGGGTGTGAAACCTCAAGGGGAAGGACACATAAGATGTTCAGTTTTCTTTTAATTATATTCCATGTATCAAAGTGAATTGTGGAACTAATGAAGCCTGGTTTCCTATGAATGTGTATCTTGTGGTTGGATTCTCTAGTGTCTAGTAAGATGTGAGTGCTGATTGAAGTTTTTCCCACGGTTGGGGCATTCATAATATCTCATTGTCTCAAAGCAGTGAGCTCAAGCGTCACTCTTTCTTTCAGATCGAGTATTAATGGATTTTCCTTCTGTACTTGGCAGCCAGTTTTGATTAATCCTGTAAAAACTTCCTATCTCTGGGACTTGTACCTCCATATCAAATTTAATTAAAATTGGCAATGAAACTCCACAAGATTGTTACAGGCCAAATGTAAAAGCTAAAACACAGAATTACCACGAAAGCCTCATTTCCTCTGGAAAACATATTAAAAGGRCATTCTAGCTGAGCTGATATTTTGAAAAAAAAAAAAACTTGAGACCTGTCCCTCTACTATGACATGGTACATTATGAATGAAAGCATAGCTGAAATATCATTTGAGTATATAATAATATATATTTTTATAAATATGTACACACACATGTCTATGTCTGTGAATGGCAGGTACACACAAACCCATTCTGTTCCCCTGAAGAGATGCCATCTCTGGTGTTATAACAGTACACAAATAACACTTCACTCAGCCAGCACACTTAAATATAGTTGTGCACTGGTGTTCAGCAAAATTCTTTCTAGAGAGTCCTGTTAGAAAGGATTCAGGCATTGAAAAAAATCTTCTACCAACATTCATGATATCAGGTGGTATTCAAAGACCAAACCCTGAAGGCCTCTCTTAGTAAAAGCTCTCACTGGAGTCTGAAGGAGCTTTGACTAAGCCACAACCCAGCAAGTCGGCAGTAGCAGGAGGTCATTTGCTCTGCTCTTCTTCTCTTCCATGACCACCTGACCACTCTGAGTAAACAGCAGTAATGGAAAGCACAAGGAGCCATGACCTGCCTGTGGAGCAAATCCAGCATTACAGAAAAACATATTTACAAATCCTTGAACCTTGAACACTATATAGTGCACTCTATGCGAATTATTTTATTGCACTACAGGTGTGCTCTGAAAATAAATTACTCTGATCCACATTCAACCCAATGAATCTTAACATCCATATAGAAGTTTCTCCTTTCTTTGAACCCGAATCTTTCAAGAACAGCTTGTATTAAATGACATGACAATCCCAAACACAAGAAAGGCGAATAAACGGTGGAGAGAAAGTGGTTGAATCCTGAAGTAGTGCAACCAGGGTGATAGTTCTGATACCAGTTTGTATAGTTGCTCATGGACACAACTCTAAAGTGAACTAAGGAGTTGTGGAAGGGGAGCCCATAAGAGAAAGAGGCCCATAGGGGAAAGGGCCCCCAGCCCTCCCACTGTTAAAGCCATGCACTCTGCACAAAAACACAACAACGATGTCTAGGGCAAAACAGACAAACTACTAAGCTATGACTCCACCTGTAAGCTATGCAAAGTCTAAGAGTGACTTCTAGCTGAGACAAGCTCAGTGCAGCTCCTCCTGGCGTGTCCAAAAGGGTGGATCTCTTTTGGCATATTTACCTATAGGATTCTTCCCCATTTTTCCCCTTTTACCATCATGGCTGAACTTCAAATGTAGATTTCACCTGGGCCTATTTTCTTTGAAGTGTGTTATGTACACAGTGAAGACACAATCCCTGCTTTTCAGGGCTTGGAGTTTATGGAACAAGTATCTACAGAGTATGTTAAATATTTTAGATCATTACGGCATTTTGGATTACAGTCAAAGACTTACACAGTAATCTAAAATAAATAATACCAAGTGATAATTGCAACTGRAGAGTAACAAAAATCCTTTTCTTGAAAAATCAGAAGACTACTAAGTGGGCAGAGTTTTCAAGACATCACAAAGGACATGTAAGACATAGCACGTGGACTTGTTTTACACATACGGCTGTTTCGGAAACATAAATGCCTTGTACTTGTGATGTATATGATCAATTAGCTGCTTTGCATTCCAACCAGCTATTTTACATCTCCAGTGGTGGTAAGGGCAGGCACAAACTGAATATATGAGTGCCTGTTTGCATGTTGCTGTGAGCTTTGGGTCTTCTGTTGTGGGGTTTTTTATTCCCTTTCATTTAATGTGCATTACTACCAGGGCTCCAGGGTCCTAGTCTGAGCCAGTGTGTCTATACACACAGCTATGGTTGACCCAAAGATTGCCCTGTGATCTTTATCTGTCTAATTTGCAAAGGTCTCAGGTTCATCCCTGGTGTCTGTGCCAGACTCCCACATAAGATATCCTTGCCATGGCTCACTTTTAGATGTGACCTTTTCTGCAGTTAGCTCCTCTTTGGGTCATGTAGATTCAATTCTAGCTATCACACGGTTCCTTGTTTCCATACCTATATAGAGCAGAGAGAAGCCTCAAAAGAAACAACTCATTTGCAGGCTGATTACTCACAGGCATTTGCTTCAAAACAAAAAGCTCAACTGTGGGCCACTTTGCTATGGCCTGCAAGGTACCATACAGGTGACAGTCTATGCAGCTTGACCTGTTTGATGATTACCTTAAGATTCACCACTAAGAGAACAGAAAAACTCTTACAGAGCTTTGAAGAAAGTTCATGTGAAAAAACACTCTGATCACACTCAGTATTTCTCGTAAAACATACCGATTATTTGATAAATTTCACTTTTACTCCATCTCATGTGCCTTTGGGGCCATAGTAACAATGTCTGTTTTCTAATTCACATTACAACTCTAAAGTTCAAGGAATCATTTTTAAAGAAAATTTTCTAAATTATCTCCAAAATTTGTAGTATTCAGGATTCTGGTCTGGGTCTTTGGAGTTAATCTTATTTCCTATTACACCTCTCTGAAGTGCACAATTCTATGCTTACATATTTTTGGAGTATAGAGCTGTGGTTCATATGCATAAATGCACCTTTGCATGTGCAAAACTGGTGAGCTCTTGGTGAGCTTTCAGAGACTACACTGAGACCTTGATCATTTACTGTTGTGGGCTTTTGGAAAGGAAGACTTTGGTTTATTCTTTTGTTTTCTTTGAACCTTGTACATTAAATGTATACATGAAGGTAAACTGAAAGACCAGAAAAAGGAAGATGAATAGGAAAGGAGTGTTTAACATATACCTACATTACAGATAGGATCGTGATAAACAAAATCAAATAAAGCTTGATTGGAATATTTTATTACTGAAGATCCTATTTTCATGATGCACTACAAGGCAACTTTTGTAAGAGATATGTGGTGGTTGTTTAAACATGTTCATATAGATGCTTCAAAATCTTGCATATATATTTGAACTAAAGAGAACCTTGGGTAGAAAAGTTAGAATCTAGATCTGTATCTGAGCTATCGACTCTGCTCCAGGGTTTGGGTTTGGTTCTTATCTCTCTTTTAATGATGTAATTTAAAGACAAAACCATAGTTCAGTTTCCTTTTTGAGGGAGAACAAAGTTCACTTTATGAATTCAAGGAAAAAAAATTACTTGACGATATGGAAAGTTTCATAGGTTGTTTTACTCTGACCCCTTTTTTTCCCAATAATCTTCATATGAACTGACTTCAATTTTCAAGGTGCTCATTAGTAAAATGAAAATAAAAGGAAGAATTTTAAAAGATGAGGTTTTTTGTTTATTTGTTTTTCTAAATCAGAGGCAAACAGAAGGCAGATTGCGAACAGAGAGTCCTTGAGGCATAGATGTGTCTGACAGTGTTAACTACCTAGGTTTGTACTTCAAATTTTCCCCATTGTCATGTTACTTTAGCAGAGAAAACAGTGAAATGGAACCTGCCACTTAACAAGGATATGGTGTTTCCTTTCGTATCACAGGTTAGATGTGCACCTTCTTGCCATGCCCCTAGTTTTTCAATAGGAAAAGAATAATATAATCATTTATTTTAGTGTCAAAATCTTCATCATCCTTTTTGCAGAAGTTCTGTGCACAGATCCATATAATATTAGGGAAATTGCTATCATAGAGCTGAGACGAAAGTGAGTCAAGAAAAAATTTTATTTCTTATGATAGATGTTTGGATTGTATTTGTAGTAATGTATTCTTAGAATGTTTGGAACAAGTAGATAGACTCACTAAAAACTGGCCAAAAATAAGTGGGCTATTTTCTTTTTTATTTTTCAGAGTTGGCTTTGACTGGTATAGAGCAATGCTTTCATTACTGTCTGCACCACCTCAGCAAGTTCATGATAATTTGGGTCAACCATTTTTTCCTGAATATTTAGAAGTCATTTGCCATAGATTCATCAGGCTAGCCTCAGGGATACAGAGTCTTGGAAACACAATAATGGGAAAAACTGCCTTTGCTCTTTATTCTTCTTTCAGCACTTCATACCACACCTCATGGAACAACTCCACGCTTCCTTTCATGTCCTTCCTATCTCTCTGGTATATCCTTCCTCTAACCAGGAGCCAGCTCATCTCCCTAATCTCCTTTTGCTAAACACCTTTCTTTTGCTTACAATACACTAAATATACAAATGGCCAAAAAGCACTCTAGATGGCCCTGTAACTCGACAAGCCACACGTCTATAATTACGCGTGAACCTCATCAGCTAACAAAATACTACCATCATGTTCTAACACCTTCTCCTTTTCCCTTGGCTCTGGTTCCCCAACCACTTCCCTCTACCTTCCACGACAGCTTCTCTTTGTATTGCTTTAAAGACTAACAGCATATTGAGGGAAATGTTTTCCATACTGCTAATACAGCTTTGTGTGACTGTTCAGTTGTTAGTGAATAATGACAATAATAACAGTAATAATTGTGTTTGTATTCATGTTTGGCTCTCATTAGATGCTGACTCGTTGCTGACATATAACAGCCACTCAGATATATGCTGCTGCAGCAGCCAGTATTTCATGTGGAAGTTCACTTAACCACTATCACCACCAACACTTCTCTTTTGTTATGGGACCAGTCTGGTTTTCAACAGTAACAACCACTAATTTGCCTACTTWAAAAAAAAAAAAAAAGGCAATTGTGTTTTTTCTCTTTTCCTTTGCGTAAACTCTGTTTCAAATATTTTGTTTTAATAAAGGACATCTACCTGGAAACTGGAAACTAAAGAGGAAGCAAGGTTCCTCTTTAGGGCTGGTTTCTGAGCAAGAAGCAAACAGAAAAAGGAACTTTGGACGGAGACCCAAAACAGCAAAGTGTCTTGGGGAATGTGCAAATTTTCCCACTGGACTACTATTTTTTACATTAATTGATTCATTCAATCAACAAACTGTTTGTGCTTCTTCATTAAATATGTGAGGGCCACAGCACAAATTAACTAGGGCAGAGAAGCTGGAAAGTAAGCGTAAAGAATTTTATGCTAAGCTATACAGTTTTCTGGGGATCCAGCCTAGGTGATAGAAGTGTTTATACCATGTTACACCCCACTGACTGACTAACCACAATATGATCACACTCTTTTGTTGATGGGACAGAAAAAGCATATTTCAAAGAGGAGAGGCAGCAGAGGCAATGCAGGGTTCATGGTGGGAAGAGTCATTCTGCAGAGCTGACAGAGGGTTCATTTGGCTATTAACTCCTCTACCACATGCTCTAGTACCAAGCTGGGACTTGCTGATCCCAGCTATGGGATAGCTCCATCCGGGATGCCTGCTTGCCCTGCATTCCTCCCTAGACTACCAAGTATCCCAAGGTGAACATCTGTCTGCAAAGGAAATTGTCTCCACATGGGTGGCTATCACTGAAATACCCTAGTGGAGCCCACTGACCCTGTTTCAGAAAGCTGCTGTCAGACCATTACTTTTACTACCACTCAGTCTTTCACATTTGTGTGGTTTTGGTAAACATTTACTTGGAGCCCAGCTGTATCCATGCAGTTTCTTCATACTGTATTTGTTGATAAAAGGTCAAGAGATTGAAAGAACTCTTCCCTGGCATCCCACTCCAGTGGCTGTAAAATGGCTGTCTGCTTTACCACTAGTGTAACAACAGGCTCACGTCCCCTCTGCTCTCAGGATTGTGAGCCTCCCAGAGCCACATGGCACTGGGACAGTACTTTACATAAATGCCACCACCTGTTTATGCTAACTGCCTTTATTAAAAGCAGCCAGAAAATGAGGTTTTCTTGCTCTGGAGCCACTTTCTACAAGTAAGTCAAGAAGTTGTGGGAAACGATGTCTCCGCACTTCTGTAAAAGCCAAGAGCACCTTCCCACCTTCCTTGTCTCTCTGCTGCCTGTGGTTTGAAGACCAGTGCTTCTGTGGCGTCACTCCTTCTCACCTGGCACAGCAAGAGCTGCCCATCCTGTTTCCATTGATTTCCCCAGTGGTTGCGTTAAATAATACAATGGAGTATTTATGTGTCAGTGTTAGGAGCAGGTTATTAAGTAAAACCCACCGTAAATAGAGCCGTTAATTCAGTTGCTGGCATGGCTCTCTGTTATCTCCTCAATACCTCCCAGAGGGTATTAGTCTTACCCTTTCGTTTGAGTTGGCAGCCGAGTTATTTTTTTGCACCTGCTGCTCTACTCCGATAACAACACAGGTCAGCTTTGATTTGTTGGATTATAAACAAAAAAAGCAAAGCCAGGCATCTGCCTCAACAGCCGGGGCTGGTTTGACGGTAGAGCTTTTCCCTTTGGGTTTTGTACAAATGTGCTCTTTCAATTCTTAGGTGAACTCTCTCTTGTTTCACAAATAGTCCTTTGCCACAGAATAACCTGGTGTCAGAAAAGACCTCAATACTATTCCATCGATGGAACCAGTCAAAGCAACACTGTTCTCAGACTAAAGTCAGAAGTATCATGCAAAACACACACAGAAAAAGCAGCTAAGACAGGGCGGTTCAAAAATTACTAGGAAAAAGCAGAAAATTAACTTAAACAGTACAGGAACTTTCTGGAGAGATAAAGAAAACCTGAAAGACTGGGAGGGTTTGCTTTCCGATATGAACCCACACACACTCCATCTCTTAATTCACTATTTCACAGGGGGAAAAAAAAGAAAAAACATTGAGTCCATGAGAAGCAGGTACTCAGCTGGGAACTGAGCTACTTTTAAGTTCTTCTGAAAATTAAGCCTGCAGGGCTCATCTACTCTAATAGCATCTATGGCGATGGAAGAACTGAAACACTGACAACCACGGAGCAGAGAAGGAAGAGTCTACACACACAGCAAAGGCAATAAATAGCACAAAACATAGAAATGAAAGAAGGAAGCATTGCATCCACATTACAAATAGGACAACTGAGACACTAAAACTGAGCTAAAATTATTCACTTAAATCACATAACAAGTCAATGGAGAAGTCAGTCCCACTCGTATCTTCCATTTCATGCTCCATTGCTATCCATTCCAGCACATCTCTGGGAAATCTTTCAACATGCAGATGAGTTAGGTTGAATGTGGTTTTTTTGAGGGCAGAGAGAAGGTATTTAACAAGAGAAAGAATTCTCAAGAAAAAATAAAGAGACCTGTTCAGACTGAAAACAAGATTCTTCTATGCATCATGGCTATTATGTGACTAGTAGAGATTTGAATGATAAGTTAGCCAAACAATTAAACCTACAGTTGAAGTATTAAATCAAAAAAGCTGCCCTTGACCTATGTATGATCCTGAAAATGAGCTAGAAATTCCTAAGCAGAGCTGGCTGAAATTCAAAATTTCTGTTCTGTAGAACTGTGGCTATTTCTACAGGGGTTTTTCCTTCCTGTTTGTTTGTTTGTTTCTTTATTTCTTTGGGTTTTTTGGTTGGTTGGTTGGGCTTTGTTTGCTTGTGTGGTTGAGGATTTTTTTTGTTAGTTGGGTTTTGGGGTTTTTTTATTTTCTCTTTTAATCACAATGAAAGAAAGGAATTTTTAAAAGAAAGTTTCCTGGAATCAACTGACATGTAAAAACGTATATTCAAATTGTTCAAGGATCAAATGTGCAACTCTGTTATGTGGAATTGTTTGTGAAAGACAGAAATGTAAAGCATAAAACTGACATACACAGGCAGTAAAATCACCCCAGAGCAGCTGCGCTGGGAGCAATAAACTCACCTAACATGGCTGTTRTGCATATGGTGACCAGGGAACCCTCTGCAGAGCCCAGCCACGCTAATTCTGAAATGCAGGCAGCCTCAAAACCAAACTAATTGTGAAGTTTGTGATCCTGTTCATTCTTTTTCACCTTTATTCTTCATCGTCCTGCTATTTCTTTTACTTTTCTAAATTTTTCTTTCCTCTTTTCCCCTCTCTCTTTAATTTTTTTGTCTTTTAACTAGTCAGATTGACTGACCAGGACATGTAATTTTTCTGCAATACATCATAATCCTGTAGCCAGTAAAACAGAGTAAAATAGCATCTTCAAGTATCTAACTGTGTCACAGCTTATGTAGCTGGTCTCTGGAAGAGAGGGTGGAGGAGACAGAAACAAGAAAAAAAACTTTGGCTCCTCCAGTTCTTTTTGCTCTCCTGTATTCTATATATCTCAATCATCAATGTAACTGGACGAGATTTCCCCAACAAAATCAATGAAAATATTTCCAAACTATTTCAAACAACTGTTTTCCTCAAAAGTATATTTTTTTACCATGGAATTATACCTATTTAACAAATTTCTGAGAAGCTAGTATTATCAGAGATCCTCGTAATAGCTATTTGCAGGTGCTGTGACGTTTTTGTTCTTTTTATATTTAATGATTAAAACTTCACTAGATTTTTAAACATTGAAGCTGTGTCATAGCATAAGGAAGGCTGGTGCTTTGATGTGCTGCTTATAGTCCATGGTTTGGGGAAGGGCTGTCCTGGGCACCCCAGCTCTCAGGCCATGTTCCTGCAAAAAAACCTGCTGTAGCACAGGGCAAAACCTGCAGGCATGGAAGTGAAAAGCAGCTCTGTCTAGGACTCTGGCATGAGCAGCCCCTCGCTCGCTACAAGACAGTGCCAGTCACTAACTTACACCTACAGACACAACAGACGTGCCAGATACCAATAGCTGTGCATTTTAAAGGATTAAATCAAGGAGCCRTGCAGATTAGGAAACAGAATTGGTTGAAATTGGGAAAAAATATTTGAATTCCTCTTTTAAAAGTTATAGCAAGAAAGCCTGTGAAGGAGATGAGGGATTCACAAGTCTTATGAGGAGCATCTGAGGGAATTGGGGTTTTTTAGCCTGGAGAACGTGACAGCATGAGAGAACGTGGTCTCCAGTTGCACCAGGGGAATTTTCATTGAATATCGGGAAACATTTATTCACCAAAAAGGTTAGTAAGCATTAGAACAGGCTGCCCAGGGAAGTGGCAGGGTCTCCACACCTGGACATATTTAAAATATGCACTCAGGGTGCTCAGCAGTGCTGAGTTAATGGTTGGACTCAATGATCTTAGAGATCTTTTCCAGCCTAAATGAATCTATAATTCCATGTACTTAGAGCACGGTGTTTGTTGTGACTGTCGGAATCAGCAACAGGCAGACAAAGAAATTTACGGGATTGACTCTTGTCCAAAAAAATTTAATCATTTAAGATTTTAAAGAAGGAAGGGGAGTTTCTGCTTGTTGATACAAAGTATTACAGCTCCATCATTAAAAGTCTTAGGGCAAGGATATCACTAAAAGTAGAAAAAACTGCATCTATTTCATTTTGTACATTCCAATTTTGATAAGTCTGTAGGGATATCTTACTCATCTAATCACCTATTAATTCAGTCTTCTAAAGCTTTTTCATCTTCCTCTGTCAGGGCAGGTGCCTGTGAATATTAAGAGTCTTTTATGTGAGTGCTATGTTAGATCTCAGTGCAAAAGAGATGAGAACAGCACCCTTGAGTGTGTCAGAATTTGACTCCCTGATAAAGCCCCTCCAATCTATGAGACAACTGCTTAACCAAGCATACTTTGAAAGTGCATCATCAAGATGCAAGCTTTTAAACTATTGTGTAATAATAATTACATGTTGCAGTAAAAATCATTAAGAAAGTTTGGGGGTAATCACTAGATCATGGACTTAGTTTGATTCCTGACCATAACATCTTGGGCAGTTTTACAAGGGTTCTTTAACTATATAGCAACATAAATTAGTTAACTACTCACTGCTAAATGAAGGAAAACCTGGAACAGTTTTAAAAAACAAAACCTATTCTTCTTGTGATGGCACTACTAATTTAAGCAATAGAATATATTTTTACACATGGTTGCTTAATCCTTACAGACTTACAGAGGCTCAGGAGACTCTTCTGGCTACATCTGATTGTGTGTTCATGTCTGTATCCTTCCTCCATAATAGGCAGGAACTTTTATTCCACATTTTCGTAGCTCCTTTAGATAAAATTACTTTCTTTCCACCGCCACAAAGCAATTCTTTTTTATTACCCCATCTCATTGCTCTATAATCAGTGATTACCCAGCTCCAGTTGGCTGTTCTGTCTACTAGTTCTCATACCCTTTCCTGTGAAGCACATTTCACAAGATCAGCAGAGGAATAGGCAATGATAACCATGTGCAATGTCAGCTTTTGGAAAGGCAGCCTTTGAGGGCTCTTCCTCAGAGGGAGACATGCAAAACACCAGTCGATTGCTCCACTGGCTACATGACTCCATGTTTACTCATTCTCACCTGTCTGTAGACCAATGACCAACAATGCCCCAAGTATTCTAGGCATTCAGTGAGGGATTTGGGGCAAACTGCAACCCCAGTAGAGCTCGAAGGAGTTCTCATACTGACTCCTCAAAATCCAAATTAATCCTTACTTTTTTGTATACCAGCTGTGAGAACAAATCCTTCTTTGCTTAGCCTTTCGATCAGCAGTGTTACTCATGAGTTGCACTGTTACCAAGTTTACAATGTACCCTTTTCTCAAAAACTTACTGAAATACCTCCTGGGATCATCAGAGACTGTAATATGTGTAAGCTGCAGAATGTGCTGAGGCAGGGAGAGTGAGGGAGGGATGCAGCCGTTTGTGGTTAGAGATCTTTAAGCGCCCTTGAACACTGGCTGAGCGGCTGAAGCCAGAGCGCTTTGCTGAAGATGGTGTTGAGCTTCACCAATGCTCACAAGGCACTTATTATTAGGAAGAAAATTCCGTGAGCTTATGGCTGAAATTCAGTAGTACTGAAGCTGTGAGATGGGCCAGACACTTAACTTCATTAAACATCACAAACTATGCCAGCTACAAAGATAGTGTTTCTGTTCATTTCCTTGTGGACAGTAAAGCCTTTACATTTCGTTCTACCACATCCTAATACTGTGTGTCATTAGTAATGACAAATGACAGCTAAGTTTGTTGCTGTTTTCTTTTTATGTGCTGCTTGTTGCAGGAATGCCTATTCCTCAGCAAGAATACCTACTTTACAAATGTAGGAAGGCTGATGAGAAAGAGAGCCCTGTAAGACCACAGAAAATCTTACAAAGGGTGGGCGCATTGCCCTCAGATTAAGAACAGGTCATTCATCTCTATCTGTATCTTGATCTCAGCACACTGACGAATTTTTAAGCCAGACAGGTCTGTCCTGGAGCACCCACTTTCCAACCTGTCTCTGTGTACAGTAGGTCATTGCCCCAGTTCACAGAGATGGTATTCATAGTATTGCAGAAAGAGGTCAGACAATTTTGTGAGGATTGAATCTGAACAAGTTAACAGCAACAGAAAGCAGGTGACTGGTCACTCCACAGAACAGATCCAGGCTACATTATGGTTACTGAGAAGTTTTCCCAATCTGGTCTTGTCATTAAATTAAACATATTTATAAAGAGCGTGGAAGGGGCAAACACAGAAGGAAAGCTAGGTGCTGATTCTGGAAAGGTGTCATGGCTCGTGGGCAGTTCTCTGAGTTTGCTGAGTCAATAAAATCATTAATCCTTTTCTGTGAGAATTGTACATAAATACACACTTCTTCAGCAGGTGTAGAATTCCATCCTCACAGGGGAGTTTGGTGCAGATTGCTGTGGGACACGCAACAGACTAACATGTCACTCCTATCCGAACACAGACGCACCTGCAGAAATCCTTTTTCCTCTCTATCTCTCTCCATCTGTGTTTCTGGATGATTTTTTTTTTAAGTCTCGCTCCACTGCAGTTTGCTACCTTGCACTTCCCAGACAGAACAAGTACAGATGTTAACAAGAAAATTTATTGGGAATGAAAAAAATTAAGGAAGTGGAGTGGGAGCCAAATGATTTAATTTTTCACCTGTCCAACTGTCCTATTGTCTGTTTGCACCACTGCCGAAAGCCCACAACACCCTGAGAATGTCTAAAGTAATAAGAAATTAGTATGACAATAACACAGCAAATTTTCTCAGGTGGCAAGAGGGTAGTAATATCCCATGTTAAACAAACCACATTTTACTCCCTAATCTTGCCACGACTGGGGTAAATATATGGTTGTCACTCTATAGGTTACTGTGAAGAGCGACCTAATTTGTGCTGGGGCAAGCAAAGAGATATTCTGATTGATATGAGAGCCTTTATTATCAGAACTTGGGGACCATTGTTACAGGCTTTAAAAGTGACACTGGAATTAAAAAAGATGGAAATGCTAAATGCAAGGAAACATCGAGTCAACTAATGATAACCTCTTCTCTGCATATAGGACCAGTGCTCAAGGGGGAGAAGGGTGTCTGGAGAACGGCGGCTCTAAGAAAGCCTTAGGCACACTTCATAAACTCCTGAACTGGAATTCCCAGTATATTGACTCATAATATCTCTGTTTGGCACTCTACAGACTCTGATCCATCCTGACATCCAAATTTCACAGCTAATGTTGAAAAATTAGAGGAGAGCATTGAAGTGATTAAAGGATGGAAAAAGTTTACAGTAAAACAGGTTGACATCCTTCATTTACTGTGAGTTTCCCCATGAAAATGAACAGGCTTTGGAGCTCAGCTAGCACAATTATCAGAGACTGGGCTAAGAAAGGATTTGTCCCCAGCTAAGTACACAAGGAACAGAAATTTCCTACCCAGGGGAACTTCTCATGACTACCAAAAGACAACAAAATCAGGTGGCTGAATATTAAAGCAAGACCATGTCAGACTGAAAATGAGATAAAATATTTTTAGAAGAATGGTATTTAATTGCTGGGGCACTTAAAAACATTCTGGGGAATTTCCCATCACTGGACTTCTGGACTTTTTTTCAAGACTGGAAGTTTTCTAAAATATAAGCTCTACTTGAAGTCACATAATTATCTCTGAAAAGTTCTGGCAAGTCCTATGTTATTGCAACAATAACTTGGTTTTGAAAATCGTATGGGGCAGGAATTAAACTGTCATTGTGATATTTGTAAGTGAAACACCTTAATCCTGTTGTTCTTCTAGTTTTAACTGCAGCTATTTTCTTTCATTTCTGTATTTGCATTAAATATAAAATTGCTATATTTTTCAGCTCTGGTATTTTCTACAGTACAAAATAAATGTCAGACAACTGGCTTAAACGACACCCTGGAAATTTCCGATCAAAGTGAAACTTAAAGGAGAGCATTTTTAAATTTTACTGAGGTTTTCACAAATTTCAGGAAATACTGGTGCATGTTAGATCTGTTTAACACAGTGTCAAGTGAGACAAGTATAAATAAAATTACTAAATGAAACTTTTACCTAAAGGAACATTTCTGTTATTATGAGCTTGTTTAATTCTAATAATTATTTGGTTTAAAAAAATGGCAAAGATGGGAAAGAAAGGATAGTTGGATGTACTTCAGAAGCAAACTTAACATGTATCTTTAGATGAAGTAATCAAAAAGCACATTAATGATATCACTGAATAATCTATAACAATATACACACAAGTATGTGCCTAAAATGTCTCGCCGGGTGAAATGGAAACATTTGTCACTATATGCCCATTACACATATTCTACAAAATCAACACAAATTTGGAGCAGCTTTTTCTTTACATTCTTTTCTACAACTACTTAAACAACTGTGTCTATACCTTAAGGGGCCAGTTCTGGTTCTATTAAAATAAAATTACCATTGGAACAGAAACAAATTAAACAAGCAAAGACACTGCGGGCCTCACACTATATTTACCTACCCAGTGCCTGAGCTGGGTTCTGTGCAGTGTTTCTGCTTAGACAGAACTAAGATCAGCAGAACCTCCTTCACCACACAACTGCCCAGAAATTGCCTTGAGGCTGAAACCAATCCAAATTATAAATGCACTTTAGGGTTTTTTGTAGCAAGCACCATGTCCATCAACATCCACATCACTAAAATGAACTGAAGCACGGTTCATTGTGGAGTGTATCCTGGTTCTGCAACACAAGCACTCTCAATAGAATTGAGAAAGTCCACTTTTCCACCCCTTGTCTTACTGAACAGATGAGCACTCTGTTGACAAAAGTAGCAGATTTAGGACCCAGAATATTATTACATACCTCATAATAGAAAAGATTCTCAGGATCTAGCCCCACTCAAACATAAACACAGCAGAAATACTTAAATAGAAGATACTTAAATACCTAAATAGAAGTTCAAACCAGGAAAGCAGAAATCTTTTTTGCAACATTAAAAAGCCTTTTGATTAAATAAGCCTAGCTGCTGTTCCAAAGTGGGATGGGAGAGGCTTGGTACAGTGACCAGGAGTCCAGCAGACTTTTTTTTTTTTTTTTTTAATTATTTTCACTGGTGTTGTTTTAAAATAACTGCATTTAAGAAAAGAAAATAAATTCCCCAAACACCTTACCTCATTTAGCTTCAGATTCTGGAGTGGAAATCCTGAACTGAGGCAATGGGAAAGCTGTCTACAGAACAGTAGGTTGGATAAGCACAGGTACTAGGTTATGTCAACTAAAGACTCCCAGGAGTGAAGATAAATGGATGTGATACTAATTTTAAAACATTTTGCTGAACACTCAAGCAGCCAATAGGGGAATTCCTTAGGTCACTTCCTGTTCGTTTGATTGGTCTGAAACGACAACAACCAAGATGAGGCTGGGAGCGTTTGCATAAGGCCAGCTCAGTCCTCRGCATTCAAAGAGAACAGGTCTAACCGGGTTACACGCGTGGCTCCAGAACAAAAGAAAAACCTGGTAATGGATGAGGGATTGATTTCTTTATAGTTGTTTTTTTTCAGATCATCCCTTCATTTTTGTCTCTTTTTTGTTTTTTTTAATGGAGGTTATTTCAGGTAGATAGGGGGATCATAATTAGAATGGGGAGAAGTGAAAAGCAGGAATGTCCTAAATTAAAATTAGTCTGGAAATTACATTAGGAGATGCATGGTGTGGAATAACCCTGTGCTGGCAGGGAGGTGGACTGAGTGAGCCATGTGATGGACTCACCCTCCTTTCTTTTATAAATTGAGAATCCTGAAAAATGCATGAAAGGGGAGTTTATTGGTCTTTCAGCTTATCTGGATATTTGAGAGTGGGTAAGAAACAAAATGAGGGAAAAATCATCAGTGTGTGGGTATATGGAGTTGAGTATGAAAGTTCAGTTATATGCAGGTTAGCAGGGCAGAGAATCAGTAGATGTGCTCAGTCCAAAGTTTTCCTTGACCATGTGTGTTACTCCTCCGGCCTGCAACCGTGACCCTGAGCAGGAAACCAGGTGCCCAAATAAAAATAGGAAGCCTCATCTATTTCTCATTATTTCACTAGTCAAAGAAGGCACCAACATCGAAACAGTTAAAAAGGCACTAAAATGTGGGAAGGTTCTGCGGTTTCATTAATTTGTATGCATAAAACAAGAAATGCTAAATATTATTATTCAGTGACTGTTCAGTGGTCTGTGTGAAGTGAATTTTCTAGTCTTTGCTCATTTTTGGTCCCAAGTCTCATCATAAATCTTCCCCTGACAGATGCTGACAAGAGTTCTCAGTGCTAGATTTACCAAGCGCAGGGAATGAATTGTCCTTCAACATCCAGAGATACTATTAATTATTAATCAAAGCTCATTGTCAATGTGGGGGAAATATTTCACAAATATTTTTTATGCTGAACCTGATTTCAAGATAAATAATAGATCTCAGACTCAAGGAATGTCACCCTTGTTCCTATCATCCACACTGACACCAATTTAGAAATAAGTTTCTTCTGTTCACATAGATAAGGTGCACCTGTGTACAAGTGTTGCTTGGAAAGAATCAGTTATTTCTCAGCCAGGTTAGGTCAAGTTCCATGGCTTCCATTGATTCTCACCTATTAAAGAAAGTTGTCCTTGAGAAAGAAGGAAGAGTGTAAATACCCATCTTGGAGAGCTTCATTGTCTTGCAGTTACAGTACCAAGGGTTGAGGTTGTCCCTGCAGACAGTTAGGCAAGTATTTGGATAGGCCTAGCACTCACAAGATTTCTCTAAGCATTCATGTCACTGAGTCCAAGTATTTGCATACCACGTCAGTTCTTGGTGGGTATTTACAGCTTTCATCACCAAAATAATGCCTTGGTATAATATCAGCATGAATGATCAGTCCAGAGCAGGAAAAGCTAAACAAGAACTAGCAAGCAGTAAAGAGCACTTCCCTTCCCAGGAAGGATACCTTTAGCAAGAAACCCAAGTCTTGCATTGTGCCACTAAGCAAAACCTGGGAGATTAAGGAATCACACTGAAATACATCTTATCTCTATGMTACAGAAGCACCACAGGAGGATGTGACCACTGAATCTCAACATAGACAGGGAAAGCAGAATTTTCCTATTGCTAGAAAGGACATCAGCAGAAGCAGAAGAAAAATGTTTCCAGTGTGGTACTGAGACTGGAATGTCACTTTCTGTTTGTGTGACTGTTGGCCTTTTCTGTTTCAGCTCCTAAGGGCAGAGACAGCTTTGGTTGCTAAGACGCAGAATACTTCCAGACAGACAAAAAAGCACATTGTACCAACAGGTCTGGACAGGGTGAAGCTAGCTTGGTCGGCACACCAGCATGCATTATTTATTACTGTGCTATTTTCAAAGGCAGGGTGCCACACAGGGTGGTGGCTCCCTAAATTTACTGCCCTACCTGGCCAACTATGCTGCCCCCATGCTCCCAAGTATGCTTATTGACACTTACATGTGGTTCAGCACAGAGAGGATTACGGGTGGCTTTCGGAGACAGTCAGACCTTTCCCTCTGCGTGTCCTTCTTTAGCACTGCAGCCGCAAAATTAACATGAATTTGGTCCCCACACAGTTCTAAGTGGCAGAGAAAACATTAAAAACTTTATAACTAGGAACCTGGAGACCACAATCACAGTACGGCAGAAGTGCCAGTGCAGATTCCTGGAATTAATTTAATTATAGCCATCAAGCATCAAGGAAATTACCTAAATCTGTCTAGATTCTTAAATTGGCGTCTCTTACTGTAATGTCTGACACCTGATGAAAACAGAGAACAAATGTATGGTAATTTCTATTTTTCATTAATATTAATCTCTGCTTCATTTGTTAAATTCCAGTGGAATATGAAAAGGTGGGTATAAAGCTGATATGTAGGTTAGACATGCCAAGCAATTTGAGAATACAGAGAATGAGATTCCTGCCTTCATTCTGCTGCAACCAAATCAGAAGTGATTCCTAAACTTTTATGGAAAATAATACACTTTCTGTAAAAACATCACTAGAGAAGCCAGAAGAAATAGGATGGATACTATTTCCAAGCTGAGTTCTATGTTACAGGCAAATGGCATCTATTACTAAGGTTGCCCATTACTTAGGCTTGCAAGACCTTGTAATATTTTCTTCACAGTTTGCTAAATTTTAACCTTTAACTCTTCGGCTTAATTGAAATTTTCCATCATGGACATTTGCTTTGTGACAAAATTTTGAGTAATTGTCATCTTTACTAGTGTATGTTTTTCCGACAAATTTAAAAAGGCTAAGGAAAGTGCTATACTTTGTATTTATAGTGAGAAACATTACTGCCTTTTCTTTGGAAAGCTCAGGAATATTTATGTTTGAAGCATGGATTGATCACAACAGGCTGTCAAATTAAGAGTGTACTATTTACCATTCCAAATAAAATCTAACCAAAGTTAGCCAGTTTAAAGCTTATCAACAAATCACAGAATCACAAAATGGACAAGCTTGGGGTCACAGTCGGTCTCCTGGTTCAGCCTTCAGGGCCATCCCAGAGCACATGGCACAGGACTGTGTCCAGATAGATCCTGAATATCTCCAGTGAGAGAGACTTGCTGGGCTGTCTCTCCCACCCACACAGTAAAGTGGTTCTTCCTCATGTTCAAGTGAACTTCTGTGCATGTATTTCTGCCCATTGGTTCTTGTCCTATTGCATGACACCACTGAGAAAGGCCTGGCTCCATCCTCTGATACCCTCCTGTCACATACTTACAGACATTGATAAGGCCCCTCTCATTTGTCTCCTCTTGAGCCTGACCAGGCTCATCCTTTCCTGATAAGAGAGAGATGCTGCACTCTCCCAGTCATCTTTGTTGTCCTTCACTGGACCCATTCCATGAGCGCTACATCTCTCTTGTCCTGAGGAGCCCAGAACTGGACACAGCACTCCAGATATACCTAAGTAGAGGGGCAGGATCCTTTCCCTTAACGTGCTGATAGTGCTCTTCTAATGCATCCCAGGATCCCCTTGGCCTTCTKGCCCACCGCTAGCTCATGGACAGCCTGTTTTCCACCAGGACCCACAGGTCCTTCTCCACAGAGCTGCTTTCCAAGAGCTCAGCCCCAGCCTGTGCTGGTGCAGGGGGTTATTCC
Organism: Alauda arvensis; assembly: GCA_902810485.1. NCBI lineage: Eukaryota > Metazoa > Chordata > Aves > Passeriformes > Alaudidae > Alauda > Alauda arvensis. Next base: position 1,667,596 of record CADDXX010000035.1, read on the forward strand.
TCCCCAGGAGCAGGACYCTGCACTTGTTCTTCTTGAATTTCAGAAGGTCCCTCCCTGCCYATCTCTCCAACCTGTTGAGGCCCTTCTGAAGAGTTGCCCAGCCCTCTGGGGTATGGGCCACTCCTCCCTGCTCTGTGTCTGCAGGGAACTTTCTGAGGAGGCTGCTGCCCCTTCCTCCAAGTCACTGATGAATCAGTTAAACAACATTGGGCCCAGTATTGAAACCTGGGGGACACCACCAGTGACAGGGCTCCAACCAGACCCTGTGCCACTGATCATGACTCTCTGGGATCTGCCACTCAGCCMGTTCTCAACCCACCTCACTGTTCACTCAGCCAGTCCACACTTCTTGAGTTTGCCTATAAGGATGTTGTGGGAGACAGTGTTGGAAGCCTTGCTGAAGTCCAGGGAGACAACATCCACTGCTCTCCCCTCAAATCATAATCCACATGATGGATTCATGCAGCAGAGCCTTGTTCCCTCAGCTTTCTTTCACAGCAAGTGTTCTCCACTTCATGGCTTCACAAGGCTTTCCTAGCAGATCAAAAAAGCTATTCCTGTACATCCAAGCAACTTGACAAAGCAAATTTTCCAATGAGTCCTCCATTTGGTCCAACTGGCAGAGGTCTGTAGGGGGGAGCTAAAGGCTTCGCTCATGGGATTAACCCATAGGCTACTCAATGCCAAAACAGCCATCCCTGCACGCCACTTATTCAAAACCTAGAAACTGTATACAGGGAACAGWACTAAGAGAACATTATTAACATTGTGACAGGTTGGGAGGTGCAGTACTTTGGGCACAAGCTAAGGGGTACTCATTGAAAGGGAAGCTACCCATACAGGGTATGTACCCATACAGACACACAGGGAGTGGCCCTGAGCTGTATTTGCTGCACATGAATCAAACTTGTGCTGAAAACTGCAGTTCATTTCCTCATGAGTTTTCTTATGCTGTTCATCCTCATGGTATTTTAGGTATTATAGTTACGCATGTATTTATAATGTAAATAAACATTTAATATATGTAGATTAGTGTATTACATTGTACTAAAGCATTACCACTAACATTACAGTATTAGCACAAAAGCATTTATTGATCTTTATGAATCCCTAGTGAGGTGAGAAAGTAATAATTTATTGCCCCTATTTTAATGGAGAATCCTAAAAAGATCAAGACAAAGGTGTTTAATAATTCAATACATCTTGAGCTGCCTGAGCACCATGTATTTAAAACACTTAGCATTCTATAGTTATGCAAAGTACTGAAAGCACAGCTACCATTCATTTTCATTTCAGATCTTAGTACTTAGCAGTTCTGTAAATCAGACTCCTTATCACCCAGAAAAGAAGGAAAAAACAGAATTTTTTTAAAATATTATCAAATATTGACCTGAGTCTAGAAAACAACCTAAGCATTTTGTCTGCATTTTTCCAAATGTAATCAATCTCAATAAAAATCCATTACAGTTCTGCTGATCACTGTCTAGATAAATTTTAAGGAAAGAAAGTAATCATAAGGAGGTTGGCCATGGTCACAGCAGAATATGAGCTTTGCAGACAACTCTGTGAAGATTCAAATTTTAAACTAATACAGTTTGATACTTTAGTGTTTTTACAGCTTCTTCACACACGTAATACGCATCAAACCTGAATTTCTGTTAGTTGATTTGATAAATTGAAAATCACTGAGTAGCAAAGTTCCTTGGTTCTGTATATTCTCCCCAGGAGAAGGATGTATCCTGAAAATCCAGATATGCCTCAAAAGAAGTACTGGATAACCTGGTGAACAAAAGGATAAAAGCAAATACCCTCAAATTCCTTTCCCAGAAATCCATCTGCCAACCAGAAAATACCATTTAAGCACCACTTCTCCTATTCCTGGAGAGGACCCCCGGCCACCTTGACCTTTGGTCTCCTCGCCACACATCTCAGATCAAGAGTTGGATTTTTTTCTTGAAAACATTGCAGTGGTTTCTCTYATTATGTCAGTCTAAAGGTACAGAAAAATCAAAATCAAGTGTGCATTTGTTAATTGAAAGACTAGCAGAAAAAAAAGTTGCATAAGAAACTTTGCAAGGATCACTGCAAAACTGTCCATGTTCTGAGAGAGAGATTCATAAGAAAAAAACCCATAGATATCTGCACTGAGAAATAGAGTAGGGATAGGGTAGAAAGAAAAAAAATTATAAATAACAAATTAAGTTTTCCATGGAAAAAGTAAGGGTAATAAATGGCCAGAAAGAACTGTTAGGGCAAACATAAATTGCTTATGCAAACACTGAAAGAAACAAATGCAAATCCTAGAGATAATATAGGCTTATAATTAATAATTTATTTGTTTTAGTCTCCTCAGTGTGTAGGTCAAACCAACTCAATGCACCATTGTTGCACAAACCATTGGGAATAAACTTGTATGAGAAATAGGGAKACAAAGATTAATATTGATAAATAATGTCTGTGACAAATAAAGAGATAAATCGCACTAAGGAGGCCATTAAATACAGGGTAGCATGTTTTGCTTCTGATTTGAAGGAAAAATGTTAAAAATTTGTAAGTAGTCAACACTATCAATTGGTAAGAAACAATTTATAAGACTRTCTTTTGCCCATATGAGCTGACACAGTCCCCTGGATTTCTGTGAGATTTTGACAATGTATATCTAATAGTATAGCTGTGTATACTGCCTTTTCAGGGCTCCAAAAGATTTAATTTATTATGAGGCAATACTGACTGTGCAATGATGTCTCAGAGGAAAACTTCATAACTATGCAATAGAGGGTGTTAAACAACAAGCAGGGCAAAATGACCTAATGGGTCTTTTCTATCTGTTGTGGTTTGAATCTCTTAGCAAATACTTTGAAGCTGCCAGAACCAAAGCAAAATTATGAGAACATAAAGAAGGCAAACACAAAGTAATGYACAAAGATTAAAAAAGAAAGGAGCACAGATATCATGAGATAAACTTTTAGTAGGCCTCAAATACTTCTGCTGTTACATTAATAAGCCAGGATGTGATAAAATCACAAGGAATCAGGAGAGGCATAACCATTCCKGGGTGTTGCACCTCTCACTCCCAAAATTTGGTGAATCTAGAAATTACAGGTTTGTGCTAGGACCCCAGAGATAGGAACTGGAGCACAGCTACAGAACTTAGAAGAGGTCTTGTGTATTGTGGATGCCTTGACATTGTAGTGCAATTATAAAGACAGTAGGAGTAAGCACTGTAAGTAGTGACTGYATTTCTCTATATGCAGAATATATCAAACATTTTAGGAAACCTGCGAGTGGGTAAACGGCTCCCAGATTCAGAGTGCTGATTCTTGTGATTCAGTATATCTTACCAAATTCAACTTTTCCTGGTATAAGAGTGTTGGTTTCCTTAAGAGCCCTATGGAGKAATTTAAAATCTAAATGGYTTGAGCATTCCCAAATTTAAAAACWGTYCAGAGAAGAGAATTTGGGTTGAGCTAATCTCTAGACTAGCTRACTTGGGTTGTAGGTCTAATCTCTAGAAGGCCCCTACAAGGAGTGTGCATAATTTCTGTTATGTGCTGGGAAAGCAGAAAATTAAAAAATAAGGGAAACAAGATGCTACAAGAACACATTAGGAGCCAAAAAAATAGGATTGAAAAGGAATGGCGAGGCCATGAAAAAAATGGGAATTGTTCACACTGTAATCAGCTACTTGCAATGCAGTCACCCTTGTAAKCCATACAGCATGGGAAAATGAAAGAGAGATGAGGAGTCAAGAACAACCCTGGACACAATTACCCATGTCCAGATTTAGATCAAAAGCAGTTTAAGGTCAGGATGGCACAACACATGTCCTGTCTGAGACTACAGAGACAGACAAACTGAGGTGCAGAGCAACTGACTGAGAGATTACGGATTTGATTAGTTATGAGGGATCTGTGGGAGCACTRCTATTCCCCTAGATTGCTCAAATAGGAATATGCCCAGCAGAGACCCACAACAGCATGAATATGTGGGTGCCCAAAATCTTCAATGTGAGCTTCTCACTCTTCATGACATTGAAAGGCAGGATTCTGGATGAGTGCATTTTCGTGCACGTCTGGGTGCGTGTGAGTAAAAATACAATGACTGAATGACTGCAGAGGGGATAAACTGAAAAACTCCTTATGCATATTTCTGTCTTGGTGTGTGAATGTCAGCCGAGTGAATTTAAAAGAGTACATTCATGCATTTGGGAAAGGGTATTAAAGAAAASTCCAAGATTTCAGCATTTAGAGTCAGGCAATGGATATATCTGCCATCAGAAGAAGTTGGAATAGCTTCACAGAAATGAATGAAGGGGGGGGTCTAAGAACTRTATAGGTACAAAGGACAATAAAAACCCAACCCTTCACAGTTCAAGTTAGCCTTAGGAGTCATACCAGAACAGATCTTCTGAGGGCATCTCAAAGCAAGCAGCTACCTGCAAGATAGAGATGTGAACAATTCACAGGCGAACTTCCAATCTTTGTGATTATGAGAGGATTTCCTTTGCCAACATCTGAGCAGTGGAGTGAGGGTTAACCCTTGAGCATAGCTATAGCAGGCAAATCTTTCAAAACCAGTTTATCCCAGTTCCAGTAACTACACAATGTTCAGTGCCTGTGAGATGCAAATATCAAGTTTATGATTAACTGTGTTAAAATTCCATGGAACTGCAAGTACTTTTATTTGTTTGTATAATGAAATTGAGACAATGCACCCTTTCCTTACTATGCTTCCACTTTAATAAYATTTAAAAGAAAATCTTTCACTGGATGCATGTGCTATATCCTTATATGTCTGAAGAGTTTTCTTCACATCCTTGAGTTGGAAGGAGAGTTAGTTAACACACTGTCTGCCAGGGAGTATGCATGTCTGATGCATGCGTGACCAGGGAAAATATTGTTCTAAGGAAGATGGGGGACAGAATAAGCAAATATTTAACACTGACCTCATTSGAAGTCAGCTGGTTCCCACTACAAAACTTGCACTGTGGAGAGAGACTTTTTCTAAGCAGGAAAGAGGGAGGACTTCAGAGACCTGGGTTATTCCTCTGGGTTCTGTCAGAATCTCTCAGCARTTTGCCTCTCGAGGTCACTCAGTCATGATGCTAAGGAGGCTACCCTTCTTGAAACAATGTAACACTATAAAGATGAATGCATTCCTGTTCATGAGGCATTCCAAGTTTCAGTGGTTAAGTCTAGAGATGAAGACTCTGCAGAGTTTATTAGTGATGCCATAAAGGGAGATCTTGAATACACCACACTATGTACCAGGTTATTGTACTAGTGTTTGTCATGCTTATTAAACTTGAGGGGCACAGAAGTTCAGCCTTTATCCTTGGAGTTCTGCTGCAATTAGTATTTGAGATGGACTGTCCATATCTGTTAGCCCTAATATTTTCCAGATGCCTTTTACTCGGCAAAGAAACATTTCATGTTTCTTACCCTTATATCTTGCAYATTTTTCCCAGATTAAAGCATATGTACATCACTTTTTCCAGCACAAGGGGCCAATGTAATTCACATTTGCACTGAGGAGTTTGCACTGARGAGATTCATCTGTCTCCTACAAACCAGACTCTTCAATCTGGAAGATGACCATGTGAACAGTATCACAGGCACTGCAGCAAGGCAGTGACACTGACATGAAGCTGGCACCTCATCACCCCTGCACAGGGTCACTACGCAACATTGCATTAGTCAGAATTAATGACTGATKTATTTAGAAAGAAAAGCCTTCTCCCAGGTTTCTCCCATGCCCTTTCTGAGATGGCTTTTAGCAGTTGGCATTCAGCATCTGTGGGAGGAAAGGATGAGAAGAATTGTAGTGACTTTAGTAGGATTTATTCTGTGGCTTGCCAACTGAGCTCAGTGACCCACAGCAAAACAGCCCTGAATTTCAAAGGAGTGAGTCTCTCCTTGAACCGCTCCCTAAAACAGTGAAAGCCTTGGAGCTGGAGTTGTGATCTCCAGGAAACTTCATCACTGGTCTCATGCCCTGCAGATCCTTCTAGTTGCATGCAGACATGTTAACAGGCAGCAATGCCTCTTGCAATCACCCCAGTGGTGGGAATCAGTCCCCCACTGATTAAGGTGACAGGTGGCTTTATCATGCAYCCCACACACGTATACACATCACAGAAATGCCTCTCCAGAGCATAACTGAGGGAAACACCTACTGGGGCTGCCAAATCTGGAGGAAATAATAGATACAAACTTTCAGTCAATTTTTGTAATAGGAGATTGCAATATTGGTACTAAAATGGATTGGATATTCTGCTCTTTTTGCCAAGTACATAATTTAGCTAATGATCTTGATGGTCTAATCTAAATGGGGGACAGGCATAGGATCTGTAGATCTGAGCATTCTTGCATATGGACAGAAAGAGCACAAGAAGCAGGTTCTTGGATCAGAACACAGGGAACACAGGAAAATATGTTAGTATTCCCAAAAATTACAAAAGAAGAAATGGAGTGGAGAAGAAAAGGAAAGAGGTGGAAAAAAGGGAGAAAAAACAAGGAAATGGTACAGTCACTTTCCATATTTTTTTTCTCCACCATACATTTGATTTATTTATTTGCTTTTTATATTTATAGATGGGCTGCAGTGGTCCTTTCTGGCCTTAACCATTCTGTGATTTCATAGGACACTTCAGGCTCTCAGGGACCTCAGAACCTGTCTAGTTTAGCCTCCTGTGCAAACCAAAGCCAGGTAAGTGATCAAACCAGGTTTCTATAGGCTTTAGGGCTTTTTCGTCCCTTTAAAACAGTTTCTTGGTCAATCAACTGTATTTCATGAATTGAAAGTAATGTTATAACTATCAYTGTAACCAGTCTATCATCTAGACTAGTTTTAAATGTTCTTCATAATGGTGCTCATACCTCTTCCTTTACAGACTCTTCAGGGATTTGTCTCAATCTGGCCAGAAGTTCATCTGGCTCAGCTTTTCCCTAATGATGTTGAAAAATATATTCCAGTTATAATCCACTGTCGTAGTCCTCTCACCATGTCACTTCATCTTCTAAACTGTGCCTCATATCTCTTTTCWCATCTCCAATAATACTGCAGGCAGAGGCACCATAAAATCCATTGTCCATAAGGATACGARTTGAAAGACAGCAGCCACCTGTTCATGTGCAATTGTATGCAGTAAAAAAAAAACAGAAGCAAATTCCCCTGAAAATAATGGCTGATTATATGGGAGTCCAACCATTGTTAAATATTACCTTCAGCATTTTTCTCCACATAGCACAGTTGCATAAAACAGATTCCATTCCCAGCACCAGGTCTCATCCCTGGAAAATCAATGGCAATGGAGGCAGGTAAGCCATGATATGTTCRTGCATGGATTCATTGAAAGATACAACAAAAAAGAAATTATACTAGAAGGCATATCAGCCATCTTACTATTCCAAACATTCATCATATAAATACTGTAACATATGAATTTGATGTGAGTTTCTAATGACATAATTCTTCATGGAATGTGATTTGTTTATAGTAATAAGAAATACAGCATGTGTCATGGAATCCTGGCATAAAATAATTTGGTAGGCAACTTCTAAGGCAGGAACATAATGTTCCTATTTGCTGTCACTGAACTGTCATTATTAAAATAATGAAAAAGATGGGGGAAGAAGGGGAGAGAGACTGGCAGTGATCTATGGAGCACCATTTTACTGTTATAATAGTTACAATAGTAACTATTACTATTCTTTGAGATGCAAGATGACCAAAATTTCAATCTGTGTATAAAATGAAGACCACATTTTAGAATCACCATCAAGATCAGACTTCAATAATTTAAAATTCAGAATGAATTTCTATTTTATAAATTTGCATATTTTTATATATATACCATTTTAATTGAAATTTATCTGAATAGAAATGACCATTTACAGTATTTGAAAGTGAACAAAAGCTTTAAACTATACCATGTTTTTGTGTAGACAGCTGAGAGCTGATAGAAAGAATTATTTGCTATTCACTTCTATCAGAGTACGCTGTTAGAAGCCAGGCTAGCAGACACAAAAATTCACCTTCAGTGGATTTTTTATATGCCCTATTTACATGGATTCTCATTCCCAGTAATGGGTTTCACAACCTGGTTGCCTGGGAGCAGAGGAAGGAGCCCAAAGAGCGCAGCGATGCTCTGATGATACTCAGTTCAGCCCTGGGGCCGGCTCAACTCCTGGGTGCTGCATTTACCTATTTAAAATCAGCTCCTCTTTACTAATACCCAGTGGTGTCACTGCAAATAGCTACATCACCTGGCATTTTTCAAATTGTTTCAACTGCAAATTTTATAGACAGATGAGTCCCTTGGACATAGGTATGAAAATAACAAATCTCCTATACGAAAGGACAATAAATCATGACTCAGGTGACTCACTCCCTGCATAGAGGATGGAAAATGAAAGASTAAGCCCTTGAATAAGAACTGACTGAGACCTGAGTGAGACCAGTTACTGAGATAATTAGCAAAGGTCTTTTCATTTGTACATTAATGAACCAGAAGATCAAAGACTTTGGCTAGGCCTGTAACCACGACTGCAACATTGTCTTGCTATGCAATAATGAACTCATTATTAGCTGCTTTCATAAATTACATGTGGTAGACTATTTTATTTTTAATACTATATATAAAGCACAAAAACAACTACAATGTTGTTTTAGAGAATTTTAATTGCTAAGCATGCACTTTCATGTAATAAGCACATTCTTACTTTCAGCTGATTGCTGCTACCAGTTTTGTCCTTTCACTGGAAATTTCCTGACAGGTGGCAAACCTTCTCTTATTTTGTGGAAGAAAGGGGAAATAAGTGACTGAATGACCAAAGTGAACTTGAARTATGTTACATCACTAGAGAAAAATCTATAAAATCTACCTCACAGGTAGGAAAAACAGATTAACATGCTAAGATTGCGTAAGATTGAGAAAAGTAAATATTCTAACAATCAACTTCACGCCATCTTTTTGTGCCAGCATGTTTCTGCCTTGTAACATTTTAGGGACAGATATGTCTGGACCCATGACCGCAGAGTTGATGTTTAGCTTGGGAAATTATGTACGTAAGGCACTGGAGTTGATCTTAGGAAATCTGGAATGTTTTTCTCTCTCTACTGTAGACTCTGCAACATTGAAGGCAGGTTATATGATWTTTATCTTTCAGGTCCAGAGCTGTAAAGCCCTGTATCATTTTACACAGCTGCTGGGAGAATAAATGTATAAATGTTCACAATCGTATGAAAATGCTCACAAAAGGTTGAGAAAAGATTACAAGCACACATCTGATTCAAACTTCCAGATAAAATCGCAGCAGTTCATGAAGGAAGTTGTTGACTGTTACTGTTGGCAGTAAGATGTGATATGGAGAAAAACTTTGTCACAAATGGACAAGTTATTATTATGTGGGCATGTTAGTATAYGCTCTCTTTTAAAATGGCATAAGAAAGAAAGGTATTTTATCTGTTGGCAAAGTTTCTGATGCAAAAATGATATATATATTCACATTTATTTATGACCCACTCAAAAGATCTGACACTGCTGGGGAGAAGTTTAAGCTTAGGCATTAAGCCATCAGTTGCTACAGTAACAGCAATTATTCACTGCTCTGGGACATAGGGTAAACCTGACACATTGATTGCCACCCCCTCCTCTCCCCCCCTCACCCCCTAAATTTTTTTACTTAATGATTTACCTTCAAGCCGATGATCGGATGATTCACAACTCAGACGAAAATAGGGGTGAGTGAAATCCCAACATCGAACAGTTTATTCAAAAACTCTTTTAGCCTGGAAATTATCCACAAGGTAACATTTTTTCATGTGCTTCATTAATTTGAATTGCTCTGCAAACTTTTGTCAACCCCCACAGTTCTCACCAAGTATTCACCAAAGCTTTTGTTTCCAGCATGCCTATTCATAATGTCTTATTCATCTGTGACCTCAGTAACATGTTATGGTTGTTTTTCTCCCTAACTGGATGACTTGAAAACCCACAAAGAAAAAAGGCTGCAGGAACACTTCCACCGAAAATACTCGTGCGTGTCAGAGCATGTCATGGCAGAAGTGCAGCTAGGTGGATGTTTATGGCTTGTCCCTATTTCACAAACACCATAGTAAACAAAATGGCAAAGCCAAATGCAAAGCCCAGCAAGTATGGTCCTGGGTTGTTATTAAAATATACGTTCCCAAAGCTCTTTGAATGACTTCAAAGTTCCCTTGAGAAAGGCATGGAGAAACTCATCGTTGCTTCACTAATGYGCAGGACCTGTACAGTACAGTTTGGTGTGCTTTCTTATGTCCTCGAGAGAAAAAGGGATGTGGTTGAGAGACCTTCAGCTAGATGTAGGTCCCCAGGAAATGCTCACAGCCTCCAAAAGATGCGTCAGCCATAGGAACTTTATTGTCCCAGTGGGTGCCAAGGGGCACTGTCGCTGCCAGTGCTGCAGAATGACTTCTACACTGCCTTTGGAAGTCTTTTGTGAGGATTTTAGTGATGAATAAGAACTTGGTCTAGACCTTGAGCTCTTTTTGCCAAACAAACAGAATGTTTACTGTAGTGTCTATGAAAAAAAGTGAAGGGAAAAAAAAAAAGAGCAAGAAAAGAACCTCCTAACACCTAACACCCAAATCTAAATGTAGGGGGCAAAGTCAGAAGATGTGTGCCATCAGYTTCAAGGACACCAGCAATCAATAGCATGGCTCCATGCCAGGAGCACTGCCCATCTGAGCTGCATAGCTGAAGGCTTTCTGGAAAATACATTCTTCTTTYGACACTTCAGCTCTGAATCACAGCTGTTTCTTGATAACCTTTTGGAGGCAGAGTCCTCTCCTGCCTCAGAGGGTCCTGCTTCACCCCCACTCCAGCACTAGCTTCCTGCTAATTTTGGTGTTGAGATAGAACTAAGATGTTAGCTTACCTGCCACTCTCTTTGTCAGTGCAAGACTATCTTCATTATATTACGTGAGTCTATGACACATCAAAAAACTGTTTCTCTCTGTAACTTTTAGCCCATTAATAATCACAAAGCATCACRAGTCCAAACTGCTCAGCCCAGCAATGGAGTTATGTTTCCACTGTCCCCATATGGCTGGTGTAGGGAGGAAGCAGGGTCTCTAGACCTGTTCCAGATTGTAACATTGCCTTTTCTTCTGCCTGCCCATGCCTGAAATTGGTAATGAGAAAGCTATTCATTCCTTTGCGCTCAATACAAAGCATTGTATTAGCTTGCTGTCACTTGGAGTGCTAGCTTATCTCTCTCCACCTGCAATTAAAATGTCTAAGGAAGGGCAGCACAGTCTTAAACTTTGTCTTGAGATAAAACCACATTTTGTTGGATTAACTCTTCTGCACACACACTGCACAATTTGCATTCTTGCATCACAAACAAGTATTTCCTGCAGTCCTATTGTCCTGTCCTCATCACAACTGTGACTGTTTCTAAATCAGTTTTCACACACATCAATACTCAGTTTGTCCTCTGGCAAAAATAATTCCCGGAGACATGTGAATCAAGCCATTCTGAATGGGAAAGAAGAAATAGCTCTAGCCACAAATACTCTAAAAGTTTTTGGGGTTTTTTCTCTTGGATAATGAATCAGATGAGAGCATAAATTCTGCTAATAATTTCCCTTCTCCTATAAATGCTATTTATAGAAATATATTATTTATATAAATATTATTTATATAAAATTTATATATTATTTATTTAAATCATATAGTTATATAGTTATATAATGTTTATATATGTTTATATAAAAATATGATTTATTTAAATCATACTRTTAAAGCAGCTGGAGAGTGAAGATGATAACACTCCTATGAAATGTTTCTGAAATGAAGCAAACTTCTAGGTAGAAAAAGACCAAWGTGAAATAGGCTTTCCAATCCAAACTAACACACTGATCTTGAACTGTAACATTTGCTGTCATTAATCCTTGAAATACTTGGCACAAAGACATGCARTGGCTGTATCATTACTGTGAGAGTATATCTTCGCTCCTTTTAGCTTAAACTGGATCTGACCATGAAGGTTAGAGCATCCAGGCGTTTGAAAATGTGTGCCATACAAAACTCACAACAGAGGACATGATCTGATGCATCACCAAGACATCAAGGAAAATTAGGCTTAGGATGAGTCTCAAGGTCTGTGCAATCAGTCACCATTCCTGCACATGGGCACACTGTGAAGAAGCTTTTTTTTAGGATTCTGCTGCTTGACAATGAGTAAAGTATAATGTTTTCTGTGATTAAAATTAAATATCTACAATTGCATGTAAATAAGAAAAACAGGTAATGAAAAACATGTCATCTTAAAAAAAAGAAAAAAAAGGAAAGTAAAATTTTCACAGTTGAAAACTTTTTTTCCCACTAAACAGTGGGGGGAAAAAAGAAAGAAGTAGAATGGAATTGTAGTTCAGCTTTTAGCAGAAGTCCTAACTGGTTTTAAGCTGGCTCTTGATCTATGGATATAAGGATTTAGGTGAATTAACAACATCGAGCAGGAGAGAATAGGATGCAGCAGTTACAATGTTTAGGTTTGTTGTAGCCATCTGGTTTCACTGAGGTTTGCTTTTCTCATTTTAATTCTCTTTTAAATCATCTGTTGTTACAGAGTCCCTAAAATGCATTATGGAATTGCAAGCTAAAGCCAAGGCATTCCCATTCAACAGTGACTCACTGTGCAGCCTGGGCAAGTGTCTGTCTCAGTTCAGGAAGAGGTGAATGGGGCAGTGATAGTTCTCAGTCTCATAAAACACTTCAAGAACTTCCTGTGCAAAGGAGTAGCTCTGTCACTACRATCTCTTACCTGCCTCCTTCCTAGCCCAGTAACATAGGAATTGCAAAGGACAAAAGCCATGCAGAAAACAAACTCCTCCTGCTCAGCATCTATTTATATCAGATGTTGGAGCCCGCACTCATCCCTTCCYGGCACATCTGGTAAGTGTATCTCCTTCACAAGACCCACAGTGCACCAGCATGGGGAGTGGGAGGTAGGGTGGGGGCTGACAGTAGGATAAATAGTCTGAGAGGGAGAAAGAAATTAAGGGAAAGCCTTACAGCAAAGAATATGTTCAGGTATTTCAGGAGTTTTCTTAATAGCAGGTCCACAAAAAAGGCAGAGGGGAGGGCTATGGGGGGTGTGAGCTCGTTGAGGATATTGACAGCTGAAGGATGGGGCTGCAGCTGGCTCTGCTGTGTCTACTGAGCATCCAGTGCTAGAGGCTTGCCAGGTCCCAGGAGCGTTGGGGGTCAGTGCCTTTATTGTTCCGTGCAGTGTCACTCCATACATCTAAAATRGCAGAGGAAAAGTAATGGGACATTATCTAAACTTTTAATACTTATAGTAGAAATAAATAAGCTTTTACAAAATCCTTTTCTGGCTGTCTTCCTAGTCCTAGATAAAAGTGGAAGTCTCAAGAGTACTTTGGTGACCTGCTCTGGGTGAGCCAAAGTGCCTTTGCTCTGACTGGTGCAAGATCAGACCCTCTGGAGGGAGCAGTGTCAAGGTAAGAGCAGCAAGTGCACTGGAAAACAGGGGATGCAGAAACTGTAGAATCAGTGCTGTTTCCTGCTTGACTCAGCCTTTGTTTTTAATTTGGTATTGTCATCCACTTGTTTACACTGATACAGACCTAGTCTGGAGAAACCAATCCATTATTTCCAAACACCTAACACATTCCATTACAGGTCATAATCCCACGCTTGATTGATCCATCATGGCCTATAACAGTCACGTTGGTGTGTGCAATTGCACCCATTTCTTGGTTTGCTTGTCTCAGACAGTGCCACAAAGGTGAATGTGACTGGTGGTAACAAAGCRTTGGGCTGTACTGACACAACGTGATTGGACTCAGCTGCAATACCACAGTTTCATAATGCAGAARGCTTTGAAGAACCAAACAGACCCCAAACATCTGTGAGGCACAGCTGCAGGTCAGAGCTGGGAAAGTGGGGGTGGCCAGAGGGAGACACCCAGAGCAAGGTATCCAGGTGTACAGGGTGGGTAGAGACAGATGCAGAGGGTCCGACACTGACACGTATTACTCGAGAGAAAGAACAATCTCAGGACAAGGGAAGGAGCACCATCTGGTGGAAAACACGTCAAAATGAAAAGCACTGATTCTCCAGATCTTTTCTTTATCATCACTTGGCAAAGAACAGAGGAATTACTATTGCCTTTAACTCACTTTGTACAACTCTGAGAACCCCTGATTTACTTTTCACGGCATACCAGAACTGTCTCAATGTATGTAATCTGTACAGTTCATCACATGACATAAAAACGTGTCTGAGTTTGAGAAAGCTTGGCTGTGACTTTGAGAAAGCTTGAAGTTTTAGGATGGTTTTGATCTGAATTCTTAAGTAGAATCAAATCCAGGTATGGGGTTTTTCTGGGTTTTTTTAAAGTCTCCTCTTTTCTCACTTTACCATTTCCATTGAACCTGTGGTGTCCTTGTGACTCCTACTCATGTGTCAAATATAGTTTAAAATGGTCAATAGCTAAAAAAGGTCCAAGGAGGCAGACAGAAAAGGTGCACATGAACTTAGACACACACAAYCTTTCTTAGGAAATAAGAGTGCAAAGAGAAGCCAAATGTGAGCCATAAGCTCATCTGCTTCTTTTGCAATGAATGGATCTCAGTCTAGTGATTGCAGAGTATTTCTGCWAGAGTATTCAACACAGCAGCAAAAGAATATCAAGCAGCTACTTGGTATACAATTCAGAAGAACTAAGTTCCACATTCATTAGAATTAAGGAAATTAGAAGTCAGGTCAGTTCCACTGATTCTGCAATTTGGAAAAGAGAAAACATCTACCAGTAGTTTCAGAGTTTAATATTGAGCAAACACCATTTAAAGTTTCTACAACAGTGAAGATCCAAGGGTYACCTGAAAAGAAACTTCCTAATCAGCAGCTTTGCAAATTACATTAGAAGCAGGCTGTGCCAACTTTCTTAAATTGTTTCCTCAACTGGGGTCAGTTTCTTTTCCTCACTTAGATTTTAACAGCATTTAGCTGTATTGTACTCTGTCCAGCCACTTACTTATTCCCCATTGGTGGGAAAAGTGGGAAAACTCATTGACTGCAATAAACACAGTTTAATAGGTWAAGCAAAAGTTGCACATGCAAGCAAAATAAARCAAGGAATTCATTCACCACTTSCCATCCRCAAGCAGGTGCTTGGCCATTCCCAAGAAAGCAAGGCTGTGTAACAGCTACTTGGGAAGACAAACACCATAACTCTGAACATGCCCCACTGCCTTCATCTTTTAGTGGGTTTATGTGTCAGCATGATGAAACCTGACAAAAGGTGGGGTCAGCTGTCCTGGCTGYGWCCTCTCCCAGCTGCTTGTGCACCCCCAGACCCCTCATGTGKCAAATGGGGAGAGGTGAGGAGCAGAAAAGCCCCTGGCCCTGTGTAAGCACTGCTCAGCAGTAAGGAAAACATCCCTGTGTTGTCACAACCGTTACCAGCCCAAATCCAAACTTAGTCCCATGCCAGCTACAATGAAGAAGATTAACTCTATCCCAGCCAAAACCATGCTCTTTCATGTAGAAGAGAATATTACACAGACAATATTTAGTCAAATACAGTTATGAAGGTAGTCCTTGATAAAAAAGTGGTGCTACACACTCTTGGATTTGCTCATAAATATTAATGATACCCACACTGCACATACAGTATCAAATCTATTTGTAGTTGCACACCAAAATGGTATTGACAAATAAAGACATGTTTCTCCAAGGTATCTGTATCTCACCATCTCACCCCTGCTGTTTACCATGCTGGCAAACACTTACACAATAGTAACAATTGCACAAGGAAACAAGCACTTCTGTGTTTTTGCAGTTCTAACAATAGATATATGCAGTCCTATAAAATCCAATTTGGTTTAGGGAAGATTTTTTGCACTTATGCATTCCTTCACTAAAAAAAAACAAGACCTCCTCTTTTTTTGGTTTTTAGGTTGTTTTTTAACTACCAAATCACAATTCAATGGATGAAGTATTCTCTTACCTGGATTATAATCTTGCTCATCTTCTGCTCTAAGAAGCTGTTTGCCTATCCTGCCATTATACCATTTAACTTCATATATTTGAACCAGGTAGAAATTGTCACTGTCTGTTTTGACAAAGAATGTCATTTCACATTATATTCTTTTAAAGTTGATATATTTTCACAAAATATTACAAATTTAGACAAAAGGGAATTTTCTGGTGGAAAAATGCTGCCATGGTAGATTCCTCACCTTCACTGCATTCAAGTACTTGAAAAAATGCAATGAGTAACTRAAAAAAAATTTCCTAACCTCTTCCTAGGAACTTGGATCTTTCATCACAACAGGGAGTCATAAAGGGGGTGGTTAACCCCTGAGCTGCATTCCTTACTGACAGCATTGACCTGCTTGGRAAGGCAGGACAAAGGGCCCCTACACTTGCCTGTGTAGCTTACAGTACATCTGCCAAGCAGCAACTGCTTATTCCAAGGTGAAATTTCCAGAGGTAATGGCGAACTCAGACCTCAAGCCAATGCTGAGAGAAGTAAGAATTTGACTCACTTGCTGAAAGTATTTGATCAGTCCAACCTGCTCCCTCTTTCATGAGACGCATGCCTGCCTGGGTACATTTCATGTAGGCATCTTGCTTCTTTGCAGGTAATTGTGGGTTCAAGACATGTATGTGTCCTCCCAGAGACATTCTCTTCTTTTATTATTTTTATTTTTAAGCTGAAATAGAATTTACACAAGGAGCTACCCCTTCCCACTCTGCAGTTAGATGTGAATGCTTCATAAGTTTAAGATAAATAAATTTTGGTTTAAAACTTCAGGCTTCAAGGTTTGTATGYAATTATGTTATGATCTCAGTGAACACAGACTGCTTGCTTATTGTGTTCTTTATTGAAAATTCTCTATCCAAACTGAGTTTGAGGTTTCTCATTATATATAAAGATATAAAATTATTTTCTTGACCACACTCTTACTCTTCTGTTTGTTGTTTGGGATTTTTTTTCAGTAATGAGCTAATAAGGGGGATGGTTGCAAAATGAGTTTACAGGTTTCATGTAAAGCTACCCTAGACAGTCAGTTGGAGTCATTTGTAGCTAATTGATTAAGATGCTTGACAAGTTTCAGATCAGAGTTCCATTGTATGAAGTAGTTACATGCATTGGCAGGTAGATAGATAGATAGATAGATGATAGATAGATAGATAGATAGATAGATAGATAGATAGATAGATAGATAGATAGATGATATAATTTTAATGGAAGAGTATTTAAACCCTTGGAGCTCTCAAACACCTAACAACAGAGCAGAATGAGCAGAAAGGAGCCTTTTCCATTGACAATTCTCCATATTTTATCCTTGTTCTACAGGCAATTATAAACAGGACTTTTAGGCAAATTGAGGTATCCAAACCTGCTTTCTGTTGAGGTTTACAAACATATTCTCTTCTGAAAATTACAGGTCATGGATGGTTACTGTATTTATTTCAAGAAAAATATTGACATGACAGATGAACCACTTAGATGATACCTACCTTTCYATACTTAATAATGCATGTGTCTTAAAGGACTTGATTTATCTTAATGGCAATGACAATCTAAAATGTACATCATCATCTGTCTAAATGAGGGACTGCAGCCACATTAGGTACTTAAGGCTTTTTTGGGCACAATTTACAAATAAAGGGATTGTTCTTATTTGAAAACTGAAATGCCCATTAAAGTCCTTTTTAATGCTACAGATTCTTTCCAAGAGGTAATGTTCACAGTCTTACAGGAAACAAACAAACAAAAACAACAACAACAACAACAACAACAACAAAGGATATTAACTGGAGACTAAAAACTGAAGCAAGAAGGACAAGTGGTCCTTGTGGCTGAAAAACTTACACTGTTGAACATTGCAGAAGCACTATCTGATAGCAACTGTATCCCACTCTCATTTGCTGTCYAGTCTATGTAACAGCTGATGCTGTTGTAATGCAGACTCTTGGTCATCCCAAAGAGAAAAATGAAGGTTTGAAAACACTGTTGTAGACCAATAGTAAATGTACAACACTTTCCTCATTTTCTAGGAGTTGAGCACGGACACAGGATGGCAGCTCCCCATTGCTCCCTGCCCTCCCAGGGCACCTCCCTGGCAGCTCTTCCCTTACAGAAATGTACAGACACATATTAGAGCAAATGTTCTCCAAGCATGACAACTGATTGCTATCTGACTTGGCCTTGGTACAGCCTGAGCATGTTAAGACCTGACAGTATTTCAGTGTGGTAAAAGGAATTCAATGTGCAGTGAGGACATGCCTCCTAAACTTCACTAAGAGTTGGTTTGGGAGAGATCTGCAAGCTAGCATAATAGAAAATTAATGCTTGGTAATAGGAGGAGTATAGCATGCGTAATCCTGGCTGAGTTCATTAAAAAAGAAAAACATAACAATTGTTGTAGAAACTAACATTGTGCTTGCTAGCTCCCAGTCCACTCCCTGGCTTTCTGGCTGACCTCTGTCATCTGTCTATTCACAGAAGTGGACGTTAATTAGTTAAGTGTGTGAAATTGTTATTTATATCCTAAAGGAAGTTAAACCTCCAATTCTGTGCTCTCATGTAGCCTTAAATCACCATAGCTCAATCTTCAAGAGTAAAATGATGATATTTAGCTTTCTTTTAACAAGCATAATCCCACCCTAGTTGTCATTTTATCTTCTGTCAAGATTTTGCAGAGCTCTCACATTCTGATCCYTTCAGAATGTGAGACAAATGAGGAAGTTCAGATGCGAATCCTTTGTGAGTGCAAAAGGAAAGCCAAATTCCCCTTCCCCAGCGCCTCTTCCCTGCCCTCCCAGACCATGTAAATGTTCTTTTGGGATGTGTGAAGGGTTAAGAATTGATCTTCGTGCATAACAATGTGCGTTTATCTGTTAAATCCTTCATGCTCTGTTCTTGAAAYGTCAAAAGATTGAGCCAACAACATCAGCAGCACTAAGATTTCTGTATTGCCCAATATTCCTGAGGAACGGCAGTATCAGAAATGTTCATTTCTTTCTGGAAGCTGTAGATTTAAGGGCTAGTTTCAGCTGGCTGCTGCACCAGTCATTTCCTGGAGATATTCARCAAAATGAAACAGAAAAACAGCCTTAAGTGACCTTTCCAAACAGTCGTGGACTCCCACTATGCTTCTTTACAGAACAAATTACTGCTMCCCCAATTTGCAGAATTAAACCAAAGCAACAGATCGAATATGTGCATTTCTACAAAGAAATGCATGGCAAGACAAGAAGTCAGGCACTGGTGTCCTGGTTGCTGGCTGCTCTCAGTGGTCCCAGGRCTGTACTTCGAGTTGTCCCTCTCTGTGTTCCAAATAAAACACTCATCCCTCTGAGCTTCCTGAACACAGTTTGAAAGGGCTTTTGAAGCAACRCTTTCTTCCAAGGAATTAGTGGGTATTGTTAATGGTGTACTGCTTTAGGAAGGAGAAAGTCTTCCAACAGAAAAAGGCCTACTTATGCGACCCACCATTAGGCAGTCTAATTCAGGCAGAACAATTGCTCTTTTCCTGTTGTGTCCTCCAGCTGAATTTCAGTCAGGATGAGTAAATGTTTTGCCCTTCTATCTTGTACCAAGGAAGGTGATAAAAAKAAAAACTTGTAGAAATCCAACTGGTTACTTGTTTAGTTCCATTTGTTTGCAAGTCCCTTGGTGATCACGAAGTCTTGCAGGATTTAGTAATTCTCATAACTGAGTTTTCCAACATGTGCCTCAAGCTGTGAACATTTCATGAGGTTAGATTACTATCAAGAGAAAAGTCTAAGAAAGATTCTGTGCTTCTAAGAGAGACCTTGTGTTTCTCATCCATGGACAGGAGAGGGAAGAGTTTATTTAACTGGAACAGTTCACAGGCCTGTGGTTGAGACAWATTTGCTTTTCTGGTCACTAAAACATATGAGCTGCCTTTGCAGGCAGTGGCAAAGGCATACACAGGTTTGTATAGCAACTAAGAGGTTACTTTTCTGTGCCTTTGAGTTTCAAGGATTTTGAAACAGGTTCAAACACTTTCTGAAGTTTCATCTTTCACTGACTCCCTTAATCCCCCCAAGCTTGGCATCATTTCTCACTAATGTTTATATTTTAATCTCAAGTTTCTCGCTTGAGAGCTATATTGTTTAAACCTGAGGCTGTCAGTGATGGTGCATCTGGGAGTTTAGTTACASATTTTCCAGCAGCTTCTCACGATTTGGGGTGTGTGGGTGTGTGTGAGGAGGGTGTGTGTGAGGAAGGTGTGTGTTCAGGGAGAATGCACATGAACCCTGCATGAGGCTGATCACATTCATGGTAGCTCATTTAGCTTTGCATGTTTTGTCACAGGGCCTGAATGCCCATGAACTAGCATACCAAGTAGTACCAAGAAACTACAGCCCTCTGGATATTACAGCCCTCTGGATATTATCCACTGCTGTCTTTTCTGGTTGGCAGTGATCAAGTCCCAACAAGAAGTCTGAGGGCAATCAAGAGAGACCTCATGGCCTAGCTGAAGGATCTGGAGTGTAAATGKTGTTCTCATCTATCCAGCCAGTTGCAGGGAATAATAGGGGTAGAAACAGGAAAATCACACAGGTGCCTCCAGCCTCACCTGGCTCTGAGCCTGCTGTTACCAGCAGAATTTTTGATCACAGGTCAGGTTATGTGACACTGAGCTTTCTGGCAACAGACAGAAAAAAAGGATCTTTGCTCAGGWGTTAGCAGGTAACCTAGATTTGAAAAGGGGCGGGGATAAAACTGGGATCAGTAGGGATAAGCACCACAATTTCAGCTGATTTTATTTTCCAGTCACCAAAATATTTCCAAGCATTCTGCTATCCTCGCTAGGACCCAGAGTCATCCTTTCACATGGACCATGCTGGAGGCATGCAAACCCAACATCTCCAAAACTTGTCTAGCACAGAGGGCTTCAGCCAAACCTGCCACAGGGCAAACTGCTCCTCAGATCAGGTTGCTCAGGGCCCCATCCAACCTAGCCTYGAACAYTTCCAAGGATGGAAGCATGGACTTTACAGCAAGGGGGACTCAAGCTTACAATGCTACAGAATCTGCAAAGTGTAAAGAAAGGTATAGCTTTGTTCAGACTTAACTAAAGCCCCATTTTCATGCATTATGCCCTTCCAGACTCTGGTGGGTAGRAACAAAAATTTGGCCTCAACTTAAGAATGATTAAATGTATTTTTCTAAGACACAGACCAAGAAACCTATTGTGTGTACTCATTTCTAAATCAGCCTTTCATATTGTCCCACACTTTTTAAACAGAAAAGTGAAAATATTTTCAGGGAGCATCAAATGATGAGTAGCACCAAATGCATACAGATGATGGTCCCTAGGTCAGAATAAATATGAGATTCTTTACCTTCGGATCCTTGCTTTTACCCAAGATCCTTACTTTCATGTAGAGGTTGTAGTGAGGTGGGTGTCARTCTCCTCTCCMGAGAGACAAGTGACAGGATGAGAGGAAACAACCTCAGGTTGCACCAAGGGAAGTTTAGTTTGTATATTAGGAAAAATTTCTTCACTGAGATTTTCTTCACTATCTGTCAGGAATTGGAACAGGGTGCATCACCATCCCTGGAGGTATTTACAAGAGCTGTAGATGTGCTGTTTAGGGACATGGTTTAGTGCTGGACATGGCAGTGCTGGGTTAACGATTGGACTTGATGATCTTAGAGGTCTTTTCCAGCCTAAATAGTTCTATGATCTCCTGYGTAGATAGACATGTTCTTGAATATTTGCCATCAAGGCTTCTGAGAGAAATAGGCACTTTTATTTTGCCTTTTTTTATGGGCCTTGTAAATTAAGAGATGAAAGGAATTTTTAAATTGTGATAATTTTTACAGCACTAAGTTGATCACCCCTACTGTTTTCTAGCCCTTGAGCTGTCTCAGATTGATCAATCCTATTGTTTCCTACCTCCTCTGACCTTAGTCTGTAGGGGAATTCCCATCATGTTTCAAAGGTCAAAGACACACCCTTGATTTTTCTTCCCCTTTAAAAATTACAGAAGGTTGTGCAAAACATTTTTACCCTCATTTCTGGTGACATGAGAAAAATGTATGTCACTCCACCTGATACTCCTCAGCARGGATATATCTACATACTTTTGTTTGTTGGAGCAGCTGCCCACTCACAGCATCTAAAACTGGGAGATGGCTAATGTAGTTAGAAGAGTGGGATCTAAAAGCAGAACCATTTCACATCCCAGTGAACTGGATTTTGGGTGAGGAGACCAATGCCTGTGGGAAGTCTATGGCCCTGCTTCCTTTCTGCCAAGCAGAAGGCAAGAGARAAAACAACCTCTCCCATAATGCAGTAAATCAAATTTCTTGAGTTAAAAAGTGCACATAGTCTTTTTGGCATCAAAGTGAGTACAGCAAAGCATCCTTTTCTGTAGAGTAAAATCATGCTGTTGGGCTGGCTGGAGAACCAGTTTCCCTTCCAATCCATCTCCAGCTACAAATGTAAGAGGCTCAAACAAACTCAAAAAGCTCAAGTGCTGCCTATTTTTCACCACAGAGGCTCTAGTCAGGCTTTGTTTTTTCTCAGTGTTTCTTTCTGTCACCAGCTTTAATTTTAATTCTGGAAACATTCAACACTGTCTCCTCACAAGAATTCCAGAGAGCAGAAAATGTACAGCATGTGAATCTTTAACATACAGTGATCATCCCACAWAAAGCCAAGGAGAATGCCAGTGGTTCCATCATTCTCCAGCCCCACCCTGTCTGGTGTAGACAATCTTTAGGATGCAAGGGAATGGTATCTCAGAGGAGACTTGGGAACTTGTTCTATGATGCAGCCTTGTTTATATATGTTCCTGGTTTCTTTCCACTTATGGGCTCTCCTGTCTCTAGTCAGTTTCTGTGTGGGATTACACCAAGAAGAAAGAAAAAGAGAAAGAAAAAAAAAAAAGGAAGAAAGGAAAATCTGTACCTTTTCAGGGGATAGAAAACTCGTGGGAGTAGCTGATACAAAAGTCATCAAAAGCCTGGATAAATGTTGTGTGTGGCATTATTGTTATTTAGAAGATTTACATGTGAAGGGATGAAGATGTGATGCAGTGTGTTCATGACATCCTCTGCTATGATTGACCTTGAATTGTTGGGTGATGGTGAGTTCTGRATGGAGGCAATAGGGTTAATCAGGTTTCTCTGCTTCTGTAGCTGAAAGAAAGGAAACTGGATTAGTATTTATGGTATTATCATCAGCACACTTTCTATGTCATATAAGTCAAAGTCTCAGGTCACTCTTGCGATGGTGAGTGATCAAAAATAATAACAGGYTATAAACTAGGCAATATCAGATGAAGCCAGTTTAATAGACTRTGAACAAAGTCCACTTTTGGAAATCAAAATCAGAGATGTATCAGAATGAGAGACATCTCACTGTGGAATTCTTCAGCGTCCATTTGCACACCCCAGCAATACTTCTCCAAGCAGTCTGAGAAGCTCTGTGATTGACAATTTTATTAAAAACTGTGAAAGATTGTGTCATGGACTAATCCAATGATAACTTCTTCCTGCTAATCCCAAGAGTTTAGTCAAATTTATTTAAASTTGCAGGCCTTTGTGCATAAGCTGAGCACTAAGGCTCAGCTACTCCTGTGCAAAACCAAGTATGCAGCATGGACTGGGGCTGACTTGAAAATTCACAAGTGCAGAAGCACATCTGTAAGACTGTATCAAAATAGAAGTCTTTTCCCACATCCTTAAGAAATGAAAATTTTATTTAAATATCGGCATGGAGTAGCTGAGAAAGGAGAGGAAATGTCTTTTTCATGGTTCATTTCTTGCTGTTATACCTATACATTTTGTTGATACTTTRAGATCCCTTGTGTACTGTGCAGAAACTCCTTACTTGTACATTTATTGATGTTTACAAGGCTATAAACAATTTCCTGTCTGGATTATCCCACAGTTTATATGCTGCTTTATCAATGCAAAAGCCACATTGCGAGAAATCAGACGGTTGCTTGGGACAAGGTGATAAGCTCTTGCACAACCATAYATGTTTGGTCTGACAAACTGAGTTTCTAGAAAGATCTTTCTGCCACAGAACTGCCACAGTATAYGAGCATTTTCCCTACCAGTAGAAGCAAATCCCATTTAGAAAGAAATGTGAGGAGAGGAAGACAGAAGAAAGGTGCACAGAGAAGGAAATCTAAAAAGAAGCACAGGGTAAAGAGATTAGTCAGAGAAGGAGAACAAGGAGAGTGCAGTGGGAGAAGGAAGGAAGGTCCTCTAGGGCTAAAGCTTTGCCAAAAGGGAGCCTGTAGGCTTTAGTCATGTTTGTCAGCCATCATGTTGTGTAACAAGAGGTAATTCTCCTGGGACAGTGTGCTGTTCTGAAATGGCTGGCGGGGACGCTGCAMCCGGGTGGCCTCCGACCAGCTCCATTAGCAGTGTTTCTTGGCATGGCCCCTGTTGTGCTGGGGAGGTAAAATGTGGCACTCCCTCTGAGTCACCTCTCCCTGTATTCACACCATGCAACATCACCTTGCATCAGAGCTGCTTCTCCCCAGACCCACATCACACCAGCAGCGCGAGGTGCACATGACAGCAGCATRGTGAAGCTCATGAGGCACCCCAGCAGCACATCATGGAGCAAAGAAATGCCTCCCCTCATAGTGATRTGTGCCTAGRTTTTTTGCTCTTGCTGTTTATATCCTCAAGAGACTGCTAATTAAGATAGAGCYCTGAGGCACAAAAATCAAAACTATTCCTATTTYATATTTTTTTGAAAGTATCATATTTTGTTAGATGTATGGTTTTCATTCACCAATTCATTCTCACTCCCTCTAGTGKCTCTGATCTGTTGCTTCTAATCATGCCAAGCACCCTATCCATGAATCCTATTCAAATCTSTTAATGATCATTTCAGACCTARAAGYAGCTGCATCTGGGCTAGAACCCAGCAGGCTTTAGTGGGTCTAAGAGGCATGGTGCTCAGGAAGAGATGTCACCTGACCTCAGCTGAGAGCTGTGCATTTTCCAACACCCAGAGTCATTTGCTGTGTGACTTTAATCCAGTTACTTTTCTGCATCCTGGTCTTTGCCAGATGCAAACAGTGAGAACACCACTTCCTGGGCTTTGAGAGCTCTGAACAAAATTGGATAGCCCTTAACATGCTAAGGTCACAAAAGAAGGAGTGAAACTCTCCTTAGTTAAGTGCTTGAACAGCAGGTTTGCTTAGGTGTCCGTATACCACGCTTGCATAAATCAACAAATAAGATTTAGACAAAGAGGGGGAAAAAACAATACAGGATAAAGGTAAACTTTCTGTACTTGGGAATGTTTTTCCCCCTGTCTCTGGGCCATGCTATGAAAGGGCTGTGTATAAGAACCTGAAAAACCAAACTAGCCTGTCTCTAAGGTGCTCCATATATCACAGTCCTGCAGGTGGCTTTATTCCTAAAGTGCTGGACTGTGCTGCTGTTGAAGCTTCCTGCTCCCCCTTGCTCCTAAGACCTACTTCTGGACTTGAATGCTGCATCAGGAGTAGTCACCCACCTAAAAGTAAGTACCATTTCTTTACTGAAGTMATTGTTTATAAAAGAGCTGTAGGCTGCCAAAATGTTTCTGCTGTGATGATTTTATCAGGCACTCAACTGATGTACTCCCTGCCATTCTCATTTCTGCATCACCAGTTTTCTYAATGATAAACAACTGACTTTGCTTCAATGAATTAATTGTGGAGACAAACATGAGCCTCAACACCTTTTAATAAATTAACAATCTCAGCCTGTATCACTAAATCAGAAGAGATTRTGATGTGAAAACTAATTTGTAGATTTTGTGAACACAGCACCAAATGGAGTAAAACAGAGAGCTGTGAAGCTCTCCTGTTGCTCGAAAAAAAGTGTGCCTGACTCTTCCATTTTCTATGTCTCCTAAGTGTATTTAAGCAGATGTGTGCATAAATAAACAGCACTTGTTAATGGTGAGATACTATTCAATGTAACCCAAACCAATATCCTGTTTGCATAAAATACATGAAAATATCTTATATTTTCTAGTAATTCTAATGATTACCATTAATTTCTGGAACATCCCATATAGAGCTCTGAATGTTCCAGAAATTAATGGTAATTAATAATATCTTTGCATGTGGGAAAACAGGATTTTTCCTTCCCAAACAGCTTTTGCTGCCTGTAAGGCATGTGGTCAAACCTGCTGATACGATTTGAAGCTGGCGGCTTTACCCCACAACTGTGAGCTCAAATCTACTCCTCAGCAAGGACTGAGGTTGCCATTCCATTTCACAAACAGTTTCCCAGCTTAGAGAAGTTAAGTTGTTCTCACAATWACTACAAAATCAAGCACATGCCTAGTTCTAAGTTTTTGTTGGTTTTTCTCTTTTTTTTTAATCCAGTGGCTTTGTAATTTTTTTCACACCCTTTGCTTTTAATAGTTCATCCATCTTCCCAGATACTATTTCAGCTTGATGATACCTACTTTCCATGGTTCACAGATTCTGGATTTCATTCCAGACATTTATTTGTGGGAAATCCTAYATATTGGGAGGCAGGTGTAAAGAGTGAATAAGGTACTTTGGGCAGGTTGTTTTTGCAATCATTCTTAAATTGTGTATCTCCAGTGATCTGTGGAGATATTCCATTCTCTCCAAGATGGCAATCAGCTTTCAGCTGCTTATTTCTGCCCACTGGGTTGGCAGCACCACACAACACACCACTCCAGCTATTGAGTACAAGTGTGAGATTTAGTTCCTAAAATGCTCTGCAGATTGGCAATGCAAGCAGTGACCAGGTAAATACACACTTATCTGGCCAGAACAAGGGTTCTGAAAGGCACCAGAGAAATGCATCTGTAATAATGCAGGAGTTCCCCACTACAGAATTGCCAATGTTAAGAGAGCRATACTCTGTGCATTGGAAACCCTACACTTCACAAGACCTTGTATTTCCTGTGGGGAATCCCAACTCTGTTTGAAGGAATTMATTCCAAATGTTCTGCTGTCAGGTCAGGTCCATATTCAGAAGCCAAAGTAAGCACTGCTTGTTAGAAATCTTCTCCCTTCTAAACAGTTGGTTCAAATTCCTAAAATGCCCTGATACTCTTCTCTGCACTCAGGCTGAATCATTCAAGAGGCTCTRAAAAGGGAGCAAGTACAACCCACTCATGTTAATGAACCAAAATTCTGGTCAGAACCGGGAAAAATTATGGATGCATGCAACATTTTTCTCTTCCAAAGCTACTTTTTTTCTTTTACATGACAACACTGCTGGTCTTATGGAAAAGACCTTGCCTGCCATGATACAGTTTGAGTAATAACAGTAATTTCCACATGGCTTCTGKTGATGCTAATCCAATATCAGTAATCATGCAGTGTTTCATTTCTATATCRCTGTTAGACATATGAGGTAGAATAKAAATTTTCTTGCTTCAAASAAATCGTTGYATTTAAAGCCCTGCAGGAATTGAGGGTTTTTTTTAATCACATTGTTTTAATATTAGTTGTCATTCTGTCCTATAATAAAATTCTAAATTTCACTTGAAATTACAGAAATTCCAGTTCTGTAATTCTGTTACAGAATTCTGTTCTAAAATTTAAATATGCATTTTAAATACYTGATGTGATTCACTTGAAGTTAATTTCAGATCACTCAGATGAATTGCTTTGATTTTTATTAAAGATTTGCCTGTTATTTACTCTTCTTCCACTTTTTTAAACAAACATACAAAAACCCCCTAATACAAACACCACAACACTGAAAGTGAAATAATCCTTAGGGAAGTTGTGATATCGGTAGATCAGCAATTGCTGATCAGCATTTTGGCAATTTCTAACCTTACTGCAGACTGTTACTTGTTATCAGTATAAGGTCTGGGATGCAACTGCTGCACAGCTCTGGCTTCATCCAGGTGAACGGCAGTGCAACACCTACACCCCAGAAAATATGCTAAACTGAATTCCATGTGTAGCTGAGTGTCAGCTCCCTCTGCTCTTAAGAGAGGCAGCTTTACTCAACAATCAGGTCAGATGCCTCTTGCTGTGCAAAGATGGGCTGAGGAAATAATSAGCCTTCTTTGACCAAGGAATGCTTCTTCCTCCACATGTTTTCTATTGCTCAGTTCCTGATGCTTTTAGGCTTTCTAGGAGTCCTTCACGGTTACAGTAACTTCTCTCCAGAATCAAATTTAAACCAGCCTGGGAATTCCCTTGTCATTTCTTCCACAGTAGCCTAGAARTGCATATGACATGTTGAGCACACACAGATAAAGCCACTACATCAGTGCCACCAGCATTGCACAGGCAGCCCTTGAACAGAGAAGGACTTTGCTGTGAAGCCAGAGAAGAATGTAGGTCAGCATAATAACATTCAACCTACACTTTCCTATGGTGACAGTAATAGGCTTAAGGATTGTGATCCTGACGCCTTTTGAAAACCTGTTTTGTGCTTGGTAGAAACAAAGTAGAAGCTCAATTAAAASARATGAAACTGTGGTAGCAAGACAGCMTAGAAAGAAAYAGATGAAGGGCACTGATTTACAGGCTATTGCTGGGCTCAGCTTCTCTTCTAGAAAGCACACTGCTATTTTAATGTATGATCCTAAAGCCAGTTTCTAAAATAGTTTCTGCAAAAATGTGAAATAGTTCTAGCACATATCACCAGAGATAGGACCTGGCTTCAGAAGGACTGTCATCTGGGACACTGCAGCCACCCCCCATGTTCCCATGGGATGAAATACAGGGTMAGTTTGCCTTTCCATTCCCATGCTGGTCATTTTTATGCTTTTATTTTCTGGCAATCTGAATATATCAGCATTTATATTTGGGGCCACTTTTTTTCTAAGTATGGAGTATGTTAAAATTTGTGACACCAGAAATATTGTGTAGTTTTTCATTTCTTCTCTTTGTTTTTCAGCACTTGTTGAAAAGATGAAAATCACCTTAAAAGACTGGAAAAGGTCTGAATTCTACTTTTTTTCCTCCATACTCAGCTATTCACCATCATCCTTCCACATATCTTCCCCCAAACACATCAAGCTGTTCCTTCAAGAACAATTCTGGCATGTTCCTGTCACAAGGGGATGTACAGGCTCTTATCTTCCTTTATGGTGGTATGAAATTCTACCTGCCCCTTTCTTTTTCTCTAAAAAGCCCCTGAAGTCCTTCATAGACCCTTTGGCTTTGGCTGATCTTTCCCTCCTCAGTGGCATAATACCTTGATCAAGTTCATCATTTATAAGATTTACAAGCTCCCTGAATTCTTTGCTCTGATATGAGGTATAAAAGGTATGAGCACATGTGAAGGTGAGGTCTCAGTGTCAGCACCTTTAAAATGCTCATCAAACACAACAGTACTACAAGGGGCTGTGAAATATTTGAAAAGAATGTTCTGAGTCTTTCCGAAACTAAAGCAAAGACAGAAACTGGACCAGATGAGTGCTGTTCCATTAACAAAACATGTCATSTCATTTATTTGACAGTACAAATGTTGCCAGAGAAGATATTTATCGAAGTTTCAAGCCCAATGGACAAAGTATTTAAAGGTTATTCACTGTAYCTGTGGATTGGCAGAATAAATACKTCTGCTTTTCTTTTATATTACCTTKAGACWGAAGAACAAGGAGCAATCCAACACTCATGTAGATAGAAAAGSAATGTCATGAACTTTTCACTTGACTGCATATGGAATCACAGATACAGGGGAAGGGTCTGGCCTGGCCTGTGGCACTAGCTCACAGGGCAGCCCCTGAAACACAGGGCTGGATTCATGCCCAGCCTCACAAGGATGCACATCTCCTCTCAAGCTGTCTAGTTGAGGATGTTGTGATATTCTGGTTTTCCTGAGGGAGGCTGGAGGCTGTTGGCAGAGGATTAGAATAAAAGAAGAAAAAGGTAACCTGATTCAGAGAGGGATCGATTCAGCCTTTTGCTTTTCTTGAGCAGCCTCTAAACTTGGGCTTCCTGTAGAGCTAAAGCTTAATTTTAAAGCTTTTTAATTTTTTCCCTGGCAGAAGGCCTGTGAGCCTGCACTCCCAGCACTCCCAGCACTCCCATTCTCCCCCCCAGAAGCCTTCAGACCCTGACACAGCCAGGTGTGTTCAGTCTGCAGGGCTTATAAAGCTGATCCAACATCAAGCTCATCTGATTTTCCTTTTAAATAAGGAGGTGAATAAAATCTGAGATTCAAATATCCTCAAGGTATGGGTCTCAAAAGTCAGACCCAGARCTTCTGCCCACCTCTTGGCCTTGCTACAATATCAAAGTAGCATCTCAGGATTTAAAACACAGCATGCAGTATATTACATTAATTCTGTATGTGCATACATATGAAGATATTTATAGCATGGGAATGATTCATGAAAGCAACCACGAATTCCTCTGTAAACATTTAGGAGTTGTAATTAAAGTAATTAGAAGTATTAATTACTTTACAGAAGCCATGTAGGATACAAGATCCATATTACAGTTATTCTGTCACAATTTCAAGCCCTCTGAATTCATTTTACTCTAGAAACTCCTCCAGCCTATTTGCATCATTTTGCACTCTGAACTCACTGTCTAGACAGACACTCTCCACTTGACATGCAGTGCTATCATAAGCCATTTTCAATTACAATTTCATATAAGCAATGCCTAAAATCAAATGTTCTGGAGTAATTTGAAACTTATATAGTGAATAATGGATGATTGGACTAAGAAACTGTAAGAACAGGTCAAGTGTAAGATGTGAAAAGAACTAAGCACTTTCAGATTTCTTTAGACTGCTTTCTTTCACATCCTTGATGGCCTTTCTTTTGCTATTTACTGTTCTGCAACTGCCCCACTCAAGTGATATAATAAATATTATCGATAATTTATTCAAAATTATTTTAGAACCCTTAAAGGGCCTAAAGCAATAATTCCTCAAGTCTTGGATTCCTGTAATTGATTAAGAATCAAAACTGAGAGAAATTACTAGCCATCCTTAAAAAATTAAAAATACAGTAATAAAGCCTGTATTTTGATTCTAGGGGGAAAAATTTGCTTCTGTCACAAATTATGTTTGTTAGTTGCAGTACATATATCATATAAGGTCTAGRTTTTATACCAGTAACAGTTACAATATGTTTTCCTGGGGAAAAAAATGTATATATACATATTTCTACCCATTTTCCTGGWAACTGCATTGCTGAGGAGAGAAGCYTGMTAAAAWTTTTTWAATTTATTTGGCTAAGCMCTTTTAGGTTGYAATTGTCTGGCAGGTTTACTTGGAAATTCTTTATCCAGTGATATGTGTTGAGAGTAATAATTTTTCATTTTCTAATCTAACAAAAAATATCCCCTATGATGACATTAACATTATTCTAGATGAAATAAGTGAAAGAATTTGCTGGACTTGTATGAAAAAAATGTATAAATTAATGTAAGTTATCTATCTACCATAAAGTGTAGCTAGGTGGCTTTGACTGAGTACTTTCCTATGGAAAATCAGGTAAAGGTAATGTAAGCAGACAAAGAGAGTTGGTACTAAAGGTGATTTTGTGGCTGATGTATTGCAGCTGTGTCAAATATTCAAGAGTGGGAACAGCCTTGCTCTCCCAGCTATGGATGTGATAAAGAGTGAGCTGGCTGGGAGGGGGCTCAGTTTCAGTTGCAGCTCAGTTGGAGCCAGATGGAATCTCCTGCTGAGCTGTGAAGCCCCAGGGACAGGAGGTGGTGCAAGGGACAGATAAGGTAAGGCTTTGTACCAGGGACAGGATGGAGTGAGCTGAGAGAAGGGAAGGAGAAGAAGGAAAACTGGCTGCTGGCATCAATGGACAGACCTTGAGAGCTGCTTGGATTTGCCTTTGAGAGACAGGATAGAGACTGTTAAACAACAAAGTGCAGGTGTGTGWAGCCTTCTGGTAAGTATGAAATACTTATAAATCATAAAGTCCTGGTACGTGAACCCTTGGCAGGTTTTAACAAAGCACTCTGTGTGTCTTGACCATCTTGACAACCACACTTTCCCACTTAAGAGTCAAGTTATTTCAGCATAGAGAAGCATCATTGCTTTTATTACAGAATTCTAAATTCTCACCATTCTCTTCTTTGACCTTTTAAAATTTTATTGCAGTTTTAAGAGGAAGTTTTTATTTTCAGAGGAAACACTTTCTCTTTAAATATCTCACATAAAATGAAGTATAAAAGGCTGTACAATAGAAAGCAGAAGAAGGCCCGACACAGGGCTTGATGTGCTCTGGAGGAATAAAGAAGGAAGAYTGCAGTCAGGAAAAAGCAAAGGGATTAGTTTTGTTTGCATTGTGTTTATATGAATTTTTCATTGCAGTTTTTTTTCTTTTTTTCTTGTCAAATATGTTACAGATTGTTATTCTTTCTGGACATCCATCCTCTCAGACTACTGGAGTGAGCACCACTTCTGTGAGTGCTGCAGTTTTGTTGTGACTGGTACAAACTAGATACCAAATGCATTTCATTTTCCTGCTTCAGTATCAATGGCTTGCAATTATGCAGCGTGACCCAGGAATAGTTTCTGGATGCTGCAGGCCTATGTGGAGAATGCTTGTATTTCCTCTTACAGAACAGCAGGATACATGGTTAGTGTTGCAGAAATCAAATTCAAAGCATGAAACATTGCATTTTTGTGTGAGTTTAACAAAAAGTGTGGACTCCACATTCCTGAGCTTTGAAAAAAAAGTAAAATACAGAGGGCACTTAGATACTACATGAGGATTATGCAAAAATAGGGCAGGCAGACAACAATCTCTCTGCAAGTTTTGGCCTCACAATCACACACATCTTTGCAAACCAGTCAAATCGCCAAAGGGACACAAGCTCTGCTCCCTCCTTTAGTTTTCTACTCAAAGTGGCCAACCTGAATGCTTCAGGGGAGCTTTGAATTCTGACAGGATATAGAAAGACACAATACATTATTATTCCTCTAACTTGAAGTAGTGAAGTTTGGTCTGCTTCTTAAAGAGTAAAGGAGAAGTTTTGTTTGATGGTGTTATTGTTCACACTGCACTGATAATCCACCTCATTAGTAGTATGCTTAATGATGCCCTTGAAAGAAAACACTTTTAATTTACTGTTTACAACCTTGTCTTGGAAGATTTGTTTTTGCTTAAATGAGCCGAGATTCAAAAACCAAGCAATGGATAGTTCAGTGTAAATGAAATAGAAATGTAATTGCTGCTGCAGATACCCTTTCTTGCTATTCACTCCTGCCAAAGATCAATTAGTGTGCATGCCAAGCTTTGGCAATTCTACCCAGCTCTATTGTGGTGATACAAACAAAAGAGTTTCCACTAAGCAAGGAGTTTCAGAAGGTCACTTCCCTATGCCCCAGCAATGAGAATCTGAGGAGCATTTTAGCTGCTCAAGCCTCCTCYGGCTTAGGGGAGTATTTGACCAAACTGGAGTTTTATGACTGCTGGAAAAGGATTAAAGGCTTAGGCATGCAAGTCCTGGAGGATCTCGTGGGAGCTGACACTGCCAGTGGCTCCCAGTGGGGTGAGCACCTGCTTAGTCACAATGTGCTGGAAGCCATCCATCCCTCRCTGGTCCACTACCCACCTTTGAACTGCCCAGTGGGGAGTGGAGGCTGGCAAGGCAGAATGAGCAGTAGAGAATGACCCAGGCATACAGGGAACAGGGAGGGGCAGGCTGAAGCTGAAACAGGATCACTGGCAGGCTGGGAGGACCAGAGGCAAAGCAGCAAGAAAATAGGTGGATAAGCTTTATCAAACTGCAGCAGGGTTGTGCAGAGACTGGGGCTGTTGTCAACAGGACAGGTAAGGCTGGGAGAGGTGAGCAAGAATAGACACTGTCACAAGAACAAAACAACCCTGTGTTTAGGTTGGCACTCCTCTGCTGTGGGGCTGACCATCATCACTTTCTTCCACAGTGTTAATATATCATGTCAGAGAGGCCATTCCAAAAGCAATTATTAAATGTAGGAGATAAGGAAGATATTAAGGGAATTAAAGAATACAGAGCTATGAAGAAAATGTCATTGAGAAAATTAACTTTTTATAGTCTGTGGAAAGATTGGACACTTGTCAGGAAACAAACTGCAACACCTCATRAATAATGTAAGACCTATGAGGAAAGACAGTGGTCCAGCAATGTTTACTGCAACATAATCAGTGGACCAAACCATGGCTGCACAAGCAGGCTTAATTCTAGTTTTTCCCAGTTTTGTATGCCACACTCACAACATGAGTTAAGTTCYTCAAATGCAGATTTGTATACACAGGCATTTACTTATGTTTTGTAAATGTAATTACTCCTTTAAACAGTGATACTGTTCTAATGATGTAGACAAGTTCCAGCCCTGTGAAGATCTGATTTCCAGCATTAGAGATGACTTTTACTGAGGGAAGGTTGCAGGAATAGTTTTCAAGGCACAAGGAGCTGAATGAGAAGTAGTCTAACTGTAAAGTAAGGGAGAGAAACTGTGATACAGATGATGGCACAAATGGAGGGACCATAGGGCAAAGAAACAGAACACATGAATCATAAGAACAGATGTACATACACAATGCAAATGATAAGGAAAATACCCCCAAAAGTTAAACTAAAAACCCCAAAACACTGACATAGTCCCCAAACTCCCAAGTTGTCAAGAAAGTTATGAAAGAGTGGGAATCTTGACATTACATTCGTAGCTATCCTGAAAACTTAGGAACTGGGGGAAGAATTGGGTCRGTGGTTATTTTCTTTGTGTTCTTTCTATAGGTCATGAGGTACTGCACTGAGAAGCATTAAATTCTGCCCAATTTTGCTGCTTTTTAAAAGAAATTGTTTAGGTTCGTTTCCCAGTTAGGCTGCTATACTTTGGAGTAACACAGTTTGGTTGTTTGAGGTTTTTTTAATTTAATAAGAAAAAGCTTTTTTAATTCATTGTACCCTAAACCATTGCATTTCTCAGGTATGCTAGAATTTAGTATGTCATCCAAAATTAACAAGTCAATCCTCTCTATTTGTCTGGATTGAATCTGTTCCAGTCAACCAAGTTAACAAATAAAAAATATTCTATTCTGATTTATATGTCAAGCAGCTAGCTTCCTTGCCTATTAATCTCATCTATGCAAATTTATCAATCCATATATATATGTGGTATATTTTGGGTTTTGAGCCCAAAAAAAAGTGTTCACTGCAATTTATCACTCTTCTTTGTGCTGTACTGGGGAGTTGCAATTGCTCACGTGATGTCAATTTTGTTACATGGCCGACTAAGCATAATTTTTATTACAAAGAATTTTCAGGGAAAATATTCACATCACCAATATCCAACTTCACTTTCTACAACTTCTCATGCATGTAAGTTTGAATTTTCTTCTACTAAMCCTTTTGAAGGTGATTCAAGTAACCTTTGCATTTGGAAGAAGCAGTTCTGGAAAGGGTATAAGCATTTGCTGAAGTAGATTAATTTTGAAATGCAAATTATTATTTGTGGCAAAGTTTCTTTAGAACTTTTGCCCACATCTATGCAACCATAGTTTTAATTCTTCAAAGCAGTCTATGACATACAGTTTTACATATACCAGTAACAATTAATGTGCAGTAAGTGCTCTCACCTGCTCCCTACATAAACTTCACAGTRAGTAAACTGGTTAGAATGCAACATGATACATGAAAATTCAGTTGTGTTTTTTGAAAGCATMACAGCTATTTGGTAGTTTTTATGGACACTGGTTTTACACATTATAAATTAAAGCAGCAGCTGTAAATCCATCCACAATTTTAGGCTAACCACAGGTGGCTTTCAGGGCTCTGATCTTGCTTTCCAGCAGACTTCTTTCAGCGTGTTACTCCACATAACCTCAGTTAATTGTTGAATTCCTCTGTTTAGTCCTAAAAGTCTCATTCTTGAAAATCAGAAGACTGTGGCCATGCCTGCAGTAGCAGTTGTGTKTTACAGAAAGCATTTGCCTTAAGAACTGGAATTATCAAATTAAGTGCTGCTGCAATAACATTTTAGGTTRGTACCATACAGGGTTAGTGGGCAGTGACCAACGTGGCTCTTGCTGACTGTAATTACACCTGCATCMCATCCTGGCTTCATCTCTACCAACCAAATGATACAGAACTCAGAGAAGTAAGGGGAATGTGAGGGGCAAGAGGTAGAGAGAATGGGGGGGCAGGAGGGAGTGATGCTATAATGTGTTTATCTCTTCCTTTTGTGTCCCTTTCTGTRTGGATTTGAGAACCAAGTGCCATCCTGTGTACCCCGTGGTCCTATGATTGCCCTTCTTCACAACCCAGGGACCCCCATGTACCCTTTTGTTCACTTGTCATCCCTCAGATCAYTTTCTGCACAGACACAGAGCCAGCAACAATTCTCTGTCCTGGAACCCTTTTTTGTGGGGAGCAGTTGCAGGACGTTTTCCATTTGGAGCTCTGTTTGGTTTGATTTGGTGCCAGGGTACGTTTAGTCTGCTAGAAAGGTCCATCGCCCCATCTAGTGGTGCTGTGGAACAGGGACAGCAGGAATGTTAAAGGCCGGCAAGATCTGTCTCTCCTGACAAATTTTGTGTGATATCAGTGCCTGGGTGCTATCAGTTTCGGAGCTGTGCTCTGATGAGAGTAAGCAGTGTGGTAGTAAATCAAGGTGATAAGGAAAGAGTCCCAGTGTTGGTCATGTTATGGTGCAGGTTCTTTTTTCTTGTYCTTGCCAAGGTTAGGATGAATGATTTACAGGAAACAGAAGTTCAAGTTTGGACTCGGTGATTTATTATATCCTATCTATTTACAGAGAGTTTACAGACTCACGAGCCCTGAGCTCYATCTAGCTGCTAGAAAAATGTGGCARAATGGCTACTACCAACATTTCCCCATATCTTTTAARCACTATTTACCCAATAACAAGATGACACCTATATTGTTCATGTTTTTGACCCAATRATGACCACTAGAAGTCTGCAATGTGGCCCTTTKTCACCCAATTACAGAAAACCACCTAAACCTATGAAGACAGAAGAAGGTAAAAACAAGATCTTAAATKATGCCCTAAATCTTCCATCTTGGCTCACACACGTTACTATATACTAAAATCTTAAACCCAAAATTTTTTCACCCTGTGAGATCACACAACACTATTCRAACTACACACCCACAACCRTAGTGTTATCACTCAATGTTGGAAGCCTGTTCTAAGGCCTCAGKTCAATTGCAGTGTTCTCTTGTGGGTCAGTGCCTGTGAGCACAGMAAACTTAAAATTCTCAGCTTTTAGGATTCCAACAGGTCATGCAGTTTATAGGTTGCAAGGGAAGGTRAAAGCAAAGTAACAGCTTTCTGCCTGAGCAAATTTTGTGTAGGAGCAGTCACTGSAGGTTTTCTGGTTTGGAGCTATGCTTGTGGTGTTTTAGAGGGTGYCATTGTACATTTAGTTGGCTGGGCAAGTCTGCTGTTTCTGGAGTTATTTTTTGAAGTGTCCCACCAACACTGGGACTATRTGCTTTCCTTGCCTCATACTCTCATTCTGGAGCCCAGCTCTGGAATTGTAARTGTTCAGTGGCTGCTCCCACACTAAAGGTGACAGGACARAAAGCTGTTGCTGGCCTTCCACTTGTAATACCCCCAACAGCCCTTCCCCCCCACACAGGCCACACTCCGTGTGCCCCCACCCTGCCCAGAGGGAATGCTTGGCCCACGTATCTGGGGCTCTGCTATGGGAAACTGGGGSTTGATCCAGTAAGGAAGCTTTGTCTGTGTGTCTGTGGGGAATCAGGAGGGGCACCCATGGGATCACTGGAGCCACACTTTGTGATGGGGCCTCAGTGCCAGCAATTAAAGTATCTGGAGCTGGGAGTGTGACTGCCAGAGGGGCTGCTGGGTGGTCAGACAGGAAAGCTTCCYWACAGTAGATGCAGGTGGGAGGGAGAGCACATAACCAYAGTGTTTGTGGTGCAATTTGTGGGCCGCCAGGCAGAGTGAATTCTAGCAACAGCCTTCTGTCCTTCAGCCTTTTGTGTTGGAGCTATTGCTGGGCRTTTTCTGGTTTGGAGATGGTCTCTYTCCATAGTGATCACATGTGATGATTGAGTTGGCAAGGAAAGTGCATGGCCCCAGTGYTGGTGGTGCAGTTGACAGTCTACTACAAAAAGGTGCCAGCAACATCTTTCTGTCCTGGAAAGTTTTGTATGCAAGCAGTCTCTGGATGTTTTCAATTTTTGAGCTGGAGTCTGCTGAGAGTAAATAATGTGATGGTATATTTAGGTGGGAAGGAAAGCACATATCCCTAGAGCTGCTAGTACTGCAGGGATATTTATAGACTGCATGAAGAAAGAAGGCGAGCATCAGCTTTCTGTCCTGGCACTTTTTGTGTGGCAGSAGTTTCTGGACTTCTGCAGTTGTGAGCTTTTCCTGGAGTGGAAATGTGAGATGGCACATTTTTTGGGAAGGAGAGTGCGTAGCCTCGGATTTGGTGGTACCGCTTAGAGGGCACAACAGGAAATTGCGGATGAGCAAGAGCCGGCTCTTTGCCTTCCCCGATGCCATTCCAGAACACCACTAGATGGTGGTATGTATCTGCCTAGCAGCCCAGATGCGCCCTGACGCTTTTACACCGAGCACAAGYGCAGGKCCAGAAACGARAAAGGCAGGCAAATGTTCCCRCACAAAAGGAGCCGGGATAGAAAGRTGTCGATGGCCTTCAKTTTCCCATTGCAGCCCTTAAGCTGCATCACCAACATTGGAGCTAAACATTTTCTTTCCCACCAGCAGTTCATCTTTCTGAGTCTAGATATAAACAGTATTTCCTGATTGAAAGCTGTGGACAGACACATCCAAAGGAAGGGAGAGTCTGCCGGTTTAGATGCCATGCAAAGAGGACAAAATCCATGAGAGAGAGAATAGGTAATTTCTTGACATTTTCTGACCTTTCATATGAATTTGATCACCTTTCATCACCAYAGTATTAATTGGATGCAATCTGCCATACAGAATTTCAGAGGGGTTTACTTCCTCTCTAGCACATTGAGTAATCTGGATTCTCAGTAAAGCAACAGATAATACATCTACCTAAAATTTGACAACTTGTTTTGATTCATCCTTTCTTCTTTTTCATTAGATTGTTTTCTACAAGGGGTGCACAAATGCCCCTTAAACTGAAGGGAGTAAGAAAATCCCTGAACTGCCTCTTCAACGAAGCGTGGCCCATTTATCTGAAGATAAACCCTCTGGAATTCCAAATCTAAGAATTATTTCTTTTATTAAAATTTTAACAACTTCCCTGGCTCAGCTGGTGCAGCAATGGAAAGCTTCTGCACATCCCGAGAAAGTATCAACCAGAACTATCAGATCCTTATAACATCTACATTTAGATAACTCTGAGAAATCTATGTGCCAGTGTTTCCCTGGAGCTATTCCCCCTTTYACCTCTCCTACAGGGATTTTAGGATAATTTGCATGGCAGATTGATGTTGTAGTTGTTGTGAGAATTTGTTGATTCAAAGTTCGTGATTCAAAGTTCACAGGCAGCCAACCATAATACCACAAACCCACAGTTAAAGCACTTWAAAAGAGTAAATCTGTTTCCATTGTCTTGCTAACTGGGGTATCCCCAAAGCAACACCCAGGCAGAGGCACACACAGGCACTGTTGAACTTTTCTATTCTAGAGTGTCACTGGCCTGCTGTTCATTCTGCTTTATCAAGGATTATTCCCAGCTGCACAGTCACTTGAGCTATGGACAATATTCTTCACCTTTTAACCCGTTCCTCCCAAGACAGAGTCATCCACCAAACTGCAGAAACTTTTCCTTCTTTGATTGTCTCAGTATTTCTGCCAGTCAGCCTTCTTTCATTCACACATTGACATGGAATTATGTTATTGTTTCCTAACCATTGTTCCWGTTCTTTTGCAAATACATTACCAAATGGAGTAGAGCTGWTTCTTGATCTCTGTGGTAGTACTGTCCAGCATAGCTGCATCTTTCTTCCCACTGCTGGATTTCTGCTCATCCACCAGAATGCAAAAGAAAACATCTTCTAAATCCAAAACAGTCAAATAAGTACTTCCTCATTATTTATTTGGTTTTCATTTGGATCATTGCTCTTAAATCCTGCAGCAGCCTATGCTCTTCAGAATGGGCCTTCTTTACTGGGAATATAGAAGTATTAAGTTCAGATTTACACTCTCTAAGCAGCATTCAATACCCACAGCCAGGGTGTCATTCTCARGTTCCTCCAAGGTCTGGYTCATTTGTTAACAGGATCRAACCTTTTCTTGTGGGATCTGCAATTATGCAGAATTTCYCAGCTATGTGAGCATTTAACTTGCATAATAAATAATATCCTCTTTCTCTATCCCTGCCCCAGTGTTATATAGGGTGAAAAGGATGGAATTAACATTTTCACATCATCTGGCTCATCCCCTCTGCAGCATACCACAACACACCTTGCTGGTTTTACTCCTTCYCCTCAATATGGGGCATCAGCATAACTCTTCCCAATTCACACCAGTACCCTSCTTCTCCCCTGGCATCTATCAGCCACTGATGCCATCGTCAAAAGCTGCAGAACCCTGCTTCCTGCTCCCACACAATCACAACAGAGCCACCAGTGACACTGCAAGCACCTGCCAAACCCAGGATTTCCATTCATACACAATCAGCTGTTATGTTGAGCAGGGACATCACAGGCAGCTGTACAGGGCATGAAAAGCACACACAGCCCCAGTGTCTGAAGTGCAGTTCATAGGCTCTACAGAGGAAGGAAGGATGCAACAACTTTCTCTCCTGTCATTTATTGAGGGGGGTGTTCAGTAGCAGATGCTGGATGTTTTCAGGTTTTGTGCTGTAATCTGCTGACAGTAAGTAATAGCGTGGTATTTTGAGGTAGAAGAGAAAGCACACAGCATTGGGTGTGTAGCTTGTGGGCTGCAATGCAGAAYTGAAGGCCTGCAACTGCTTTCTTTCCAGACACCTTTTGTGCGTGAACAGCCACCAGGCATAACTGTATTGGAGTAGGTTAGCTGTAATTGGAGTAGGTTAAATTGTGCCATGGTGCACTTACTTTGTTAGGCAGCTGCTTATCCCCATCTAGTGGATTTGTGGTTGGGCAACAGGGGCAMGGTAGAAGCCAGTAGTAGCTTTCTGTCCTGGCAYTTTTTGTACAGAAGCAGTGCTTGAAAGTTTTTTCATGTTGGAGATGGGTTCTGTGGAGTGTAAAATAATATGATTAATTTCCTTTGGAAGGAGAGTGCTTAGCCACAGTGGCAGTGGTGTAGTTGATAAGCTGCAAGGCTAAAGAGAAGGTGAGTAACACTCAGCATTTCCTAGGACAAGGTTGTTGAATAGAAAGGAGATGGGGCTGCTTGGGAAGACACACCAGAYATGCAGCAAATAAATTGCAACAGGTAGAGACCAGCTCTAGTTTGTGGCATATGCCAGTCTTGCTCTTCCCTCTTTTAAACCTTGCCAGGCTTTATTTGTAACCTGTGGGATTTTTCTGTGTTATAGTTGACTTTATTCCATTAAAGTGAATGAAATGTTCCTGGCAACACTTAAGTACTTCCAGGAAGTAGAYTGCTACCCAGTTCCTGTAGTTCATAAACACACCTGTGTTTAATAAGTCATCAGTTACAGGAAATTCTTGCACAATCTTCTGCCTTTGGAGCTGACTCTGCATGTCTCACAGCAACTTTTCCTGTACTTCACACTGTTTTGCTTCTTATCCCTGTATATTGGTGAAAATTACTTCTGAAAATTAACTGGAGGTGGAATCTAGCAGAGAAAGATATTTCGAATACCAGACATGCACCAGAAATACACATGCTTTGAATTCTGTCTTATTTGTCTCTCCTGTTAGTGGCATTGGTGGTCTTGTAAATTGAAGGCCGGGTTCCACTCTTTAATGTTGCAGACCCTAAATGGAGGCTTTGCTACAAAAATTGCTGCTGAAAATAGTTGTTTGAGTATGGATGTCACTCAGATGGAAGGCCTGAACATCTTAAAAGTGAGAAGTTCAAATACCATGTTTTGGTTTGATGCTGCTCCTGTTGCTGCACATCACCCAGCATGTCAAGGTCTTGTTTTCCTCAGCAGCAGCAGCCATCAAAATGCAGGTTTGTTTCCAAGCACATGAACACTGACACAAAACGCACATGTGGATGATTTGAATGCTTTGCTSGATTGGAGCCAGGGACTCAACACCTCACAGTATGGACTTTTCTTGGGAAGATGGAGGATCTGCAACYGATTTTGGTTCTGTCCTGGATAATCTTATCCCCATCACTACAAGTGGACAGGGCCTGYCCCAGGAGTCAGACAGGTCTTATTCAAATGTCACCAGCATGCAGGTGCAGTAAGTACAATTAACAGTTYTGATGAAATGCTGTGATTCTTTGGGCTGTGTGTGCACCATGATTTGTAGCCTAGAAGAGCATGGATGTGCTTGAATGTGCTACTTGGCATAGTCAAGACAATCAGCTGTCAAGGACAGGATCTCAGCAGGCTAAATTAGCAATCWTGCAGTGTGGGTGTAAACCTTTCTACAGTTCTTCACCCAGCAAGTCAGTGTCTTTCACAGAGTGTCATGTGGGAGGTTTACCCTGTGCTCCCAAGCATCCCCACACTGTGTCTCTAGCTAAGAGAGATAAGTAGACTGGGCTGGATTTCAAAGGAGACTCCCTCAAATTGCAAATATTTCTTGGGATGCCCTGTAATTTAAGTAACGATAAAATTAGTCACTGCAACTTTCTCAACTTTCTTGCTTCTTTATGGTGACACATTTTGCTTTAAAGCTGATGTTATGAATCACTTCCTTTTCAAATTAAATGTTTCATTATTTCAGTTGCTACATAGACACAATGCAGATTATAGTCTGAAKACCAAATCTGTAGCTCTAACCCCCACAGCAAAACACTTCACTCACACTGGAAGTAATGGAGTCAGCTGGGGTCATCAGTGGGAGCAGGCAGCAGGATCTGGCCATAAATAAACATTACTGGGCTAACTTAT
Source organism: Alauda arvensis (assembly GCA_902810485.1). Classification (NCBI taxonomy): domain Eukaryota; kingdom Metazoa; phylum Chordata; class Aves; order Passeriformes; family Alaudidae; genus Alauda; species Alauda arvensis. The sequence continues at coordinate 1,710,562 of CADDXX010000035.1, forward strand.
TTGAGAAGSAATCCATCTCATTTCATTTTAGGTGTCTAAGAATTAATTTTTAAGTGCAAGATAAGTGTTGTGGTCTCCTCTCCTCACCCTGCAGAGTCATTGCAATGCCTGTGGGGCATGTTCCAGCTGCCTGGAAGAGGATGTATTGCCACTGCTCACAGAAGCAGCTGGGATCACATTTAGTGGATTAAGTATCAAGAGAACCACCATGAGATAAGAAAAACTCTGTTGTGATGGCAGACTGGGGCAAGTGCCTGGGTGCTGGCAAATTTTCACTAAACTCAGTTTCTCAGCCTAAAAAACACCTTGGCTTTACATACCATCCCTTTCTAAAGTGGGAGGTTTCCAACTTAGCCCCCTTAATAAACTGTGCTTTCTCCTTCTGAGGCATAAATCATAAACTCCCCGTGTACATGAAAACACCAGTGGCCTGATTAACCACAACAGCCTCGGGTCTGGGGCCATGAGAAAAACCTGTGCCACCCTGGACTGCCCCTGGGAGCTGTGGCACCAGCAGTGATGMTTTCTCTAGGGATTTTCCCAGCAAAGCATTACCCAAGTAGCTGCATTTTCTTTTTCTTTGAATTTGTGTGAACARCTTGATGAGTTGTTAAGCCACTTCCACCATGACTGGTTGGTATTTGGTGAGATTTTGCTGAACAAGACATGATTGAGCCACGCTTACCCACCTTTTCTGTCAGCAGGCTGAAATGTAAACATCAGCATAGGTGATAGTGTCCTAGCACCAGTATTTACAGAGAGAGAAATAAATAAGTTGCCAAACCTCAAACCCTGTATCTTGTCCAGTTCAAGAGTCCATTTTGGGCAAGGGTGCCAAGTGTTTTTGTGCATGTGGCCTTCTTTTGAAACGACAAGCTGTTTGAGAAAGACTGTTTGTTCTCACCACTTGTTTTTAAAGGATGATTCAAAGGTCTCTACTGCCTCTTGACAGCTGCAAGAATCTGTGTGAGGGAGGGGCAGGAATGGAGAACATATCTAAATTCTCCCAGTAAAGCCAGGTCTTATATCTGATATCTACCCTACAGGCACAGATGCATAGCACGTGTGCAGCTGCACATGCTGTAATATCCATWATTTAACATGCCTGGTAAGGAGTGACGCCAATGGCAGCATCCTACACGTAAGACTCCAGGCAAGGACATCTTTGGTGGGCAATGGCCCTTCATGCAGTGCTGGAATCCCATGACACTGATGGGTGACATTGTCACTGGARGGCTGCAGGTGCAATGTGAAAGGTCAATTGTGAGCTCACAGGGCTAACACTGTTATCAATGTAATCATAAGGTATTAGAGGAAGATTATGAAGGTGTCACCCTGTGAAAAAAAAAATGAKATTTTGAAACCTCATCTCTGTTGCAGCATTGTTATTGTTACTGTTATTATTGCTTCTGAAAAGTAGTGATGCATATAGCCAGAATCCCCTCAAGAGAAAGGCAGTGATGAAAGGGGGTGAGGGAAGTTAGCTGATATTTAGTTAGCTGATACTCCAAAAAGTCCAATACTATTTGCATCAATATTCATGCTCCTTGTACACTATCACAAGACATCCAGCCAAACTGCACACTCCTGTCTTTGGAAATCATATCCAACTCAAATCCCATGACAGGGGTGTGAACTGCAGATATCTGTGAGAAGCCAGCATTGTGTCAGCCTTTTTACCAAGATAAAAATGAACAAATGAGCAAACCCCTTTGGCTTTCAAGGGCCTTTGTAGAAGTACACTCTGAAAAAGGATGAAAGCAGAGTTACTCTAAGCTTAGCTAATTTCTTAAGTGCAATAATCCAAAACTATTTTAATGTATCTCATGTTGGGATTTAAGAAGAATGTTGATCTCCATGCAGGTAGTCTGTCCTACGCTTCTGAGAAAATGATGAAATAACAAAAGATCTGTCACAAAAATAATAGGATGAAGAAATTAATCCATCATTTCCTTCTTGTCTCCAAACAGATGAGCTAAAATATCGCCTCAAATATAGAAGAGTCCAGGAAAAAGTAAAGGTGGGACAATRTAGGGTCAATGGGTCATCAAGTCAAGACCTGCTTGAAAGTAGCTGCTTGAAAGGCAAGAAGAAAACTTTCACAATGAGCAAAATACATAGTCTGTGTTTTGCGAGTGCCTCTTCTTGGTAGTTACATTGCATTAAACCCTGAAGTGTACACTTTCCAAAGCCTTTTTAAAATGCCTTTACAGGATGTAAATTTCTCCTATGCATCATTTCCAATTTCCCCATGCAATTATTTCTAAAACCAAAATCTGCCTGCATCAAATTAATGATCTAAATCATATTTTCTTCCTAGAAGCTACATAAAATCAGTCACTGGCAGAGTCATTCTCACTTTGTTACAAATACTAGGCCTGCATAAGATATCCTGAGGAATAGCCCTTTACTATTTTCATGAGCTTTGGTAGAAAGCAGTCTTTCCTTGCATTCTGTGGTATTTCACAATATTGATTTTCTCCACTTTTCTTAATTTTAAATCATTTAAGAAGTACAGTCTTTGAGGGAGAGATGCAACTGCTGTCCCTTCTCTGACCAGTTGATTTTCTTTTATATTGTCTTCTGTACAACAAACTTCTCAGCCTTTGCTTTTAATAATTCCACATACCCATGCCTTTTTTTTATCTTAGCCATATTCCCCTTGACCCTAAACTGCAGGTATTATTCTAGTCATCCAGCAGTTCATCTGTTTGATTGTTAAATTAATTGGCTKTCCAGGCACAAATGCAAACGAGGCTTGTTTTCACACAGGGAGTGTGAAGCTCCAGCAGGAGAACACAGGGATTTGCAGTAGTCACTCCCTGACTGACAGTATTGTGACCAGCAATCTGGCAGATGTGGATTACCTAAAAACTGTCCTGCTTTCAGGTTCATAAATAGCCCACAGAGTYGGGCATATTGTTACTGTTTAGGTGCTGAAAAGCTTGTTTGTGATACGTGTTGATGATCGGTGCTTCCAGTCACTTTTACTTCTCTGTTCTCAGCTCTTCATGTGGTTACAAGCCGTGTTGTAGGAAGAATTTGTGCTTTGTGTACAACCACAGAACCCAGCAGAATCACACGGACTAGTCACAAACATGAACAAAGTCCACTGCGTGCTTAGGGTCGCTCCACAGAGCAGCCAAACAGCAGCAAAGGGCTTGTGCACTTGGTTCACTTTCTGCTGCCCACCYGGCCACGACCTGAACTTAATTTTGGTAAATAGGTTAGGCAAACATTTTGCTTCCTGTAACTTTTATTATTCATTGTTGATAAACAGGGTCATTAAATGTAACCAAATAATTCAGTTTCTCCAGAAACTGAAAAGTATTAAGGTGCACTTCTTAGCTGTTTACCCACAGAGCCAATCCTTCACCTGCACGTGTTTAGGTGAAGTGTACCACAAAATTCACTACTTCTGCACCCAGTACAAAACACCTTTTCCAGACTTGCTTTTCATATACATAGATGTTCTCTGGAAATGTTAAATTACAAAAATATAAAGGCAATACAATATTKTTTGCCCTGGGAAAAGCAGGGCTTATAAATAAAAATAGCAAARCAGATACCTATAGAGCAAAAACACCAAATCCCCAAAGTAAACTCTTGAAGCAATTCTTCACTTTTAAGCAATTTTGCTCTGTAATGAGGCCTTGGTGGTAAAACTAGCCATTGACTTTGTGGATGTTATGGGCAATATCTGATGAGGGGAAAAAATGCAGAAAACCCATCTTGCTTGATGTCAGATATTCCATGGCAGATGTAAGGAGATTTGGGCTTCCAAGTTAAACATTCATGAGCAATAACCAAGATCCTGGTTTGGAAGCCATGCATTTCTTCCTGGTAATGATGTAAGAGGTTTCAACATGTCATCAGGGACATCAAAGGCAACAGAACACAACAGAAGGGGAGGAATGCTTTCTAATCCTCTGTCCCAATTTCTGAAGGATTTTTTCCTCTTCTTACCCATTCAGCATTCTGGTTTGCTTGAGTTGGTAGTACTATAGAAGCTAAAGGAAATACACCACAAATAAATAATGCTTTATTATGGCTACAAATACAAAAATATAAGGAAATTAAACAGAAAAGGTACAAAGGTGGATTTTAATCATATGTGTACACTCAGCTTTGACTGAAGATGAGACTTGCATACACTGCAAATCTACAGGGCCTTAAAATCTGTTGGTTATGCATTATACATCTGAAACAAAGTCTAAGGAATTGAGCTCATGTGGCAGCTCATTTCTGGAAATTACTGGTATGATCTGGGAGAAACTACTGCACAGAGAGTTTTTACTTTAGGATGAGCATTATAATGAAAATGGGCCCTCTTTCAGGACTAAAGTTAGAATGCTTTTACCTTTCCTGAAAGAGTGGTTGAGGAACAGTCTTCACAAACAATAGCACTGTGGATCACAGTTTAATTGCTGTGACCATGGTGTTCAATACCAGATATTTTATCTGGCTTAGTTTGGAAATAGCTCTGGCACAGATACTAGATGCCAAGARAAGCTGGATGGGGGCAGAGTTGGTGTGATTCAAATTTCCTGTATTTTATGGGAGGTATCCTGAAATGTAGAGCAAAAAAAATTAGAACTCTAGGCAGGGTGGAAGAGTATGTTCTTACACTGCTAAAGAAGGCATATCTGAGTGAGAAGGAAATTTAGTAAGGAAGATGTGTGGATGTGCTGCAGGCAGGCAGAGATGAATGCTGAGGTTTGAAGGGAAACACTGGGCTACAGTGACACGGCTACACTGTGTAACCAACATAGTGAGTGTGGCAAGACTTGGAGGCTCTATTTCATCAAAAAGTGTGAGGAAAGACACTTCAAATATTTTAATCCACTCAGCATGTAGTATTATCCTGTGCATTATCATTCTGTCTAAAATGGCAAAACCATGTGAAACAAATAGACTTTTCTCTGCATTACTCCCCACCTGCACTGGTGAGGTTTTGCACAGCCCTCCCATGCCCTCTGTTTAACTTGATCTAAAGGAGGAAATCAGCTGATACTTTGATTGTAAATTAGAGTAGCAAGGAATTGAACTCCCTTCATTTAGAGGTTTGTCTCTGAACAGCAGTTCAACCTACTTCAACCTCTGAAAGCAGTCTGAGAACTAGTGTAAGGCATGTAACTGGTACACCAGAAATCAAGAAAATAGTCAGAAATAATCAATATTATTGTCCTTACAGACTTTGGTGGGTAACAAACAGCTCTGCTTCCATCCAGGAGACTAGTAGAAAACAGTACATGCAGTATCTGTGGCCCAGTGAGCAAAAAATTCTGCAATGTGAACCCTTTCAGTTTTGGCTGCCGTTTGAAACTGTTAAGGAAATGATGCTATCAGTTTCAGAGTGACTTTTAGTTGTGTTAAAGATTTTCTATYGACAGACTATTTTAAATATTTTATGAGTGGACATAACAGCATCTTTCCAAAAGTATCTACCAGATGCACCAATCTGAAAGCCAAACCTCTAAATAACTTTCAAAATAATCTCTAAGTACACCCCTAGTCTTTGCCAGAAATGGTGAKGTGTATTTTCAGGCCACTGAGTTTTCTTTCTCAAAGTTTTGCAGAGTTCAGGGAGTGTCATAAACACAACCACCATTAAGTTGCAAGATTCACAGTGGCTTTTTCTAATATACAGTGACCTTTACTATTGTATTTCTGACTTGTTCCCTTACCTTAGAAAACTTCCAGCTACATACTTTCTTTTCAAAGCTTGGCCAGGCTCCATTTTGACTATTAACTATTAACAWAGCCTTAGGCACATGCTGTGAGGCTTGTATGTAGCACCCTTTAGACCTGGGATGTCATCCATCTTCTCACATSCAGGATGGTGTCAGAAAATCTGTATTCCTCACTTAATGTGACTGGGAAGGACAAAGTGAGGAGCACRCAAAGCAACAGATAAGAAGTGAGACATCAGAAGGAGAGAAATGAAARCCATAAGATCTGAAAATCTGCATGTGATGCACATCTGTCACTTGCTGCAGGTGTTGCCACCAAATGGCTTCTTGACCCATATTTCTGAGTGGAGGATCCCCTATGGGTTTGCCCAGCAGGGCTCTCCCTTCTGTGCGCTACAGCAGCGCTTTCATTCTGGCCTTACTGGTCAACGTGTCTTAAAAATAACATGGAGAGACAGTGGAATGCTTGGAACATTGAGTATGCAGACTTCACTGTATTTCTTTTGCAAGCTTCTGCCAAAGATGCTCAGACACTTTTAGGAAATCCCAATGGGGTCTACTCATGGTTAGTTAATTAAAAATTTGAACTTTCCTTAAAAAACTCAGGTACCTGCTCAGTTTATGGACATTTTGGTCAATAAACCTATGCTTGCCCACTTCCCAATGGATTTTGATTAGTGCTTGTGTTCACTTGGTTCCCTGGTCATCTCTTTGGAGGTACTGTTACAATAGGGGAGACTATCTCAGCTGTTCAATGTAGTAATTAATACCAGAGACAGGAGGATATAACCGTGGGTACAGGGAATTACTAGAGAGGATTTAATTTCTAAAGCAATAATGTATTGCTTGGTGGTTAAATGGCACCTGCRCTTTGCAGACAGATTGCAAAGTCTATTTCATTGGACAGAGTACTGTACACTTGTTTTATTTGGATTTAAACTCCCGTCAAAAGTTGTGACATGTTTTGAGTGATCATTTTGCCTTTCCTTAAAAAACAAAACAACTGTTTTACTCAAGAAAATGAATAAACTGGAAGTGTTCTAAAAAGGATCCTGGTGAGGAGGAGAGGGGCATAATTATTTTCCCAAAACATCTTTCTGTTGTTGCAATCACAGATGCACCCCATATGTTCTGTGCCAGATCTGACTATCACAGGGTAGCCTGATAACCCTGTTGACAACTCAGTTTGAGTGAGGTTAGTTCTGGTTAAAAAAGAGCAGTGCAAGACATGGCAAGACACTCTTGTTCCACATAAATATTTGTTTAATTGTTACTGTATCTTCATGAGAAARTATTTAAGAATGGAAAAAGATKAAGCCTGCTCAAAGTYYRAAACCTTACTGTGCTGGCAGAGTTYRGTGTTACTCAGTACAACAACAGTGGATGAGATGGTTGATTCATACCAGTGAAGGCTTGGGAGGCAGGATTGGTCTGGAAGATGTAAGAGAAGGAGGATGTGGCAAGGCATGGGCAGTGTTTGTGGTRTATGAAATCACCAGAAGATTTTTGCTGGTCAGTAATGTGCACTACACACTTTCGCAACTTTTTGATCCTGACAAAACATCTTGTCCCTTCTGGCTACTGGATTCTGTAAGGTCTTTCACAGGATTGTATATGCTGAGTTGGAAGAGACYCATCAGGATCATCAAGTCCAATTCCTGGCCCTGTGCAGGCCACCCCAARAATCATACCAGCTACCTGAGAGCATCGTCCAAACACTTCTTGAATTCTGTCAGGCTTGGTGCTGTGACCACTGCCCTGGGGAAGCTGTTCTAGTACCCAGCCATCTCTGGGTGAAAAATCTTTTCCAAATAGCTAACCTAAACTTCCCTCAACTCAGCTTCATGCTGTTTCCTCAAGTCCTGTCACTAGTCATCAGAGAGAAGAGATCAGTGCCTGCCCCTCTTCTTCAGAAGGAAGTTGTAACTGCAATGAGGTCTCCCCTCAGCCTCCTCCAGGCTGAACAGACCAAGTGACCTCAGCTGCTCCTCACACAGCTTCCCCTCCAGGCCCTCCACCATCCTCATGGCCCTCCTTTGGACACTCTCCAACAACTTCATGCCATTTTTATATTGTGGCACCCAAACTGCCCCCAGCACTCGAGGTGAGGCTGCCCCAGCTCAGAGCAGAGGGGACAATCCCCTCCCTTGCCTGGCCGTGCTGTGCCTGATGCCCCCAGGACAGGTTGGCCCTCCTGGCTGCCAGGGCACTGCTGGCTCAGATCCAACTTCCCACAGACCAGGATCCCCAGAGCCCTTTCCTGTGGCACTGCTCTCCAGCCTCTCATTTCCTAATCTGTACACACAACCAGGGTTGCTCTGTGCCAGGTGCAGAATCTGGCACTTGCCCTTGTTAGACTTCACACAGTTGGAGATTGATTTACYATCTCTCTAATTTGTCAAGGTCTCTGCAGGACCTCTCTGCCCTCCAGGGAGTTGACAGTTCTTCCAATTTGCACTTTTAYTTGGAGAACAAATAAATTAATACCTCCTTTGCATCATCTCACAAAAGGTAAATGTGGCCATTTGGTGAGACTGCACTGATGTGTACAATGTCAGGGCCTTGGGGATAATTCTCCCTTCATCTCTCCTGGGCTTTTGGCTGCCAGACCTCTGGGCCTCCTTAGAAAAGGGTGCAGGTGTCTGGTTCTTAAATGAGCTATTGGGAGAATCTGCTCTGCAGGGTCCCAGTGGGGCTCCCTGCTTAACTTGGGAGCAGCTTTTAAGCACACAGTCTCATTCTCAGTGCCTTCCTACAGCTGAGTTGCATCTGGCTGTTTTCCACCTTGACAGCCGTGGACTTGCCTCATTGCTGAAGACTCCTCTAATGATGTGGCCAGCCCAGCTTTCTGCCAGAGCACTGGTGCTGCTCATCCTGCTCAGATGCCATGGGAAGATGCCCTTCTCAAGGAGGGTCCTGCCTGATCACCCTTGGTTCCTGGCACACAAACATGCATTCTCTTGTTTTTCTATGCAAAGTAACAAAGTTACATTTTTGAACTGTTCTTCAATTCATTTTCTACCACCTTGTGYTGCCACTCAGGCTATCAGTGACTGTGGAACACTGACTTACCTGTGCTCACATTCTAACTATGGACACCTTAATTTTTAGATGCCATGGGAGACAAYGTGAAAGRAAAAAAAAACWAAAACAAACCCAAGTGGTATTGGCCCTGTTTGAAATTAAATTGGAGTGGTGTTTTCACTAGGAAGCAAATTGGAAAAATATCTGCTCAAGAAACAGAGACTGTACCCAATAAAGTTGTGCTCTGAGTTGAATAATTCAGTTCCAATGAGCAGACTAATTCTGTTCTCTATATTAAACTGCTTGACAGAAGCAACTTGAGAAACTGAAGTAGTTTTTTTTTWAAAAATACACCAAAACAGAGAAATACAAAACTGCAGTGGGGATAGCCACGCTTCCAGACCAGATCCAGGCTTAGGGCATAAAACTTTTCCACTTCCTAAAAACTGACAAAATTTAAAATAATGAAAGCTAGATACATTGAGTGAGAAAAGCTGCTACAAAGAAGTCACGCTGCATGTACAGAAATCAGAAAGTCTTGAGGGCCTGGGGTAAGACAACCAAATATATTTAGGCCAAGAACTACGTAACAATCATGGTAAACAGACATTATTTCAGTCTGACAAGGCACAGATTATCATGACATGTCATTGATTATTTTGATTTCTTTGGATTACAAGGATCATAATTAGTTATAAAAAGTCTTACAGCACCAAGCGCATGGTCTGTGCTGATGATAATCATAATTTCTTTAGAAATTAAAAATAGGCCAGTGAAAGGGAAAAAATTGAGTTAACTTTGCTGAGCAGTGCAAGGTTGCCACAGAAACTCAGGCCATGCTGCAGACATGCAGAAAACTGCAGTTGCAGCCATTGGTGTCAGAATCACCTTGTATCTTATCACCTGCTTAGCTGAAGAAACACAGTTAGCAGAGGAGATARAGCATTTCAGCAGTGCATACTGCCACAATAAAAGGCACAAAATGTTCTGCTTAAGTTGCTCTTACAGAAGTACCAAACTGGCTTCTGTGGGTTAATGGGTGCATAGAGCCTGACCCAGATGTCAGTGTCAGGACCAGTAACAACTACTGGCAGGATTATCTGTGATGTGTACACTTGCCAGCTAAACAGAGCCAAGTCAGATTTAGCTAAGTTGCAATCATCACAGCTTTACATAAGGCAATAGTTTTCATGTCTTTACTAAGGTTATCTGCAGGGGCCTTAATCATATTAAAGTAAGCACTCTTGATGCTTCCTAATGAATGACAGCTTTCACAATTATGTGGAGAGCAAAATAATTAACATCAACAAATGTTCTCAGCTGATTGATACTCTCCTGATCTCATGAGTTGATGAAAACAGGGACTGGAGACTGATATGTATACAGGTACTGGTAGAATAAAKGAAGGCAGGTTTTTCTTCTCCTTACTTTGCTTTTTTTTCTAGGCTTYATGGTTCCTTCTGAAAGAATAACACCTTAAAATTGCATCATTAAGCGTACAACAGTAGAAGGGAAAAYTCTGACCAGAAGTGGTTGGTTTTGTTTTTTTTCACTGACGCTGCATGATCTGTAGTGTAAGGGAAAGATTTAGTCTGTAGTGTCCATGCTTCTGGATTTGGTCCTGTTYGTGTATTTGGAAGCTCTCAGCCACATCCTGGAAATTGGAGCAGGAAGGACTGCATGGCTGGGTGGGTGTGTCCACAAGGGAAATATGTAGGAATCCCAGCTGTTAGCAGTTTGAAGGAGAGACTCCATACTGACACCACTGTAGTCAGACAAGCCATGACCTCCTTTCRGGACAGAGCAGTCTTCCAGCTGTTATCATGCCAAAATCAAACAAAGCATCTGATAGCAAAGCTCTTGAAAGTGGCAAGTTCATTACAAATTCAAAAACCAGTCATTTTCAAACTGATTGCCATTTTGCCCTGGGACCGAGACCTTTGCATTTTAATTACTTTCATTATTTTGCATTTTTAAAAGAATGTAGTCACTTTTACTGAGATGTATTGAGTGTACTTATTTCCCTCAAATCCCAGTATTTGCTGGAGCAGAGTGGGCTGGCTGCTCTTTCCCAGGGGGCTATCTTGGCTCCGTGCTGGGGCTCCCACACAGAAGGAGCCAGGACTGAAAGCTCTTGCTGACGCTCTGCCCTTGCGCTGCCTTGAAAGGATATCGCTCACCTAATGTCTTGCGCCTGTCGGAACCCAGGCTCAGAAGAGAAAACTCAAATGAAAGACCCTCCAGCCAGGGCTCCCGAGCTAAAGGAACCAGGAGGGAGAGCTGTTGCTGTCCCGCGCCTTCCCTTGGAAGCTCCTTCACACCCCCATCTGCACTTGCTCYAAGATCTGACCCCATCCTGGCAGAGCCCAGGAGAGCCATCGCCTTGGCCTCACAGAGGGGCTGGGGGTTCGAAATCTCGGCTTTCCTTGGCAGTCCCTTCACCACCGAACAGGTGCCCCATCGCAATCCTCCTCCAAGGAGCACGTTTCTCCCGCCTCGTTTACAGCCCCGGATCCTCTCCTCGCAGTCCCCGAAGCTTCTTTCCCGCGGAGGGTTGCGAGGCCACAGAGACCGTGTTTCCCGGCTCCTGTCGCGACCCCAGGACGGCCACGCTTCCCCGCGGCTCCGGCTTCTCGCATCCCGGCTCCTCGCCGCCCGCGCAGCCCAGGCCATGCCAGCCCTCCCGGCACCTCCCCGCCCCTCTCCGCTCCGCCTCCGCGGGGCGTGCAGGGGAGCGGCCGCCGTCCCATCGCTGCTTCCCGAGCGGCCGCCGCGGCACCGGCCCGCTCAGCGCCCGTCGCCGCCGGTCTCTGCAGGTGAGCGGCACGGCGCCCGGGCTGCGGGCTCGGGCAGGGGGCGGCCGTGTGCCCGCCGTGCCCGGCTGATTCACCGCGGGCTGCCGCTCCCCTCCCCCTTCCCCTGCCGGGGACGCTCCCGTAGCGCGCCGCCGTCCCCTTCCTTGGGGCTGAGGAAGGGCAGCATCGGGCACAGGCGGACGGGCTCGCTTGGTCCGGTTTTAGCCTAATTATCGTTTCCATTAGGTCGAGCACGAAGTTCCAGTGGTGCATGTGCGAGTACGCCGGRCGCTGCTTCCTAAGCGGGGCTCGTCCTTGCTGGAGAAAAGGGTGGGAACGCAGGGAAGGGTGGTGGGCGCGGTGCTGGCGGGCGCTGGAGTTCCCTGGAAAGGTGCGGTGTCCTTGGCACCGTGCTCGCCATTTGCCCCGGCTTGAGGGATGGTGCCTTAGCGCTGCAGATAAGGGCGGGGATGGGGGCAGGGGAGCGCTGTGACACAGGTACACCGAGAGGCTCGCTGAATCCGTGCCGCCGCCGAAACAAAGGTGACACTGGCGACCCGCAGCTTCGYGGGTTTGACTCGTAACCGGCAGGGGTTTCACGTCTGTGGAAGTGTGCACACAGCGTGGTATCGGTGGTGGGTTTTCAAGCGCGGAAACGAATTTTGTGTGTGTGTGTTTGCGTGTGAGAGACACTGGTCTATATGACCGTGTGATTCCAGCCTGTAAAACCTATAAAAACCGCAGTCACAACAAACTGCTGGAACTACAAACACAGGAAATGTAGTATCTTGTTCAAGGCGTGACAGGTTTACTGCATGAGAATGCTAATTAGACTTCTTGTAACAAGGTGGATCGAGATTCTTGCAGCATCACGGAATTACATTTTCTCGCCTCAAATTATCACAACATTGGTCTTTCTGCAGTGTTCTCTGGTTTGAAATCGAAAACGGAACCTAAAATATTACTTGGGCTGTTAAGATAGATGCGTACTAGTGCTGATGAAACTGTAACAGGAAGCACCTTTTTTGGAGAGAGAAAAGCGCAAAGTGGGACCAAGACAAACGTCTCATTCTTCCTCGTAACCTGGCAGTTTGTCAGCACTTAGAGGCGATCTGCAGTCTAAAGGAAATTACAGTACAGAAAACTGCTCATTTCCTTTTCACRTGAGTGTAGGGGAGTAGCACTGAAAATGGAGCTCTAATGCCCTTCGTTCTTCTTTGATTGTTCTCCCGAGTGTTTGACGTGTTCAGTTCCAGATCTGCTAACTCCTTTATGCTTTTTCTGACCATCAGGACTGGATGCTACTTTTAAAAAAAAGTGCTGTGGGCTTCCGTGATGACTAGCAGCTTTCCTTTCCTTCTGCAAGCATCTCGATATGAACTAATGATTGCCAGTTTACCRTAGCACAGGTGGTGGTGTGCGGATCTTTGTTAGCCTAGAAGTGTAACTTCACATGGTTACACAGCTACCGGGCTCTGTCATAGCCGTGACTTAGTTGGAAAGTTAAGTTGATCTGAGTGCTTTTTAGAATTTTGGGGTGTTTCAGTCCTGACTGAAGAGCCTCTCCCTGGAGGAAATCACTATTCCTTGTTCAAGAAAAGTGTAACCTTGAACAGCTGAGGCGCTTTAGCGCTGAGAAGCGGACTGGAAATCGCTCTCAGCTGCAGGAGCCGAGCACGCCCTTTCCCCCCTGCTCGCCGAGAGATGCGCTTGGCTCCTTTCACCGCCTGCGGTCCTTTTTCTCTGGGAACTTTTGTTTGGCAGCGCCTTCCCGGCGCGCGTGGAAAGGCCTGGAGCGGCCGGGGACGCGCGGGCGGCGCGGGGCGGGGCCGCGGCGGCGCGACCTTTCACCCACTTCTCGGCGGCGGTCACGTGAGCGCGCCCGGGCAGGGGCGGGGCGGCGGGGGCGCGCCCGCGGCTCGGGGACGGGCACGGCTGCCCGCGGGCCGCGCTGGGAGCGGCGGGAGGATGGAGCCGGAGCCAGGGGGGTGCTCCTGTGCCCCACGGGCCGCGGTGGGTGCGGTGGTGAAGCTCAAGTGTTTTCTCAGAAGTCTGGGGTGAAAGGCGACTTAAGCAGATGTGGGCATTAAGAAGACAAACAAGTAACACCCTCCCCCCCCGCCCCCCGAAAAATACCATAAAACCCCATCCAGTCATCCAAACTCCAAAACTGTGTATTTTTTTTTAACATTCCAAACCCATTGTCATTGCCCTGCAGCATGCTTGTACTACAGTCCTGGACTCCACATGTTYGGACAAACATGATCGAAATGATCCGAACCCTCTTTCTTCAAGTCTAAAGACCAGCTTTAATGTGAATGTGAATTTAAGTATTCCTGCAAATCTTTGAGACTGGTTCTTCATTCTTAGAACCTCATGTAAGCTGAAAGACTTTATTGTGGTCTTTCAACCTTTTGCAGGAAATGGCCATTGAACTACTGTGAGAGAGCAATCAACTCAGTTTGCTTTTTCATCACTATGCATTGTTGTCCATCTTCCAGCATCTCCTAAGTCYTAAAGTGGGACATCTTTTATGTCTCGTAAAAGTCCTGCTGCTCCAGAAACATTTGTTGTCATAGGGAAGATAATAATTTTTGTTTACTGCAAGAGCACAGAAGCTCRTTAAGTTCAAAGAGAGGGAGAAGGGTTCAACTTGTATAATCTAAATGCCTGGGTATGTCTTTTATAGCAGTTAAAAAGAAATACCAGGTCTGGAGCCTAGTTTTTATGAGGTTTCTGCATGGTATGATAACTGGGCAGTGTTTTAGCAGAGTATGCTTCTCTCTTAGATTATTCTGCATTTCTAGAAGGTCAGAGGATTTAGCTTGCTGGGATGTGGACAATATAATGTGTATTGCAATAGAGRCTAGAATGATCTAAAAGGCCTAGAAACAATATAGTATGACCTGTATAAAGAAAAAAAACAACAAACCCATATACATAATCCAACAGTGGTAAAAGTTTCTGTTTTGATTTTGGAGATTGCTGGTGGTTTGTGTTTGTTGGGGTTTTGGGGGGAGTTGTTTGTTTATTTGTTGAAGTGTACATTTTGGAACCATCTTCTACAGGAACATGCTATTGGGAAGAGGTGAGAGATCATATGATCCAGAAACTGTAGAGATKAATATTCCTTAGGGTTAGTCTAGTAATTAATTAACAGATCATTTGCAAATCTCCTCTGTTTTGCYTGTTTCCAGATCAGGTGAGAAGAGAGCTTACTAACTGTGGCTTTTCCCCTTGAAGTGCCCCTGAATACAGCCTGTTCTCTGAACACCTCTCTGAGAAATCTTGATGGCATCTGTKTTGAGTCTAATGGGAGTTTGAAGCSTGCAGACAAACMCTTGGTTGGATGTTTTAAACYGAATACTGAGCCTGCCAYTGGAGTCCGACCCTGAAATTAACTTGCTTGTTAGAGCTGACAGTCACTGCTTGAGCCCTCAGAAATAACTGAGTGGGGAGCACATGAACTTTCTGTCACTCCACAGTCCCTCAGCATCTTGGGCATGTTCAGTGTAAACAGTGTCATTCAGTGTAATGGAAAATAGTGTTTCAGAACTGCTGTCTGTGACTATTTTCTCCATTGGCATCAGTTTTTCTGAAATGGTTCCAGTCTGATCCAGCCCCTCTGAGCAGCTGAAAGCTGTGTGAATCAAAGCTCACACTGTTTTTCTTCACTTTCTGTTTGAGAGCTACAGCTGAATGATTGCCTTTGCTGTAGTGTAGTGCCTGTTAGGAGCTGGGAGCCATTGGGATGAGTCTGCCTCTTGATGTGTCCTAACTTATTCAGGACCCCAGGGGCCGTGAGCTTCTGGGATAGAAGGTTTCTGTGTGACAAATAGATCTCAAGTCTGCTTTTAAGGATGACAGCTGTTCAGGTATGTTTATGTTGCATTCATTGGCCTCTCTGTCATCATCTTTTTTCATCCATATAGACTTGTTGCTCYAGTTTACCACCTAGGAAGGGAATAAGAAAATTGGCCCAAGATTCCGAAAGAGATATCAGCAGAGGGTGATGAATATATTCACCCACAGGTGATCTTGGAAGACTGCTGAGGTCAGGACATAAACTGTCTGTGGGACAGCAAGTTACTGAGGAGTTTCTTAGCTGTTCTGATTTCAAACTCTCTCCTGTGGATGAGGTTTGCTGTGGGTCCCAGTGTTGCTGTAGCTGGGTAGATCCTTGTATTTGATTCTCCACCTTGGCTTGAGTGACAGCATTTGTTCATCTCTTAATTGTGAGAAAGCCTTAAAGACATTTGCAATCCCAAGAGACCACACCTGTCAGGTGTAGGTGAGGGTGGGAAGGATTGGAGCCAATGATTAGCAATATCCAGATATGAGAACTTGTCCCAACTAAAGTGTCATTAGAACATCTGTCAGGTTAATTTTGTTTTCATCAGTGCTATGTTAATTCAACTTTTAAAGGAGTGACTCTTCAGTTTCTGTTTTATTTGTATGCCATACTCATTAAGTTCMCCTGAGAAGCTTTGAGTGAACTTAATCCTTGTGGCTAATTTTTGCACAGATACGATTTAGCTTCACTCCTCTCATATTTCTTGTGAAGATTTTGTATCTGTAAAATATGATTAGTCATTGTAAGGTAGCTGAGTTATTCGTAAAACTTGAAAGCAGCAAATATCTGTGTCATCCTATGTACTGAAACATGATTAGACATTATTGAAGGTTAGTAGGCAAAGAAGCAATTTAGAAATGGAAATTCTCAAGCGAATAACTGTGTCTGGTTAATCTTTATAGTRAGTGCAGTAGTCAGCACCTTGTGGAATGTCACATGAGCTAAGTATARACTCAATAAACTCTTTTTGAAGCTTTGGTATCTTGATACCTTTTTGCATAAGCACAGTATACAGGAAGATGCCATTACCTAAGAGAATATCCAAGAAACAGATATGAAAGATAAGGCAGTCTTTTTGTCCATATGCTTATATGTTTCAGCTGCATATTTTATACTGTTTCCTGAAGATTCTGTAGAACAAGACCTGAATTTCCTTTGAAAGACATAGAACTCCAGACAAGTTGGCTGTTTGTTTAGATTTCTCTTAAACAGAATGCTTTTTCTGTAGCTTTAGTTTTAATTTCGTTCAACTATGCATTAAAGGAGCAGCATGTGCACACATGTGAAAGYATTTTTGGCATCCTTTTGGCATTMCCTGGTTTAGCTGCCTTACCTTATYGATCCTCTTGCAGTAGGGCAGAATTTTGGCATTTATGTGGCTGCCTCCCCACCACTTTCTGATCCAAGAGTGGATAGGACCTTGAGTTACTGAGTCAGTGGTGGATGCTGCTGTACAGGGTATACTTCAGTACCTGAAAATATTGTATTTATAGCAAACCCCATGAAAAGCCTCCCTATACTTTGTTGAAGTCACATCTGTTTTATTATTGATMATACAGTCATTTTTAATTTGATAGGAGCAGGCAATGCTTTCCCTAGATAGGTGTATATATACATGTAGCATTGAATTTCAAGCTTACTTTCTTATTAGGAGCTTAGGTACAGTTTCCCACCATATCACTGCAAAATAAGGGGCACTCAAAGGGAGCTCTAGAAATCTACCTGCTGCCTTGAGACTGGCACACTTTCACTGGGCAAGGTAGTGGTGTTTAAAATACCAGTATGCATTTGAAAACTTTGTATAATGGCACTTTGGTGCTTTTCAGTGAAGGCAAAGTTACTGGAGTAACACTTGGAAAACGGAGATGAATCGTCTTCTAAAGGGTTCATTCTTCAAAGTCCAGCTTCTTTTATCTTTCGAATATTTTTGTCAGTTGCTGAAAACTCGCTCTTTTTGAATACTTGGCTGCTGCTACCCATTTGAATTTCAAGGTGTGCTATTCATTTAAAGCAATTGAAGCACAAGATTTCTTGTTCAGGCCTTGGTGCTCTGTGAGTTTAGTTTTTTGCAGCAGATGTCTTATGAGAACTCCTACATTAAATTTCTTAAAGCATCTCTGCAGGCTTGATAGTTCAATCCCTTAATCCTTTTACTGGCTCTTCACTGGTCTCTCTCCAGCAGTTTCATTTCTCTCATTGGGGAGCCCAGAACTGGGCAGAGTTTTTGRGATGGGGCCTCACCAGCACTGAGTAGAAGGGCAGAGTAACTTCCTTCAACCTGGTGGCAGCAGTGCTCCTGATGCCCCCGGGATTCTGTCAGCATCCTCTGCAGCCTTCGCTGCCAGGGCACCTCCTTGGCTCGTGTGCCACTTGCTGGGCTGTGCTTTCCAGTCAGTGCTGCTGTGTGGGGTCAGTCCTCCCCACGTGCAGGACTTTGCACTGCTCCTTGTTGAACTTCACAAGGTTTCAGCCTGCCCGTGGCTCCGGCTGTCAAGGTCCATCTGCAAGGCAGTCAAAATCTTTCATTTATCAGCCACTGCTCCCAGTTTCAGTCCCTGTACCTGGGAATCCATTGGCAGTTTCAGTTTGGGGTTTTTTTTTTCCTCTGGTGGGTGGGGGTTTTTGTTGGTTTTATGTTGTTGTTTTTTTTTTGCACCCACTTCTGGGATGACTGTAGAAATCATAATGTCACAGGTGGCAAAGTGTGGAAATAAACTAATAGGTTAGGAAGTTATCTGACGATTTTTGGCTTTGTTGTGCTTCACTATCTATCATTAYATTGCAAGCACACTGTCGAGGCAAAGTCAGAATCTCATCTGAATACTTTGTGTAGGTGGTACTGAAGGTTTGGACTGACAGGACCATCAATAATAGAAATGCAAGTGAAATGTGTAATGCATTAAGAGATTGGATAGATATCTCAGTGGAATTCTCTTTTGATTTAGAGAATTTGTACTGTAATGCAATTACCTTTTGTATCATGGCTTGTTGCTTTTTAAAATGCTCATGGCAGTTCTTTCACTGTGCTTCAGAGACCACTGGTCACTTCTGGCATGCCTGACTTAAATGGAAGCATCCCACACACAGGACCTCTCTTAGCCTGGTATGAAATCAAAGATTTGAGCATACAAAGTTCTTTAGTGATCTGTATAAAGCAAAATATATTCATAGTTTTGGCTTTCTGGGAGATAGAAAATGCRAATTTCCATAGTAATGACTTACRCAGCTGAGAGAAAATACTTGGTCACTGTCTCAGCASAAAYACAGCAGTGCTGTTGATRTGCTTAAACACTGGCTTTAATTTCATTAAGTCTGTCCTCAGACTCTTAAAATTCAGTGAGCTACCCTAAAGTGTCTGAATGTGTTATCAAAAACATGCAAAATACAAATTAAATCTTTTGGGTGTCTGTTTTCTTTTAAAAGCTGTAGCAAGCTCACCTCCTGAAGGGAGATCGGACAACAAAATCCTGGATAAAATTTCTTCAATATTTGAAGAGGTTTCAGACTTCAGGTCTTTTATGAGAACTTTTGAGAACTCCAGAATTATTTTTTTGTTCTCAGTAGCTGCTTTTAACATTCAAACAGTAACTCTTACTGATTTGCATGTTAATAGAAATAGATTCCCTCCCCGTTGCTTTTCTCTTTTAAAGAAACTGGTTTGGGGTCAGAGTGAGGCTTTGGGGTMCTTGCTTGGTTTTCCAAAACCATTCTTCATTCAAGGTGTCTAGCTTTAAATGGAATTTTTAAAATAGTTTTAAGTATGTTTACTAATTAAAATTGGGTTTAATGTACTTTTGTCTGATATTTTTCTCCGCTTCCCATCTTGAAAGCTTCCTTAAGCAATGTCATTTTAAATAGTATAGTATTGCACTTTTCTCCTAACCACTCTCTATTTGAAACTGGAGTGCCAAACTAAAATTTAAGTTGTAAGTTTATTTTAAGAAAAGAATGAAGAATTCTTCAGGGTCAAGTTTCTGTTGTGGTTCGTTGGAATTTTTGTTTTATTTCAGGTTGGTTTTTTTGTTTGTTTGGTTGGTTTTTTTTTACTTCTGAGCTTGCCTAGTAGGAACTTGGCAGGAGTCATAAGACAAAGCCTTTGTCATAAGATGTTTCTCATTGCTTTATTGGTGGTGCCTTGTATCTGCCTGAAGTTATAAGGAGTTCTAGGTAGTTTTGAATTCAGAAATGCATGCTTCAGGTAATTCTGATTTCAGCACTGCCATCATACCTCTAATACTGCAGGTCTGCCCACCCCCTATGAACACTCTGTGGCTTGGGTGCCAGGGATGTCTGTTTGAGAATATCAGACCTGTGTGTGGTGGTACATTCTCTGAGCCATGTTCTCAGAGAAACTACATGCAGCAGCCATTGCTTTTTGTAGAAAACTGTTGATTTTTGATTATATGAGTAGAATAATTGGAGTGAACTGTTTTGTGAGCTTGGTTTGGTCACTGACAGTCCTATGCCCTGCATATCAAAGCTAATCTGTGAATAGATGTCAGAAACCTGTGAGGAGAAACTCTAAATTATCAATGTACCTTGAGAGTCATAGAATTAAGTCTTTCCTCAAGGTTTTAGCTGTTTGGGATCAAGTGAATGAGACCTCTTCAGTTTTCCAATGCATTTGTTAACTTCCTTTGCAGAAAAAGGAGCTATTGATGTGAAAACTGAGTTTCAGTAATATGTCTCTTTTTGTTAGATGTTTAGAATCTAAACAAGGGAAAATAGCAGGGGTTTTTCTATTCAAGAAGAAGAGGAAATGGGGAAAAAAGTGAATTGCATGAGCCAAGCATGTATAGGAAGCAAGTGACATCCTCTTAAAGCCTAGGTTTTGCATTTGTTTTGAGGTATAGGTGGTGACTTTTTTCTTTTTAGCACTATCACTTTATCCATGTAAAGTGTACAAAACCTACAGAAAAATAAAAAGATTCATAGTCAGTAGTGTTTCCAGGAGTAACTGCTTCAATAATTAATACCTTGTTTTGTGCAGTGTACTGTAATGCAATTACCTTTTGTATCATTTGCTTTTTAAAATGCTCAAGGCAGTTCTTTCACTGTGCTTCAGAGACCACTGGTCACTTCTTGCATGCCTGACTTAAATGGAAGCAYCCCGCACACAGGACCTCTCTTAGCCTCAGATTTTCCAGAGCTGAAGCCTKTATCTCCTTCAGTGATTGCAGGAACGTGTAAGCCCTAGCACTGACTGTTCAATGCCTGCAGCCTGAAATCATAACATCTGTGAGTCAAACCTGAGTCTTTGTGGTGTAAATGTCCTGAAACTGCAAAAAYAGCAGTGTGAGGATGCTTTTTGTAGTCGATGTAACAGCATCATTTTGCAGACCATCAGCACATAGGCTTTCTAGTGTGTAATGTGTTTTCTTGACTTAAAAATGACATCCAGCCTAGCAGTGCTTGTTTATAACAATGAGGAAAAAATTTTGCTTAGTTTAGTTTGGCTCAAGTAGAAGTATGAAAAAGGAAGAGGAGAAACATCTGCAACTGTTACAACATGTTTGAATTTAAATAAAACCAGATAAGAGCAAGGAACAGGCAGCTTTCTTCTTCAAATAATAGGAAAAAAACTCGCAAACAATCGATAAATTTTAAGGGGCAAGTGTGTGGGTTTTTTAAGGTACATTAACATCATAAGAGAACACTGAAAGGAATGAAAATAGCCGTTTCCAGATGAGTTGTAGAAATCATTGTGCTGAGGTTTGTTTCTTGTTGTTTTTTTTTTTTCCCTTCGAGTAAGCCCCTGCCAAGCTGCTAGGGAAGTCAGAAGCTGTWGTTGATGGCTCTGTGTTGGGAGGGGGGTTAATGAGTGTGTGCTGTGCAGAAATGCGCTGCTGACCCAGATGCCCGCAGTCAGAAGAAGACGCTATTGTTCCGTGCTGCTGCGGTGATTGATGTGGGCGCTGCCTTAGGAACAGTGGCAAGTCAAGTTTAAAAGTCCAAGGCTCCGCCCGTGCCCTTTCCCCTACTTTKCCGGCGAGCACGTGGCGGCGCAGGAATGCAGCGAGGGGAAGTGTACCCAGGCTTAGGATTAAATTGGCCGGGAAGGAGGAAAACAAGTGCTCAAAGCGCCGGCCTTCGGGAAGCCTTTGGTATTCCGCCATCATAATTCAGGGCAGTTTTAAAGGCTTATGGTTTTCTTAAGTAAAGGAAAAGAATATGAAGAGAAACAAGCCATTTTATTGTTCCACGTCTTAATGTCARGCAGTGCAGTCCTAGAACTGGATTGTATTTGTTTTCAGGGCTCGTTTGCTTCATTCAGGATTAATACTTGCTGGATTTTTTTTTTCATCTGGGAGTAAAGGAATATCTTCCTTAACAAAGCTTATTTATTTTTCTGAGAATGCTAAATTTTAATTCATTAAAATGTCAGGTTGACTGTTMATGCTTGATGCTATTTATAGTATTTTTCTGCCTTGGACAGTAAAAAGAGCATGCGCTTAAAAATGAAAGGGTTCCTGAAATTCTTTCCATTCAGAAACAAAGAGGAGGTTAATTACAAATTTCCAGGCTGAAAGTCACAGGGGAATTGAAGGGTAAGGGAAACCAGCTGATCTTGTACTTGAAACACTGACATTCCAGAATACAAAATTCCATGAGTGAACTGAGCAGAACCTGTTGGCCCTTCTTGAGCCAAATCCAGGTGCCTGATTCTCTGTATGCAAATATAGTTTAGTTCCTGGTATGTGTTTGTTGGGGTTTTATCATCCCAGTCTTAATAGTGCCACTAAACACATGATAAAGTCTTAACTTTGAATGCTTTTGCAAACCCTATTGGGTTCAGGTCATATTATACCTTGTATTACTGCTGCCTGTGCCTGTTTTATTGCTCTCTTGTCAGCTGATGAGGAACAGTTCGAATGAATGAATGGACAGCTGACTTTAACTTCCTCATACTTGCCTACAGCAGAGCCCATATAAGTAGTTGTTAGTGACAGAGTCATTAAGTACTACAAATTGCAGTTGTTACTTGGACACACAGGGCTTGTGTTAAAGCTTTTGAAACTGGTTTTCAAAGCTGGTTTGTGTTCTTCTCATTTGTTATTCTTTGTTATTCTAATCAGACACTACACACACACAAATCAATTGCATACTGTCTTGTAGGATGCTGTGATCTTGATTCACCCAGCACCAGTTTCTTAAATCTGAGCAGTGGCTGGTGAATTTGTGGACATCTGTGAATTACCATTAGGCACTGTAGCAGTACTTGTATTGCAGAGGTGGATCACTGTAGGCTGGTCCAGGAACAGGCACATTAAATATTGCAAAGAATCAGTGCCTGTTGGTCAGCAACCCTATTAGATGATATGCAATAGCCTTACCTCATTTATCTGTGCCAAGTATTCCTTCTCTTTCTATACTGTGTGTTTATTTCCTAAGCCTGCTGTTACTGCAAGTGCCTGGTTGTCTGCTCGTACACCTTGGCACCCATTCTTTGTGTTTCAGATGACTTTGATTAAGTAGAGTTTTACAGACTAGAGGAGCAGCACTCTGGTCATAATCAACTGGCCACAATGCTTTTGAAATGCCCACCTGAATTGCACAGGTTAGTCCTCACATGCTGTTCAACAGGGGATGGCAGTCTACCAGAATTCAACTGGCCTTAGGTTTGCAAACAAAATTTTAGCTCTTGGGATTTAAAAAGGGTAAAGAAGTTGTACTCTATTTTTTATTTTGCTTACATAGAAATGCCACTACAACCATAAAACACTTGGTATTGATAACGTGTTTTGTACCAGTCTAAAACTTGCCCTTGAATCTTGACCTACAGATGGGGTAATAAATTCCACTACCATTTAGTCATACTTCTAGGAAGATAATGTTTTTAGGGCTATGCATGAAAGATTTGGTGAACTAATAAATTAGGTTGGACAAGAGACCAACTTTGTAATCATGATGGTCTCCTCAGGAATACATGGTTTTGACCATTTCAATGTTATACATAGAGTCTGTCTGCAAAATCAACTTTATAATTGTAAGTACTCAAAAAACGTTAGTCTGAATCAATAATTAGTAGGAGTAACTTCCAGGGTGTTTATATATAAATGCTGGTTATAGAAACTAAGAAAAGCTGTGGAATTACCGAGGAGTTTAAAAAGGGCAAGTGCCATATTCTGCATTTTTGTTGGGGCAACCCTGGATGTATGTACAGACTGGGGAATKAGGTGCTGGAAAGCAGTACCACAGAAGGGCACCTGGGGATCCTGGTCTGTAGGAAGTTGGATCTGAGCCAGCAGTGCCCTGGCAGCCAGGAGGGCCAACCCTGTCCCCTTGCATGGTCAGGCAWGGGAGGGGATTGTCCCCTCTGCTCTGGTCTGAACTGGGGCAGCCTCACCTCGAGTGCTGGGGACAGGTTTGGGTGCCATAATATGATAAAATTTATACGGCCCTTAGAAAGTGTCCAGAGGAGAGCTTTGAGGAGGATGGTGAAGGGTTTAGAGGGGAGAGATTATACAAGGAGCACCTGAGGTCACTTGGTCTGTTCAGCCTGGAGAAGAGGGGACTGAGGGAAGTCCTCATTGCAGTTACAGTGTGGGGGGAAGAAGAGGGGCAGGCACTGATCTCTTCTCTCTGGTGACCAGTGACAGGACCCAAGGGAATGGCCTGAAGCTCTGTTGGGGAAGTTTAGGTTAGATATTTGGAAAAGGTTTTTCACCCAGAGCATGGCTGGGCACTGGGAGAGGGTCCCAAAGGAATGGTTGCAGCCCCAAGCCTGACAGAGTTCAAGAGGTGTTTGCACAACACTCTCAGACTCATGAGGGGATTCTTGGGGCTACATTGGGTTTACATTTCTGTTTTAACTTCCAGTGGTTTTTGTTTGAGTCTTTTATGGCTGCCCAGTATAATTGTCTTCTGTCTGTGTTGGCGTAGTTGTAGGTATTTGTTTGTGCAGTTAAGCTGAGCTGCAATTCCATGAAATTTTATTGTAATTTCAGATTTCTTTGGGAAGGGAATTTCTCTACAGTTGGGATTTAGTTTCCTCAAGTCTGCATAGTTTTGGTTTTTGCATTAATTTGCCCGTCACAGCATGGAGCCACAGGGGCTATAGTCTCTAGTTGCTTTGACTAATCATCTTGAAATTATGATATGAAAAAGATTTTGGGAGAAGATGCGGCCAGAAACAGCTTTGTTTTTCTAGCTGAAGTGAAAATTTAAGTACCTTTTGTTTCAAATAAAACATTTTCTGAATCTTCTTTGAAATGTAAAATGCTCTGTACCTGTGATATTCTAAATGTTTGACTTTCACTTTCTGTTCTGCTCTGATTTTTTTATGAATTGCATGTGTAGGTGATATGCAGCTATCTGTGATGCTGCCAAAATGCCTGAGTTACATGAGTGTTTTGTTTCCATTTGCAGCTGTTTTGGTTAAAAGAGGTGCCTTAAATTAACCTTCAGGACACTCAGACTGAAGTGCAAGCAGAGCCTGTAAGGAAAAGGCAAGTACTAGATGTAAATGTTTTATACTTAAAAAACTTTGCCTAAATTACAGTGTAGAAAATATCTTGCTAGAAAGGGACTAGCTCCTAGTTCCTTTGGACAAGAAGGAAATACTCTTTTWTAAACTTTGTTTTTGGCAGAACTCTCTCTGAAAATGGCGGAAGCTCATCAGGCAGTGGCTTTTCAATTTACGGTAACTCCRGAGGGGATTGACCTGCGTATGAGCCATGAGGCACTCAAACAGATTTACCTCTCTGGGGTCTACTCCTGGAAGAAGAAGTTCATCAGATTCAAGGTATGCTAAACYAGTCCAGTCCACCAAATGTCAGGGTTATTTAGTGTTTTATGAATTTGCTGGCTTTTTTTAGGGAAAACGGATTTTCTTTTTGTTCCTCATTGTGCAAGATTTATGGGGGTTTTGTTAAAGAAAAGGGGTACCGAGGAAGGTGGTACAGGGTGATGCTGTAGAGACTAAAAGGGCATATCATTTTGATTTATTCTRTGGAAGCAAGATGAAGCAGTTGTAGAAATTAACTGACTTCATTCTCTTCATAATGCACCATGTAATTATATAATCTTTTAGCCAAAGTAAAAAATACAACTAATTGTGATCTTTAGTGTCACATGTCTTAGAGGTACAAGGCCACATTCTTTATTATAGCTAAGTAGTATTGTTTCTGATGAGGTATTTGATGTAGATTGCTGTGAATTTATTGTTTTGTTTATGGGATTATAATTGTAAATATCTGTTTCATTAGTAGCCAACTATATAAGCCACAGGCTATCTTTAGCATCTCTTTCAGAAACATGAACATGTTAACAGAAATCTTCTTACAATTTTCCTATAAAGCCATGAAAAGAACTTTTAAAATTACATTAAGAAACATTAATTCTGCTTCTCAGTGTCTTGTTCAGTAGGATAATTTTGCTRTGTATTCATATAGAAGGYCTAGCTAAGTGTAAGTTGAAATTATTGAAGTGTTGTTTGTTTTAGAGTTGTGAGTTGGTTTCAGTATTTTTAGTAAAACTTGCTGCAGGATCAGTGATGTCTGCAAGAGAATGTAAAAGTTCCGTTAATTGTTCATAACATTGTTACAAATTTTTGTAGTAATCAAGTAAATCCATTCCCTAGTCCTGAGATAATCACAYGTAAGAAAATGTTGTATAATCTTTACTTGTTTATAGCTAAATGACTTAAATGTGCTGATTTTTGTTTCTTTCCATGGTAATATGAAGTCAGTCACTTTGGCATGAAAAAATTATGTGAAGGCTTTTCTTTCCAGAACGGAATTATCACCGGTGTTTATCCTGCTAGCCCGTCTAGCTGGCTTATTGTAGTTGTGGGTGTGATGTCAACCATGTATGCCAAAATTGATCCTTCCTTAGGAATAATAGCCAAGATCAACAGAACACTTGATACAACGTAAGTAGACTGAAAGGTTACTGTTCCTCTCAAGGGAAATCAGTTTTATTYGCAGCTGGTCTTAAAGCTATTCCTGTTAAATTGGATCAGTTTTGGAACAGTACATTTGTGACATGGTAAACCAAATAAGCAGATGTATGAGGATATGAAGTAGGGAGGTTGTTCTACCGGTATTGCTGCAGTTTTCTGGGTATTTGGGAAGCACATTTGGGAACTTTTATGGCCTTTGATGTTGCTGCATGAAAAGGTGTTTGGAAAGGAATTTATGAAAGCAGGGAAAGCAGGCATAAAGCTTGTGTAAGGCCTGTCTCTACAATGATTAGACTTATGTTTGCAGTACCTGCTTCTCTTTGGAACTTAAATGGACACTAACTGCTGGCTTTTGTTTTAAACAGTGGCTATATGTCAAACCAAACACAGAACATTGTGAGTGGAGTACTTTTTGGCACAGGGCTYTGGGTTGCCCTTATCGTCACAATGCGCTACTCCCTGAAAATGCTGCTCTCCTACCATGGCTGGATGTTCTCTGAAYATGGCAAGCTTTCTACTGGCACCAAGTTTTGGATGGTAAGGATATGTTCATATCCTTCTTTTCATCTTAACTTCTAACTGATCAGGATTCAAAACCTTAAAAGAAAATTYTGTAGTTTTAATCCTTCTTGTGTTTTTTTGTGTCATTGGGCAGGAGGCTTTTAGGTAGCTATTTCTGCTGTCACCCTTCTAGTGCTGTGATGAAACTATTCATTGTGGCCTTCTAGGAGGAAGAGTAAACACTTCAAGAATAACTTCTAAATTTGCCARTGCCTTGGGCTTGTGTGACTCAATACCTCCTTTTTCTCTATGTGCAAGTACATCTTAAAGAACATCAGCAGCAGCACCAAAGAATCTTGTCCTCACAGAAGGTGCTCCCTTAATTCTTTATTGTACTGTTAGGATTTCTAGTCATCCATTATAAAATTATTCTTATGCTTGAAGAAAGTATTGTTGAGCATCCTTTCAACTGCTTTATTGRTATGCCTCCAAAATGAGCTGGGGARGAAGCATMAGGTGCAGGTTGTGTGTTATGCAGTTTGCAGATGAGGATAAGGTGAGAGTGGTATGTCTGCTGTGGGTTGTCGTGGTGCTTTGGAAAAGGATTCTTAAAGGCTATGACAGGTATTAAGTGAAGAGGTGTAGATGTTAGTGCTGCAAGAGATTAAGTGAGGTTTTGCTACTTGGATTCAGTTGTTTCATCTCAYTTTTGCCTGTATTGTGGTAAAAATAGCTTTATTTCCTTACTGGGATAAAATTAGTCTCTGCGGCCTCAAAACTTAACGGATGTGTGTTAAACTAAGCACAGGTCATGATTTACTGTGGGAGCTATTCAAGGACAAGTATCCAGAATGGTTTACACTAAAATAGAGTTTAATGTTTGTCTCTGTTACAAATGAAATTTCTAATTGGTGGTTTCTCCTGGAAGCGGTGTCAGCCTCATGACTCAAATTGGTWCAGTGCAGAGGCTCTGAATGGTAAGGCTTTCTGTCAACTGCTTGGAGCTGGAGCTGCCTTGGTTTTCAGCATGTCCTACCAGATAGATTACTTCAAAGCTCTTCATATTGCCTTATCTGCCCTAAAACAGTATGAACTGTAATGCTACTTACCATGCTTTGTTGCATATTGTATTTCTCAGTTTTTGTCTATCATATATGTTGCATATGTTTTTTGTTGTGTATTGTATATGTTTTAAAAGTACAGAACACTGAAGGTGTATGCCCAACAGTGTCTCATCTATACTCTACTATGAAGGTCTATTTAACTAGACCCAGCAAAAGAGAAGACTGGCTTCACTAGTGAAACAGCTTCAACTAMCTTGGCTTTCTAGTTTTGTGTAGTACTCTTCTCTCTTCAAACGATTGTGTGGATCAAAAACCTGAACTCCAATTGCAGTCACAGTACAAAGTGATTTTTCAGACTGATTGGAAATCTGGTGGCACTTCTAATCAGCATGTTTCACCTTTTAAAGTCAAATTTCCTGTATCAGGGGTTAGGGGGAAAATCCAGATATTAGTTGCCATTTAAAAAAATTAATTCAAAAGTGGTAATCATGTGTGAACAGATGCAACATATGTTAGAATGACATTATTTGCTGTGTGTGCATATGAAATCAGAGATGTAATGAAATGTGTGTGTCYGTCAGAGCACTTTATTGGTCTCAAGCTGTTATAAATTCACTATTACAAGTTTTCACAGTATTTCTCTCTTATGAAATGTGTTTGCTGGGTTTTGTCAGTTGAGCAGGTACTCTCTCAAAATAATTTTAGCCTTTTCTGGCTTAAGAGTTTTGGAATAAAATTGTCTCCAAGTATGAAATTAGACTTCCAGATGAAAAGCTGAGCTTTTTCTTTCCCACCTGTTTCCAAAATTATCTTGTCCTGAAGCACAACTGGGTTTCATTGGGCAGATCACTGTGGTGCATCCCRKGTACAKCTGATGTTTCTGATACAGATCMATTTGCAGGGAGCTCTTTGTTCCTARTAATACTCTGCAATTCTTAGTAGTTTTGTGCTGCCTGCAACTATCTCCTCTAGCTGTGCTGACCCAGGAAACTKAGAGGGAGGAAAAGCTCTACAGTCTAACAGTTTTGTTAGAAGTTTTCACAATTCAGTAGCGAAATTACATCCTCTGTTTTATTCTGTCATGCCTTTTGGCTTAAATACACTATGCTGTGTATTGGACCAGGATTATACTTTGACAGTAAAAGTTCCACTGGATTGTTGGTTATAACACTTCACTTGACTTTCATGCTGAAGTAGGGTGGCAGTGTCAAAATCCTTTCATGAGAGGCCTAGAAGTTGCATGRTCTGGAATTCCAGCTTAGTGTGTGCTGCAGCTGAAAAGTAATGGTGGAGAAAAAMGCTGCTTCTGTTTTCCCTCTCCTGTGGAACACAGGAGATTCTGTAGTATCTGAAACTAAGCTCTCTCTGGCTTTTTAATTTTGTTGCTGGGGTTTTTTGGTAACACAAGCACTGAGTGTAACACTGGCATGCTTGCACAGTTTGGTATGTTCAAATCATGCAGCAGACTACCTGAGATTGATTCATGCTTGAATTAACTCCCTGTAACATCRGTCCTGTTATTGATGTTGAGCTGTAACCTTGGAAAACATTAAACCATGATACAAAAAGCACAGTTATTATTTTTCAAGATTACTGTAGTTATCTAGAAACCTTAGCTGAGTCACAGGCTAGATAATRATTGTGTTTTGAAGCACAATTTAGATATGTTTCTAGTATCTACTRTGTTATATAGTAAAAGGTCATCTGGTAGTCATGGTCTTTTAATCTTTCCACAGGGGAATGGATAAAGAAAATAAGTGCTTAATAACTGTATTTATATTGAGATCAAGGTGTGCCCTACATAAACAGCAATATTGTCTGTGACAGGATGGTGGCTGGGAAGTCAGGGATGACCATGCCTGTCTTGCTCTTCCACTGACGTGTTGTTTAACATTTAGAAAGTTAGTTTCTGTCAAGGCCTTTTTTYCACTTGTGAAGCTATGATAAATATGGTAGCTTCCTAAATCTAGTACAGTATAATTTACCAGTGAAAAGGACTGTGAGTTACATTACACATTTAYGTTACATATACTGTAATTTTTCTTTCATTGAACCTAATAATTTGGTGTGTGTATTTTGTTTCTGCTTTTCTTCAGACCCTTGTAAAACTTTTCTCAGGGCGCAAGCCCATGTTRTACAGTTTCCAGACATCTCTGCCACGATTGCCAGTTCCAGCTGTCAAAGACACAGTTAATAGGGTATGTACATTCACCAGTTTGTTTTCCTCAGTAACACAGAATCCATACCTAGGTGCCTTTTGGTGTGTGTTCTCCATGCCTCAGGAAAAACTGCATAGTGGTGTTAATAGGGTGTCGCAGATTGAAACTTCTGCATGGAAATTAAAATAAAGGCTGTGACAAACCAGTGAAGTTGGTGACACTTTGAAGCCAGTGTGATTCACACTGGATGACATGATGCCTATTGTTGTGAGGCTGTGCCACAAAGTGTGCTTTCTAGGGTTTTTGAAGCACATCACTTTTGTTATCCTCCCCAGTTGTACAGTGTTATTAAATGTGTTTGTTATGTATAACACAAAACCTTGTAGCAAAGTAAGTATGGCAAYATGTCACAGAAACTGAAGGTTTGATGTTCAGATGAGAAAAAAATAAATCTCTGTCTGTTACTGAAGAAGCAGCATTGGAGTGCCCCCTTTGGAGTGGAAAATCTTCAGGAAAGTTACCTCTTCCCCTTGTGTTTTGCTGACAAATGTTGGAAAAAGTGTTTTATTTTTTTGAAGTTTGCAGCAGACGTTTGGAAGAGCATATACTCTTATTTTACAAACACGGTATTTGTACCATGTTATGGATTGAAACTGGATAATCTTTGTTTGCTGTGAAAGTGTTTTATATAGGAATGGTGAGAAGCTACATATTAGTTTCTGTAGTGATGCTGATTCTTTTCTTGTGTTCTAGTATCTGGAGTCAGTTCGACCACTTATGGATGATGAACAGTTCAAAAGAATGGAGGGTCTTGCCAAAGATTTTGCATTTAATTTGGGACCAAGGCTTCAGTGGTATTTGAAGCTAAAATCCTGGTGGGCCACCAATTATGTAAGTAGATAAATAGGAGGCTCAGATGTTCAAATTACATTATTTTTTCCCCTGGTGCTYTTTTTGGCTTAAATTTCATTATTTCTTAAATGTAAAAGAAGGAAATTGAAACTGCTTAAAWWTWTTTTTTTARTTASGTGTGACTTTGCATGTARATAATTTGTGTGATYTGGTAAACAGTRTGGTGAGCAAAGGTGAATGAAAAAATGAATCCTTATTTTGCATTTTGTTATTTTGGAGAATTTTGCTGTTAGGATTGCTTCTGGAGTTTGTTTATTTGCTTGTTGGACTTGATAACTCAATAATGGGCCTGGCTACCCAGGTAGTTAGAAGAGTGATTTAGAATAATTTTTTCATCTAGAGCAGCTAGGCCATACATAGGAAAAATAAAGAACTGTATCAATTGAGTTGTTGGTCTATCTTTTCTTTTTTTCTTTTTTTTCTTACCAAAGAAGAAATTATCCAACCCTCAGCATCATAGTGAGAACTGTAATCTTAATTCCTTCTTGATACATTAGCTAACATACCTGTACCCAGGTAGCCTAATCTGTCCTGGCTAAGGCTGTGAAACATTCAGGAGATCTGATACCTTTTGAATATTATGTGGAGATCATGACTTCTTTGAAACCTTCCCAGAGAGATGTGGCTGAATTTAATGTAGTTCTCTCACCCTTTTTTCCCTGAAGTCTGATAGAGTTTAGCAGGACAGGGGTTATTGCCTTTTTTAAGTAGAGGGGCAAACTAGCAGCTTCCTTCCTGCTTCTGTATGGAATGTTGTCTTGTGGAGCCATCAACACAGGAGGCATAAACTGTGGAAATGATGAGATTTTACTGCTTTTGTTTTTCCTTCCTGCTGCAGGTCAGTGATTGGTGGGAAGAATATATCTACCTTAGAGGGCGTGGACCAATTATGGTTAATAGTAACTATTTTGCAATGGTAGGTAAATCCTATAAATACCTTATGTGCTGAGCACTGTGATGTTTCTGGCAGGCATCTCACTTCATGGTGTCTTTCTGCTTAGAAATCCATTGCCACTGAGGATGTAACCTTTGTTTTGCTTTATTCTTTGTATAATCTGCAGCCAGTGTCTACAGGTACCTTCAGGTACCACATACTTAAAGTTCTCCAAGTACACTTATCTTAACAACCCTAGCACAGCTGCCACTTTGGCAAACTCATGCAGTAATGGCTTAAACAGTTTTGTCCATGCTGTAAAAAGCTCCATGTAAAATTTCATGGGTAACACAGCTGAAGGAGGCGTGTGCTCATACTAGCAAATGTACATACAGGAGCTAAAATTGTAAGACTAAAAATAAAAAGGAAAAAAGAAATAGGATGGGTTTGGATCAAGTTTTATGTAGCGCTGTCTTTTTTGCTCAAATGATTAATAATGTTTAAGGAGACTGTGACTGCTAAATAAAAATTTCATCAAYTCACTACACTTGTGCAGTTAATAAACTTCAAAGCCTTTTCTACGTTGTCCACAATAAACTTTTAAGAACATGGATGAGAAGTACTATCAGGTTTGTTTCTTTTTACTGTAGCCTGATAATCATTAACTTATGATTCTGTCTACTTTACAGGACTACCTTTCCTTGTGTCCCACAACCCTACAGGCAGCTAGAGCTGGAAATGTTATCCACGCCATCCTGCTCTATCGGAAAAAACTGGACAGACAAGAAATCAAGCCAGTATGTGTATCAGTTTAAATGGCTTCTGATCTTTTTTCAGCACAATCTGTGAGAAGCTGACCAGTTTTCAGAATGGGACAGGAGAGGAATGTCTTATTGTTACAAATTTTTGTGGCCCAAATTATATTGGCTCTCACTTGAATTGCACATGGGCAGAAACTGCCAACTGTCAAAAATACAGAATTTATGGATACAGTACAGGATGGTTGGGATAAAGGTCTGGAGGCCACTTGACACCAGGGGTGGGCCAGTGGGAGCTTAAGATGATGATAAAATCCTGTGTTGCACTAATTTCTAGATAGCAAAGATAGGCAAATCCCATTTGAGTTTCTGTACTGTCCAATGACTGTGTATTGTAGTAAACAAATACTGTGGAAATAATGAAGTAGTTTTTTGCAAGATCATTGAAGGGATGTGATTAATTGTATGGAGCTACAAGTCTGAGAAATGTGAACTTCTGTTCCTACACAGCCATAAATAGCTTAAAAGAATGAATTAAGGGGTAATGCATGCTGCATGTGTAGGTTTTGCATCCAGACCACCCATGGAGAACTCTCTGGATTTCAGGTGCTAGCTAGCTTCAGTCTTCCCTCCTGAAGGGTGAGCTTTTGGTAAAAGTGAAAAAAATAATGCTTCTGGAATGTCCATGGAATATTGCACATGTAGTTCAAGGAAGGACCATGAACAGGGAGCAAAAAACTCAACACTGCATTAATGTATTATAAATCTTACATTTCTGAAGCCTTAGTTTAACCAGATATTGGGGTTTTTTTCTTTACTTTTTAGTTTTGTAGTTGTACATGCAAAATTCCATTTTAATGTACATTTGCTTCCCAGATTCTTCTGATGGGATCCACTGTTCCACTCTGCTCAGCTCAGTGGGAAAGGATGTTTAACACTTCCCGGATCCCAGGAGAGGAATCAGGTGAGCAGGGCCAGCCAGGGAGAATGAGCTCCTTGATGGAATTCAGGGCTTGGTGTCTTTTCTACTAAAAATCAGGTTTTCTAGATCAAGATCTGACTGGCACAAGTGTACATCAATACTGTGTTCCACGACTCAGGATGTAATGGATTGCTGTAGAGTGCCTAGGTGTTTCTCATTTTAGGGGAGATTTTGAAGCTTTTTAGTRGTTTTTCTCCTTAAATTAAAAAACCAACTTCAAGATAATATTGTCTGCCCTGTTTTTTAATCTATAAATAACCTTTACTTTTATTTTTCCAAGCTCAAGATGATTTTTGAGTTCTTAATATTAAAAATGGCATTTTTTTGTTGCCTGTTTTTGTTTTTCCTAAGTTTTGTCACTATAAATAGAATCAAAGTGAATCTAGAAGAACTTGCCATTTGTAATCATCAGGAAGAAAACATTGCTATTCCTTTCCTTACTCTCTGAGAGCTTCACGGCAGATTTTAGTGGAGACTTGTGGTGTTGTGTTTTCCTACAAAAGCTTGAGCTGTATCTAGGCTTCTCTGATCATGTCTTTTACTGAAGAGCCTCTTAGAACTGTTTACCCAACAGTGCATCATTGTGGCAGCATCACAGTGAAATACAAGCAGGAGTTATTGTTTAGTCACCTCCTTTGGGAATGCACATACTGCTGCCACTCGAAGACAGGATGGGTTTTTTTTCACTCTCTGTGAGGCCTGTAACTCACTCTGATGTTTCAAACTGCCTTCAAATGTGTTACTCCCACTCAGCTACAGAATTCAGAGTTTCTAAACAGACACTGGGATCTGCCCACTCTTCCCTGCTGGAGGGCTGRCTTCTGCTGTGCTGCAAGAAGCTGGATAAGGGGCAGAAGTGGCWTTGGGGAGTGGATAAAGCAGTAGGTGCATGTGGCAGATAAGGACTTTGCTCTCAGTTTTGCTGCTGGMCTTTGCTAGATTGTTGAGGAATTGTTTTCCAGCTGTGTCTCAGACAGCTTTATCTGCAAAGTGAAGGAAAGGACATCCCTGGTGCCATTACTCCCTGTCATAACCAGCAGCTTAAATAGATGAGCAGGTTTTTAAATCTCTATTGGACAACATTAGTCTATGAGCTACTATTATTTAGAATATTGCAATATTTCAAGTACTGAGAGTGCAACCCTTGCCCCTTCCCTGTTGTCAATAAAATAAAAGGTATAAACAGTTTTTATTTAGCCTCAGATTTGGTTTTCTTTCATTGTAAAAAGAGTTTTGCACAGAAGTGTAGAAGTGGCTCATTGTAACTAGCACCTGATTAAAATACATCCTGTATGTCTTAGTGGTTCTCCTCAGTTTCTCCTGTTAAATGTCTTTCAAATTAAACTACAGTCAATACAATAATTACTGTATTTTCCTCCTAAGCTTTTCACATTTCCTATTATACTTTTTCCATTTTTCTTTGTTTCTGTTTTTCTAAAGGAAAAACGATTGTGTCATTCTGTATATGTCTAAGTGAATTCCAAAAACATTTTTTACACATTCTCATGAGCAGCTTGACTCCTTGTCTCCTGATTTCAATTACTTTATGTATATTATAGTTCCTAAAGACAGAAAAAAATTGTCTCCATATTAATTGGTAGTAAAATCTTGATGAACACTGTATCCTATAACTCGAGCAGTTGTTCAATAGTCATGATTTTTGACAAAACATGCTATGGAGTGAATGACTTCTCCCGTGGCTTGATACAATGTCTTCATGACTAAATTTAGGCTTATCCCAGTTAAGCTATGTGGATAGTGAAATGAGGAAAAAAGTGTGGCCTAGTTTTCTGCTTCACATAGCATTGCACATTTTGGCCATAAATGGAATATTCACTCTGCCAGGACAAATGTAAGCAAAAGCTGATGGTAAAAATTTTGAGATTTTTAAGACTCTACGTGAGTTGCCTAGCACCTGAATGCAAATGATTTAAAAATACATTTCCTAATACTCACCTGGATGTTCTTTGCTGACTGCTGCACACAACTAGTGCTTGTTTTTCAGCTACAGAAATGCAGATTTAGTTGTGTAATAGTGGCCTGCAGTGTGGAAACTGGTGGTGCTACGTATGCAAATGATTTTAGATCTGGGTGTTTCATCTTTCATGTGGAAATCCTTGTGATGAAATAACGTGGGGTGCTGAAATAACTTGCAGTGTATAGAATGGTGTTCTTTAGTGCATTTGTGTTTTGAGACTTCAGCTTTGTGTTCACATAAGTGATTACAATTCTAGATACCCTGCAGCATGTGAAAGACAGCAAACACATTGTTGTGTATCACAAGGGCCGCTACTTCAAAGTGTGGCTGTACCACGATGGCAGATTGCTGAGACCCAGAGAAATTGARCAGCAGATACAGAGAATTCTTGATGATGATTCAGCACCTCAGCCTGGGGAAGAGAAACTTGCAGCTCTTACTGCAGGAGATAGGTATGGTGATGATTCATTTTTGAATCAATTTAGTTTTTAGAAATCATTGCACAATGTAATCATTGAATATTGGCTTTAGAATTTTAAAGTAGTCTGTGATCAGTTGTTTATACCTTGGTCACTGATTTTGTGTATTGATGATGTGTAACAGTGCTTCAGTAACTTGTAATTGTGTGGAGTTAAAAAAATTATGCAGTGGCAATCCTGTATTTGTACTATTATTTTTACTGTTGTCTTCTTTCTTATAATAGACATATTCTTTTGTTTAAAGTACTTTCTTTTTTTTTTTAGTTTTAAGTGTAGATGATCTGTGCTGTAGGTATTGCAGGTGCAGAAATGTTGAATTCCTGAGGATGAAGTTGTGCACCTGTGTGATGATGAGTTGAATTGGTTCCTAGGATTGCACTGTACAAGTATTGTCAGAGCTTTTCACAGCTCTTATAGTTTCAAATGCAAGGCAAGTAGTTGTGTCAAATTCCACAGAAGTAGGAGGAATGTCTTGTAGTGATTTTAAAGGTAATCAAACAARTTTATGTAATCTGGCTATAAACCAATTTTTTGTTTGTTTTTGCAGAGTACCATGGGCTAAGGCTCGTCAGGCTTATTTTAGCTGTGGAAAGAACAAACAGTCCTTAGATGCTGTTGAAAAAGCAGCATTTTTTGTGACATTGGATGACATCGAGCAGGGGTACAAGAAGGAGGAYCCAGTGAGGTCACTGGATGCATATGCAAAGTCACTGATCCATGGCAGATGTTATGACAGGTGCAGTACTGACACTGTGCAAAATGCCTTTCTTTTTTGTAGAATTTGGCTAATACAAATGATRACTTTTAAGTTGATAAATTCTGTAGAATCACTGAAGGGTTTGGGTTAGAAGGGACCTTCATCTATTTCCAAYCCCCTTTGCAACAGAAAGGCACAACTTTCACTACATCAGATTGCTCAAATCAGTCCAGCCTGACCTTGAMCATTTGCARTGACAAGGCATCCACARYTTCTCTGGACAATGTTCCAGTGTCTCACCAGCCCATTGTAAAAATACTTCTCCATTATAACACATCTAAATTTACCCACTTTCAGTTTATATCTGTTGCCCCATGTTCTGTCACTATGAACCATGACAAGAAGTCTTTCTCAGCTTCTCTTATAAGCCYTCKTTATATATTGARARGYTGCAAAAAGGTGTTCCCAGAGACTTCTCCAGACTGAACAAGCCCARCTCTCACCCTTTCCTCACAGGAGAAGTATTCCAGCACTCTTGACATTTTCATGACTCTCCACTGACCCAGTCCAACAGTTCCATGTC
This sequence comes from Alauda arvensis, assembly GCA_902810485.1. Lineage (NCBI taxonomy): Eukaryota > Metazoa > Chordata > Aves > Passeriformes > Alaudidae > Alauda > Alauda arvensis. The sequence continues at coordinate 1,747,817 of CADDXX010000035.1, forward strand.
CTTCTTGTSCTGAGAGCCCCAGAGCTGGACACAGAGTGGAGTAAAGAGGCAGAATCCCCTCCCWCACCCACTTCTTAAGCAGCCCAGGACATGATTTGCTTTCTGGGCTGCAAGTGCACCYTGCCCAGCTCATGRTGAATTTTCCATCCCCAARTCCTTCTYTGCAGAGCTGCTAAATCCATTCAACCATCAGTCTGTTGATACTGGGCATTGTCTTGACCCAGGAGCAGGGCCTTGCAGTTAGCCTTCACAAGGTTCACGCTTCTGTTTAATTGTTTAAATGTTCTTAAATAAAAAGGGGTCAGTTGTAGTGCATTTGAGCATGAATTTTAGAGAGAGATGAAGTTACAATACAAAAACACTTTTGAAAAATACAAAACCATAAAGAAATCTTGATTTCTTTTGTAGGTGGTTTGATAAGACATTCACTCTCATAATMTTCAAAAATGGCAAAATGGGTCTGAATGCAGAGCACTCCTGGGCAGATGCTCCTATTGTGGGACACCTGTGGGAGGTAGGTGTTTGGTGCAGAAGATAATGTGATAGGGTCTGGAAGCAGCCCTGAAGGTCAGCAGCTGCTTTCAATCCCTTGCATTCATGTTGTTGATGAGTGACATGGGCCTATGTCTACAGCAACTGCAGAATTTGAAAAAGATCCCAAACCCTTGCTTAAGGAGCTGCTGTTTTTTGAAGGACAGCATTTTTGTGAGCTTAGAATGTCTTCACAGAAAAGTGACACAGCTCCCCATCAAACTTTAATGTTTTAAATCCACAGATAATTGCCTCTTTGATAAGGCACTGTATTTTTTGTATGAACATGTTGCTAAAGTTCTTAAACTTTCTTGTGCTRTAAAACTCCCATGCTTGCTTTCAAAATTTAAAAAATGTACACAGTTTAACTTTTTGTCTAAGCATTGTTTGCTTAGATGTGCTGTTGACATTCTCTTGTATATATTTTCAATGAACACATAAATTCACTTTGCCATGTCTGTTCATCATATGCTTAGTTTAATACGTGAAATTCTATTTGATTTTTTTTTCATTTTTCATTTTGAAACTTAAACCTACAAACAGTTACATTAGTCAAGTCAATTAAAACGATTTTAAAACATTTGTAATTTTTATTTTGTATGTATTTGTGCAAATGAGTCTTGGGTCTAACTGGTCCTCCAAGTAATTTCTGAGTTTTATTATAAAAATTGCATTCCCCACTCAGGGAAGAAAGAAGGCCAAACTGATTTGAGAGTGACATGACAATGCATTGCAGACTATCTCAGTGAAAGAGGGATACTTTTTTTGCTGTTAATGAATGGTATTATATGCTTAATTCATATATCTGTACTTAATATTAGTTGGTACATTTTCTGCTAAGAATTAAGATGACTGAAGCAAGATTTAATTTTCTAGAAAGTTATCTGTTGTTAGCTCTTTACAGATTGTCTATTTTTAGAATAGAATGCACTAGGCTTTATTTCATAGTTGTCAGGTTCTGACCACTAAGTTAAATGAGAAAATGAAATTAAAATAAGATATAAGAAATAAATCATCAAGCTTTTTCTTTCCATATTGAGCAGATTCAAATCTTTTGGTAGTTCATTGTGTTTGTATGTGGGTTTGTTGTTTATGGACTTTTTTTTTAACATTGAGGATGCTTGTAACACAGGGCCTTTTATGCCTGTTCAAGTTGTGTTGTTCATCTTGGAAACATTCTTCTTTCCCACCCACATGTAAAATAAAATGCAATTTTGAAAAGAATACAAATCTTAAAAACAATTGAGTTCTTGCAGGGATTTGCACTTACTCTGAAATAAATTATTACTTGATGAAGAAGTTTTGACAAATAACAAACTTGAAGAAATTCTCTAGAATCAAATTGAACAAAGATTGTGAAATCTAAGACTGAGTATAGTTTTTTTACTACTGCTTAGTTTGGGGTGGGTTTTGAATTGAAAAGTTTTTTATTARATCAGTAGCATCTAACAAAATGCACCAATGCGATTGAGTAAGTGTTTGGTGCACATCTGGTGTTCTTCTTGTGAAACTGGGGGCTTCCCTTGCAGTTGTTTTCAGTATTTGGAAATGGAAYGTATATTTTATTTCACTGTGTAGTGAAAACAGGTTCTATTGCATTCACAATGAAATCGTAATTCTATGGCAGTAAGTAATGTGTTGTGATTCTGAAGAAGTGTCATTCTTTGCAGAATGTGATGGCAACTGAGTATCTTGAACTGGGCTATTCAGTCGATGGGCATTGCAGAGGAGATACCAATCCCAATATTCCTATTCCTACCAAACTGCAGTGGGAAATTCCAGAAGAAGTAAGTACATAAGATTTAGTGGTACAAGGAAGAAACTGCTCTTTTCCCCAGTGGTCAAACCATTTATGTAATTATTGATAACCCTATAAATCAGCTTTAAATTCCTTGGAGTCCTGCAGGTTGTGTACTCCATGTGTAGCCATTACTCAGTTTACTTAGAAAGCCAGGAGCTTTTAATATCAATCTTTAAAACCTCTGACTGGGAAATGCCAGTATTTTACTAGAAGCTTTCTTGGTTGGCAGTATGTCAAAAATAAGTGGCCATCTCTTTTAAATAGTGACTGTATTAAAATAAACTTTTACTTGCTGGGGTTTCATTACTGTTGTCACAACAAATACTCGTCTAATAGCTCCATTAGAGTAGCTGTCTTTTTTTTTTTTTTTTTTGTGGGTATGTTCATAGTTCTGTATGTATGCCTAATAAGATCTGATTTTTTAAAGTTGGTTTTTTGCCTGAGTTTCTAGAAGTGCCACCATCAGTTGGATTTTAATTTTGAATTAAAAGCTAATGGTTGTTGATATATTTGATTAAGCATGTGTGGGAGCTTGAAGCCACACTGCTATTGCCATTTTGTAACTGTAACCCATTCTTTTATATACTCCTGATCTGAATAGTTCTAATGCTGGTGGGWTTTTTAAGAGTTATTTTTGGATGTGTATTGGCTTAAAACATTTTTATTAGCTTTTTGAATTTTAACTTCCTAGGAAAGATAGCTTCTCTTCTTTCTCTGAAGGGAAATTATTTAGGTAATGATGTTCCTGGCATGCATAAAGGCAAGCATTTCCTGTTTATCAGTTAAAAATACTTGAACTTGTTCAGTAGTTCTCTCAGATGCCATGAATGCATGTTTGTGTACATACAGGTGTTTGTTTGTTTGTTTGTTTAAGTGCCAAGAAGTGATTGAGAAGTCTCTGAGTACTGCTGTAGCTCTAGCAGATGATGTGGAYTTCTGTTCATTTTATTTTGATACTTTTGGGAAAGGACTAATAAAGAAAGTGAAAACCAGCCCTGATGCCTTTGTGCAACTTGCCCTGCAGCTTGCTCACTATCGGGTAAGAACAGACTGCTTCTGGCTTACAGAACCTCTTTAAGTTGTGTTTAACAGGTTTGGGACTAAACCATGTGACTGTGTAATCTTGTACAAGGTTGTTAAAGACATTCAATGCAAATTGATCCAAAGCCTAAGCAGATTTTTAGCTGGAAATCAACTCTGCAATGGTTCACATATTGATACATTTCTAAATTTTTCTCTTCTGCTTAGTTGCTCTATCCCTAGGCATTTTGGACTAGAAAGAAGATATGAAACTTCTAGTTGCTTTGTTTATAATCTAAACAGTGTTAAATTTACCTTTTATATTAGAGTCACATGTGATGAAGTAGTCATGGATACTGCCTAAGAGGATTAACAGAAATGCTTACCTGTGTTTTCTTCTCTTGGTTCACCTTTCCTGAAATGTGGTGTCAGAAAAGACCAGTGTAACAACATTCAGCTTCTTTTATAAACTGAAGAAGGTTGAATATGAAATACAGAGAGTAGTCCTTGCTAGTCTGGTAGTTCTGTTACTGTTTATCAAATCCTGCTGCTAATCTTATTTTTGCCTTTATTATCTTCAGGAAAGTGGGCTAATGGTGGGCTACTGAAAACTTGAATATTGAGTTTAGTTTGTGGAGTGATTCATAGCCTGTGTGCTTAGCTTGGACCATTGATTAAGAAAGAGGGGCCAAGTCTATCCTCAGCCTTTAAGTTGTTGTTTTTCCCTTTTCCAAGGACATGGGGAAGTTCTGTTTGACATACGAGGCATCCATGACGCGCCTGTTCCGCGAGGGCAGGACTGAAACGGTTCGCTCGTGCACTGTGGAGTCCTGTCGTTTTGTCCAGGCCATGGAAGACCCCACTGAAAGTGTAAGTTTGGTGCCTTACACCMCTGGGAGAGCAGGTTTGGATTGGGTATCAGGAGTAAATTCTTTGCTGTGAGGGTGGTGAGGCACTGGGACAGGTTGTCCAGAGGTGCTGTGGATGCCCCATCCCTGCCAGTGTTCAAGGCCAGATTGGATGGGGCCCTGAGCCACCTGGGATAGTTGAAGATATCTCTGCCATGGCAGGGAGGTTGGAATGAGATGATCTTAAAGGTCCCTTCCTACCAAAAAAGAATTAACTAGATATACCCTTATTTACCTGTTTCTGATAATACCCTTATTTTTCTGTTCCTAGGAAACGGTGATTACTTGTGAAATTTTTGTGACTTGTAAAACTCAGACATAGATTTGTCTAATCTCATACCAGTTAAACTTTCCTTTCTGATAGGGAAGCAAGAATAATTCACAGGAAGGGAAGTAGTTGCTCTTATATGTTAATTTTGATGACCAGCATTTATGGACCTCTGTACCTTCAATGTTGGCAGTTTGGCTTCTCAAATAGCTCTGGCAGTTTGAGCTTTTCTTAAATCACGTTGAGATTTGTTCTCTATAACTCTTTAAGACCAGTATCTATAGAAACTATGAGTAATGTAGTAAACTTGAGTTGTAATCTTGTTTTATTGTAGGGTTATGTAACACTTAAAATACAAATTAGTTTTAATTATGCAGTTTACAGCAGCTGACACTTGCTAATAAAATTAAATCCATGAGACTGAAAAGCCAGAGGATACTCTTTGAGGTCAGTTGTTTTGTACTTGACATTTAAGTGCTCAAGGCTTGAGAGCCATTGCTCTAATGTAGTTTCTGCGCCTCTATCCTTAGTGCAGCTCACTTAAGTGAGTTTTCTGGATCCYTTTTTTGCCTGTTAGAGAGAAAACACGCTGAAGTTCTTCCGGCTGGCAGCTGCCAAGCACCAGCACTTGTACCGCCTGGCCATGACGGGCGCCGGCATCGACCGCCACCTCTTCTGCCTCTACGTCGTGTCCAAGTACCTCGCTGTAGATTCTCCTTTCCTCAAGGAAGTAGGTGTCTTTCATTGAGAGCTCTTCATTACTGTAAATAGCCCTTGGGGTAGTTGGTGTTTTGTGCTGTGTGCTCAAGACACTCGTCCAACTCCGGTTTTCCTAAGGAAAAAGGTGAAATTTCAGCTAGTGCTGTTTAACATCTGCTGATAAGTTCAGTTAGTTTCCTTTTTTTTTTATGTATACATTGATTGATAGGCCTAGAAGAATGCTTTCTGTGAGTTTTTTAGCTGAAAACATGTATTATTTAATAATACATGTTACTTAGAATTGCAAGAAATATATTGGCAGTATTGAAAAAGAGATTTTTTGCTTGTGGGTTTTGTGTGTTTTCCAGGGAGTACAACAGAGGCTCTGTGTTTTCTCTGAGAATTCTCTTGGGAAACTGAAAAATCTAATTCCTTTTAATTTACTGAGAATTAAAGGAGCTGTATATGGCATTAATGTTATTGTTTACTATTTTGACAAGTTATTAATTAAACTAGATTTTAAGGTTGGATTTTATAAAAATAATTACACTGCACTTGTTCATTTTTTCTGATTAATAAAAGATATGCACCACCTTGCCTCAAAATTAAGCTGCTCWAATTTGTCTGCTTGTTCTCCTAAATGTGGCTAAGTCAGAATGAAACAACTTCCTACAGTTTCCACAAACTGTCAGGATGTGGTGTTAGAGATTTTACAAGCTTCTAACTTGATGTAGGATCTTCCTGGGATTTGAGTATGACTAGTAATAGTCTTGTTAAAACATGACCTTTTGTGTGTAGGTTACAAGGCTGTAGACCACATAGTCTTGTTTGAAGTAGCATTTCTGTTGAAATTCTATTTTACTCTCTTTGAGGAATTGACATCACTTCCTCATATGTTAATGGTTTCCATATCAGGGCAAGTTTAACTGTTGCATTTAAGCTTCTTAATTTTTCATTCCATTGAAGTGGGAATTATCCTAAATATTGCTTTTATAAAACGTTTTCCMACAGTTTTTAAAGCAATATTACACTTGTTATAACAACACTTGTTACCCTAACTAGTTTTTGAGAAAGTTGCATGTTCTTAAATAGTGTTTTATATTTGTTTGCATCTCTTTCATATCTACTAAAGGTTTTGTCAGAACCTTGGAGACTGTCAACGAGTCAGACACCTCAGCAGCACATTGATCTGAAGAAGAACCCGGAGATGTTGGCCTCTGGTGGAGGCTTTGGACCTGTATGTTTCCTAAATACAAGTACCCACTAAAAAAGAGTTTTATTTTCAAGAAATTCAAAAAATTTCAGATCTGTAATCCCACATTGTTGCATATCAGAGGTGCAGGTCACACATTTCAGTGCATGTATTTAATACTTCCCTGTGATGGGGCTGTGCTCAGAACAATCTGTGTCACCTTTTTCTGGTATCCTGCTACAAGAATGGACTATTCTTAAGGAAACACACAGTTAGGAAATGTGGTACAGGGCTCCATGGCAAAGAGGTCAGATGAAGTTGGGGTTCTTACCACATTGCCTGTGCCCAGATCTTTTGTACATCAGGCTGTTACTACAGTGACAAATACCTTATTACTTAAACTAGATTTTAAGTTTGGGATATGTAAAAGTACTTATGCTTGACTTGTTCTTTATATTTCCTGCTTGATTAATAAATGTGTTCATACATTGCTCCAGTTTAAGCTGCTCACATTGTTCTGCTTGCCCTCCTAAGGGTGAATAATAGCCAAGTTCTGTGGCTTCTGTAGACTCTCAAGAAACCAGTGTATTGTTAGAGATTTGACAAGCTGCTTAGTTGCTGTGGTATTTTATTGGTTTTTGGGCTTGGCCATTGATGAGAGTATTGGTGTGAACAAGACCTCTTAAGCAGCCTTTATGGGCCTATTATATTAGATAATTCTGTTTTCAAAAAGCATTTCTATTGAAGGTACAATGAGAGGTGTCACAGAACTCTTTGCCCCCCAGAAATTAGGGTGCCAAGGCCAGTGTATTTTGGCTGGTKTGTCAGGGTGGAAGGTGGGAGTTGTGTTAAATGGTTGTTGTTTGTTTACTCATGCTTCTGATACAGCTTTCAGTAGTTTCTGAACTTGGAATGAATTTGACTGGCAGTGTCAAGGAGGCCTCACTGTGGCCATACTGCTCATTCTTGAGAAACTGGCTTCCTCAAGCAGATTGTGAAGTCAGTGTTCTGAATGCTCAAAAGGCAATAGAAAAATGTTTTGGCTGCAGCAATTCCTAACACTGTTTTCCTTTTGTTCTTGTTTACAAAAAGGGTGCATTGGTTTGCTGAAGTAGCCCAGAGATCCAGTACCTCAGCTTTCCATGCATGTGTTTTCTGTTGGTTTTGAAGGGTTTTTTAAGCATTCAGTAGAGTTTATCTCTGTAGCACTAACAGTGAGAAGACTGYCAGACTGCTCAGCAGCAGTGGCAGCAGAGAGATGGAAGGTTGTGATCCTTTGACTTAGGAAAGGCATAAAGAGGGGTGACATCAGGATAATCTGTGTTTACCAGGCACAGTTTGAATATAACATCAGACTGAAACTTGGGACAGTTAATGCTACTAATGTTGAAATTGGACCTGACCTCTGCTCCTGATACAGGTGCTCAGAATCACATGTTTGCTGCAGAGTCAAAAGAAAACTTGCATTTGGCAAGTTTTCATAATACAGGGCTTTTACACTGTGTTTGTTTACATTGCAGAATGRTCCCAGAGACTGATTGTTTAGGTGTACAACTGAACTGTTCTATTCCTTGCTGCTTAGGACTAGGCCTTTATAAGAGAAGCTCTTKGAATAAGTATTTTATTTCAAACTATTAAAGCTGGGAAATATTACAGGCAAATATTCAGAAAATGGTTATTCCATGCACTTCAGATGAGGGTAGAACTATTCCTTAAGTGAAGCCAGTCTTCAGAAATTATGCATTAAATGTAGAAGTTTAGGTTTTACTTGGGGAAATTGCAACTGATTTTAAAAACTGTAACAGCTTCTTAATTGTGCATAAATTGATTTGAGAATGAAGGAGAAAGAAAAAGTTTAAAATGTGTTTTTCTCTTCTTTATTCCCCCTAGGTGGCTGATGATGGTTATGGTGTTTCTTACATTATCTTGGATGAAAACTCCATCCACTTCCATGTCTCCAGCAAAGTATCTTGTTCTGAGACGGTAAGAGTCAGTCCTTTCCTCTGGGCTAATAAATCTGTTCTGCTGTGTGCTCACAGAACTGCTCTACTCATTGTCTAAAACATATGGTAGAAATTGCAACATGTTATAATGTGCTTTTTGTTTCTCAATATATGTTGTTTTGCTGGAGTTTTTTGTCTCCAGTTGTATCAATTTAATAATTTCATGAACCATATTCTATTTCACTTAGGCTTTCAAGCATAAAGAAAACACATGGCCTAGGATTATCTTTACACATGTGTAGTTCCCTGCAGTTCATGTGAAATGATCACATGTGATCCCTAAAAAGAAAGATGGGCATGTCTTGATTTTTCTTATTACAGTTTTGTTTGGTTTGTCTCAGGCTGCAGCTGTAAAGACAGAGTAAAATGGATGCTCTCTGTTTAAGCCTTCCTGGTTTGAATAATACTGAATGAATATGGCCCATAAATTATAATCTGTGCTTAAGAAGCAGAACTAATCAAAAATTTATTAAAGTAACATGTACTGTTAGAGTATAGTAGATGTCRTATGTTGAATATCCTGCTGCTGTAGAGGCCTGCTTTGAATTCARTTCATCCTTCCCCTTTATATTTTTATGGCCTTACTGAATATGCTGGGTTCATTCAGGGTAACAGAGCTGACCTAGTTTTCCTCTTTTGACCTTAACTTGTCCAGGAGATCACGGTGCTTCTGGTTAATCATTAAAGATTAGGAAATACAACTTTGTTTTTTCCATAGTTGAAATTGTTCTTCAGAAGCCTGTTAGCTTGTACTTTAAATTTCACTCTGTTCCTTTTACTTATTAGTCAAGTCAAAGGTCCATACATAAAAGGCAGCATTTTATGTGTGTGGCCTTGGTATTAGTAGGGTCATTGTAGTAGAACCTGTAATGTAGCTAATCATTTACATTTKTAATCTTAATTTCTTTCTTGTACCATTCATCTAGCACTTAGAATAAACAGAAGTTATTCCTGGATTTTTTACACTTAGAAAGTTGTTATTTTCAGTTTCAGTACTTTTTACAATGGCAAATGATTCAGCATTTCTGATATAAATAATTTTTCTGCTCTTTCAGTACTTCTTGGTCATTAGTCATACCCTTAGTGAACATTGCTTTGTTTTCTGAAAATGAGCTTTTGCAAAATCTTATAGGGAAAGCAATATCAAAACCCAGCAATTTTAAAGTAGCAGAAAGCTCTGTGTGCATCTGATTTCAAAAGGATATGATCTTATTTCTGACTGTAAATGCATAATGAAGAACACATTGGTCAGCAATAGCATAAACATGGATTAATCTTTATAACATTAAAATTTCTCTTATAAAATCCCCATTGTATGGTAATATACATGCCTGAATTCCCTAAGCTCCAAAACAGCAAAATAATAGTAAGTTTCTTCTTTTGCCTGCAAAATAACTGTTGGTTGATAGTAAAAGAGTTTGGTTTTGGTTTTTGTTTGTTTTTAAAGGATTCTCATCGCTTTGGAAAGAACATCCAGAAAGCAATGGTTGACATCATGGATTTATTTAACCTCAGTAAAAACTGTACAAAGTGATCTGCTTTCTTAGTGCCAAGCAACCTCCTCTTGGTGGAATGAGAACTCTCCTGCACAGTGAACAAGAGCAAGGTTTRTCCGAGAGTAGCTGGAGAAGAAACTGAGTCAACACCTTCTTGATCACCTATTAAAGCCTTAGCAGTATATTAATTGTGTCTTTTTTGTTGTGGTTTGTTTTGGTTTTTTTTTTTTTTGTCAGTAGTATGGAAGAGCTTATTTCAACAGAGGATGACTTTTAAAATCTTCTATTTCTAGGGAGGAAGCAGTGTATCATTGCATGAAGTCATGTTTATTCTAACTTCTGCATTTTTCTCTTAATTTGCCTACACTTTCTCTTTCTTTTTAAACTATTAAAGCCTTAGCAGTATATTAATTGTGTCTTTTTTGTTGTGGTTTGTTTTGGGTTTTTTTTTTTTTGTCAGTAGTATGGAAGAGCTTATTTCAACAGAGGATGACTTTTAAAATCTTCTATTTCTAGGGAGGAAGCAGTGTATCATTGCATGAAGTCATGTTTATTCTAACTTCTGCATTTTTCTCTTAATTTGCCTACACTTTCTCTTTCTTTTTAAACTTTAAATTAATTGACTTGTTTCCAGAATCAAAGGGATAAAACACACTGACTTAAATACCAGAAAAAGTTAAGATTTGCTGTGTATTCATAGCAGAATGTTCTTCAGTGAATCTACTGCTTTATGTAAATGAGTGACAAAACTTGCAGCCATTTGCCTTCCTTGATTATTTTTTAGAGGTACATTCTGTAAAACATACCAAAAAATCCCTGCTGTCACCCACCTTAACACACTAAGTTGTAGAAATTTTGAAAAGGAAAAAAAAAAAATAAGAAACCCAGCCATTGGCATTGGATAGTACAATGTGTCCCCTCATTAGCAGGTATCACATTTTTCTTACTGCTTACAAGCCTGACCATGACGTTGATTTTATTTCTGCATAAATAAATGGACCTCTGTGCTTGTTCATGCAAGTGCCTTAGAAAAACAAAGATCCTTAGCCCAGGAAAAAGGCATATGCTGGGAGCTGTTTCAGTGGTGAAAGAGATAAAGTTGTAGTAATGCAGATCTGCTTTTCAAATTACAAATTAGGATGAAGTGGCATAAGCAGACATTAATGCTTTGCCAAATGGTGCAGTCAGGTTTAAAGTTCTAATGAAATGCTCCTGTCTTAACAAAGTTCAGTGCTTAGGGAAGGGCAGGACTAACTTTTTTGTGGGATTAACAGATATTCATGTGTTTGCTTTGGTGAATGGGATTGATGGTCACTTGAATTTCTGGGTGCTGGGAAATGTTAAGTGAATGGGATGCAGCATGTTGGAAAGGTCTGCAGAGCAAGGCTGCCTCTGCAGGCTGAGGAGTTGCAGTTTGCCTGCTTCCAGCCTGCAGGGACCACTGCTGCATTGCCARCCAGCTGCATGAGAAGGGCAAACTGCTAAAGCCATGGGAAATGGCTCCAGAGTGGGAAAATCACTGCTCAACCCCCTCCTGGGAGATGCTCTTGGTCAGGCAGTTTCTAAAGGATACCAGGAAGGAGGAGAGAGCTTGTGCACCCAAAATGGAGCATGAATGTTTCCAAGGTCAGAAATTAAATGGTTGCTACCAAATGGAGTAACTTTTCCATGATGCTTCTGTTCCCCAGGCTTYATAGGTGTGGTACCTTTTTACATCCTGCAGTGCAGTTCAGTGCACTTGTTAGCACAACCATGGTTTTTTGTGATTATTATTTTATATAAGGTACATGATGGTTATTAATACAGTGAATGATGCTCCTGAGCTCTGCTGAGTTTAAAAGACCCTTGGGGTGGATATAAAGCTCTTGTTAGACTTTGAATGTTTTCTGGCCAGTATTTCTAACTTCCTATGCCTCTCCCTGTTTGTTTTTACTCTGATCTAGCTATTAAAGCATCTGTGTATGTATGCTCGAGGTGGAAACCCTCAGAAATCCAAGATGCATACTGAAGTGACTGCATGTTTATATGAATGTGGGAATGCTCACAGGAACTGATCAAAGAYACTCATTATTTGATTAGGGTGCAGTGTGTGGGAAAGAACACTTTGAAATAAGCCTTRCTGCATCTGGCAGGCCTGGCACTTAGCAAGCTACTGCAGCAATTTTGTAGTGATCTATTTTTGGAGCTGCAGAAATAATGCACTGGGGTTTTTGGGGGTTATTTTTGGTGTTCGCTTTTTTTTTTTTTTTTAATTGACCACTGACCAGTCTGTGTTTAAATTAACATAAGGGCATATTAGCTTGTAGGATTTTCTTTTTTTAAAAAAACAGGTTTAGATTTGACTCTCAGGTCTTAAGTGTTTCTAGTCAAATTGTAGTTAGTGCAATTTTGGATTCTTGGAGAGTAAGTATGATTGGCACAGAAAGATGTTTTTTATTGTAAATGTTKAAGATGTTTTGTGGTGTTAAATGTATCTTTTTAAATTTTGGAATAGATATAGTTCCTAAACAGATAATATTTTATTTCTTTTTCTTTAAAATGTCAGCAGCATGTAAATAAAATATGCTTTTTGGATGTAAATCTTAGAAATCCACAGTGAATGTAGGTTATTAATAAATAATTTAAATCTTGATGTTCAATATTGTGTACATACAGTAAAACTGCTYGGGTTTTTTTGCTCAAAGCCATAGGAATGTAACTGAAATTACCTAGATTTGAATGAAGCTTCTAGTACAGTGTATTTTATTGTAAAGTTAAATGTTCATATTCCAGTAAAACTAATAATTKGATACTAAAACCTTGAATGATTGATTCTCAATTAAGTGATTTAGGAGATCAAACTTAGGGTTGAGGGGGTGGCTAAAAGTCAGGTTGGATGATAATATTTTTTTTCTGTTTATTAAATAGCAGTGTGGAATTGGTAGAGTCCCTTGAATGAGCATTTTTCAAATTTGTTATCTCAGCTATTTCATGGCAGAGGTTAGGAAAGCATGAAGTCCATTTACAGGGTGCCATTGTTCAGGATTAATACTGTTCCCAGCTGAATATTCTTTTAAGACTTTTGAGGGACTAGGGGAGTGTGTGCCTGACCTTTAAAATCATGGTTCTAATTCAGCCTTGGTACCAATTGTTTTCTCATGTAAATTGTATTAATGTAAGGTAACAGGTTTTGGTTTTGTCTTGTTTAGTTATTTTACATCTGTTGTTGGTTATTTACATCCAACACTTTGTCTCTATTTTCTACTTTCTTCTGTGACTTCAAAAAATGAAATAAAATTTCACAATTACCACTACTTAGAACAATGTTTAATATCTTTTGTATCTTMTTCCCAGGTCCCTTGCTGTAGTCTCTTGAAATTCAGGACTTGTGAAACCATTGTTTTTAAATCCAGTTAGGAACAGTAGCAGTGAACTGTTTTATTTATTTTAGCAGTGATTTAAACATGTCTTCCAGTTAATAGGGAATGTGATAATGAACTATTGAAACTCCAAGGAATTAAATCTCCCAAAAGAAGCTGAACATATGGCTTCACCCTTGTCTGCCATCAARTTGTGTCCACCTCCTTTTTTCTGTAGTGATACTACATAAAAATTTCAGTGTTCTGACTCCAGGCATTCTCTCTGCAGAAGGAGCAGTCATACAGGTAATAAAGATGTGATCAGGTGGAACAGTGGCTTTCTGTAAATTGAAGATAATGAAAGTTTGTTAGTCTGTGTACCAGGAGCTAAAAATGAGATTTAGAAAAATCTTTCTGACCAGCTTGCTTCCTCATATCCTTACAGCTCATCACCCTGTATRTGAATGTTTCCTTCCTTTGCCCTTTTTCTTGAAGATATTAGAGCAAATTCTGATCAGGTTAAAAATAATTTTATTGAGATAAAACTAATTGCTTGTATCTACATTGCTTRCCTTCCTAAACTGCTCTCTGTATAAGGAGGAAGAAGCCCAGCACACACAGATGGTGAGAAATTGTCAAGTTCAAACAATTTAAATTCGGATTTGAAACTAGAAAACCCAGCTGTAGTTGTTTTTTGTCTTTGTTCCATTTCCTGTTTGGTTGGTTTATTTTTGAAAACACAAATGTAGGTATTAAGTGTGATGCTATTACAGTTGTAAATGCATCTGAACCAGAACTGTACACTGAACAGAAAAAACAGAAATAGTATTCAAGCCATGTAACACTATCTGGCAATGCTGAATGGGCCACAATATTTATATCCATTTGTTATGTCATGAAAATGTGTGTAGCTTCCCATTTTAACATCACTAAGTCATGTTTTTTGTTTGGTCATTTGGCTTTTGAAAAATAATCTTTAAATATATAAAATAGTTATAAGTAAAAATTTGTTTTCTTCAGGTGTTCAAATCATTCCTATCTCCAGTTGCAGGTAGGAATAAATATTTTTGTTTTAAAGACATGAAACACTCAAACTGTTTTCTCCCAGCAAGTCTTTTACAAAAGAATATTAATATTTCTTTCTCAATAATGTAATGCTGTAGGGACATCAAAATCTTTTATTGATGCTGCAAGGGGAGTTCTTGATTAAAACACTCCTTTTCTCCTTTTTTTTATAAACAAGGCATGTATTATTTTATGTACTAGAAATTCCCTTTCTAACCCCTTGATATCTGTGGTTTACCTCAGACTTGTGCTTGTGTGTATGATTAAACAGCAATTATGCAGGCAAGGTTTTATGCTAATTGGAAGAATCTGTTCAACMACTGACTGCCTGAAATGGGCTTTATTCTAAGTGCCAGAGGGTGAGAGGTGCTTTCAAACACTGTCCTATCTGATCTGTTCACAAAACAGAGGGAAAGAAAAATGTTGCTCTGTAGATTTCCTACATTGTGGAGCAAGGCAAAATAGCATCTGGAATTTCTGTCTTTCTGCTCCTCAGGGCTCAAGTCCAAGTGACTCCTGTCTTTGCCTTGCACATTCTGATTCCAGTTCAGAGCAGGTAGGTAGGGCTCTTCTCCTAAGGCCACCTGAACCTGAACTGCTGAGTGGGACTACACCAATAACCCTGGGCAGCTGATTAATGAGTGTTTGACCTTTTTTCTCATGTGCACTGTATGTCAAAGAACAGGGCTGAGGATTCAAATCTGCCTCTAGCATCAGTATTCCCTACCTGTGCAGAGATGTTCTTTACAACTTAATTATTCCCTTAAAATTACTGAGTTACTCAAATATAAATTTCAAGGTATGTGCAAGATGAGGTATAAAAATTTGGGCTTTTAAGGAAAGATGTTTCTGAAAAGAACTGGAATTTTGTAAACAGGATTTTTAAGGTTGTCTGTTCAGGGGTCAAAGTGTGTGAGAGTGGCAAGGCTTAGTCTAGAATTGTGACTTTTGAGAAGATGACACTGTAATCATCAAATCATAGAACATGCTGAGTTGGAAATTCAACTCCTGGCCCTGCACAGGACACCCCACGAGCCACACCCTGTGCCTGAGAGCATTGTCCAAACACTTCTTGAGCTCTGTCAGGTTTGTGCTGTAACCATTTCCCTGGGGAGCCTGTTCCAGTGCCCAGCCACCTCTGGGTGAAGAACTTTTTCGTGATAGCTAGCCTTAATCTGCCCTGATATTTTCATGATGTTCTTGCAAGTTCTGTCACCAAAGAGATCTGTTCCTGCACCTGCTCTTCCCTTCAGGAGAAAATTGCAGACTGCAGTGAGGTCTCCCCTCAGTCTCCTCCAGGCTGAACAGACCAAGTGACCTCAGCTGCTCCTCACACATCTTCCCCTCCAGGCCCTCTGCCATCCTCATGGCCCTCCTTTGGACACTCTCTAACTTCATGCCTTTTTATATTRTCGTTCTTTAGGAATATATTTACTTGAAATACAAGCAAAAATCATTCTGCTATTGACAATTAAATTACCTATTCAATCGTTACACATGAATACAATCCTTGCTTTAAAAAACATGATTTATGAAGAAAAATTATAACATTTACTGTGTTTGTTTGGGATTTAAAATAGGTTTTAAAGCACACCTGTTAAGATCTAAAACTTTATATTCCAGGCTGAGGTAAGAGAGGCAGTCAATATTGTCACTGAGACAGCAGTTCTTCAGAGTACAAGTGTTCACAAGTCTGCCTGCAAGTTATTAGCATTGCACAGTGTAGCAGAGGAATCCAGATGTTCACACACAAATCATTCCAACCCTGTGGTAATTATATGCTGTAACTGATAGCAAAATTATATGCTAGAGAAAATTGACTAATTTGTACCATGCTAGCATGGAGAGTCACACTTAGTAAGTGCCATATCAAGAATAATAAGGTGGTTCCTTGACTTGCAATCTAAATTTTATCTAGCTATGCTGCTACATATATACAGAGAGTGTTATATATATTTAAAACATATTACTTTCTATTTAGCAGCTGGAAACAAACAAACAAACAAAACACCTACATGAAGAGTGCTTTATCCAAAGGAAAACCCTTGATTTATCAATCACAACTAAATAAGTGAACTGTTAAAATGGCATGTTAAGGAGCTGGTTTACATCTCAATAGGCCCTTCCAAAAATTAAGGGTGATAAAGCAAACATCTTAATGCACAATGATCTGTTTGAGAGGTTCCAATCTGTGATTATGAAGCTTTACAGCATAGGTGGTACTCTTGGGAAAATCTTTATATGCTTGGAATTACAGTTTATTAGATTAAAACTGATCATTAGTTTTTCACGCCAGCTTATCTGCCAGTTGGAAGTAGGTACTCAAATACAGTTAATGTAAACAGCTGTGGCACACAAGCTAAAATTATGACTATTTAATTCCTGACTATCACAACCAAAATAATTGTCTTCAATCAGGTACAATAAAAGTGAAAGTTGTCTCTAGATAATGGGAAATTATATAGATACAGATTTATATATTTGTCTAGATAATATACTGCCAGGTTGTATATCATAGACTGTTAATTTGCAACTGCTTGTGTTTGTGTTCTTAAGCAACAACAGGGCAGGTGAGCCAAAGGTAATGGAGACAGCACCACTTATTATTTTAATTTATTTTTCAACTGAAAAATTGCTAGGCACTCCAGGGACATAAGCGTAATGGATATGTGAAAATTATTGACGTTTTAATATAGATTACTTTCCGTATAAATCACATTTAGCACAAGCCCCTGAACACTTTTGCATTTACCCTCATTTGCCACCAAGGGACACTGTTTCACTATAAAAGAAGAGAAGCCTTGAAGGCTATGGGATTTTCTTCAGTCTTCGGATTTGGAATGATCTCAATAATATTTAGATAATTATGTGAACTTGAAATGCCATCAAGTTGTAAAAAATGGGTTTTGAGGTTCTAAAGTTAGTGCTATTTAGATGGAGTAGCACATTTTCATTTTAGCAGCAACAAAATATTTGAGTTTCAGTTTTAATGTACATAAGTATTTCTTTACCTAAAAATAGCTTCCTCAAAATATTTTTACATGCTTTATTCCATTATTTATTATTACAATTTTGTAAAGTCTTTTATTTTGATAGAAGTTGAAACACAAAGCCTTTTCATGTTAAGCACCATACAGGCACAGATACTGCTCTCACCAGCAACAGGTGCTGAGTGAGGACATCTCTCAGCAAATGCTCCAGGTGTGGAGCCTGTTTGCTTTTATTTGTCAAAAGCCATCAGAAGGGTAAAACAGGCACATTCAAATTCATGTTCCTCTTTAAAATACAAATTGTCATTTATTTGCTGCAATGGTAAGGAAGAAAAACCTGAGGGGGAGCATGCTGGAGTATGTTCTTTAGTTTTTATTTGCTTGAGCTTTTTTTGGTTCTACTCATCTTCACAAGTACAAGAGTTAAGACAAGGAATTGAAAGTTTCTCAGGAGTATTTTCAGCTTTTGAGTTGTCCTTTGGTTCCTTTTCTTTTTTTTCCTTAGCATTTCTTTCCTTAAATGGGAAGGAATTAAATACAAGTTCAAGATTCATCTTGTAATCTTACAATGTTAAGTACAACATGCATTCCTTTTCCTCTTTTTAAGATGGGTTATAAAGGCTGTGTTACAGKAAAGTAACAATTGTGTGTATTTTCTAAGTAGTTTAGCTGGCACTCAGTATACTTCCTGCATATAATGGTTTCTGGATTCAACATTTGCTAGAATTAACACCAAAATTAAAAATACCATTTTCAGTTGGAAAAACATACTTATTTCACTTGTGTACCTTTAAATTTGATATTATATGTATTATGCTGTTTCTGAGAACCCTTTTAAGACTCTTCTGGGGTGAACAAAAGCACATTGACCAAAAAAAGGAGAATATTTTCTTCCATTAAGATTTTTTACACATTGTTCTTTTAATTCATGTTTCTTAGTATCAATTCAATTGTGCAGTTCATTTGCCTCAAAAGCATTTCATTATCTTACTTAATTGAGATGTTTCTAAGTCTAATTAACATGTTTAGCCTGTATTTTCAACACTAATTATTTCCTTTAGTATTTAATTGCAGATCATTTTTAAATAAGAGACAGACTTGTTAGGTAGCATCAATTAAAAAAAAAGGATATAAATAGTACTTACTGTTTCAAAACTACAGAATAATTTCCTTGTATTTGTATCTGTTTTTTCTCTTTTTTTTTTCCCCCAACCTGTGTAGCTTACCTTTTGCTTTAGGGGCTACAAAGTCCAAGAAACCACAYAACTGCACAAAATCTGAGTGCTTTAAACTGTAAGTAAAAATGTATCAACATTTAGGGGCTACTAATTGCAGTGTGCAGATGCAAGGACAAACATACAGGATGTGTGCTTTAAGGCAAACATTATGTTTGTGTTAAAAATTACTCATCTGATATTGAGATAGAGAGATCCACAGCTGATGTAGATTAGTGTCACACGAGCTCAGAATTTCATGCAGGGCTGAAGTGCATATAATCCATAGCATGAAAAATAAGAAGTGAGTCTGGAAGCATGTTTGGGAAACCCTGTGTAGAATGCAAATGCTGTATACAAAAAGGAAATTTTTCTGTCTTGCTGATGCTTTCATGCATGAATAATATCCACAGAGATGTATGCGCAGTGTTTAGGTTTGATTCTTGGATGGACTATGTATATTTTACAACATGTAAAGGTGATACATGTAAAATATACCTAGTGTATATATATACACTATGTATATATATACATACTGTGTCTAGATTTGAATGTGATTAAATTACACAAAAACAAACCTTTTTCTTGAGTAGAAACTGAACATTCTGCCTAAAAGTAGAACTTAAATTTCAAAACTTAAMCCAGTTAAACTACTTTTATGTTATGTTCCATGGTTAGTCATAAATACTGTGATTGCTTTTCCAGTGGTGATTTTTGCAACTGCAGTGATTGTAACAGCAACTGAGTTCATGAAACTGAGTGATTCAAAGCCAGTAAGGTACAAAAAAAAAGGAAAAAGAAAAACAGGCAGGACCTGACTGTTGCATGCAGATGGATTAAGACTTTTTGTTTAACCTTTCCCTGTCTGCACCCACTCAGCAGAATTAAWATAGTTTAATTATGTAGTGAGAATACAGTCTTCCATGTGATAAATTAGGAGAAACTCAGAAGCAATCTGTTAGGAGCAGAAGGTACTCAGAACAGAAATCCACTTCCTAAAACTCCCAGTACGATTGAGTTTCAGTAGGATCATTACCAGTAAACAAGAAATTAGGGTTAGGACTAGTGATATAAACATGGATTAAATGTAGAAATGAGGAGGATAAATTAAAAATAAAGTATGAAATTACTGGGATGAGTAGAAAAAAAAAATACAAGATGAGCTCAGAATTCTTGAAAAACTGAATTTGGTGTAATATGCTCTTATCATCAGATGCATCTTTATTTGAGAACACACAGCAGGGAACAATGCCATAATATAAAGTGTCAAGGTATTAAGTTCAAAAGACAGATGAGCTCAAATGATGATAGGAAAAAAATTAAGAATTTTGACTAGTCAAGAGGTAGGAAAACAATAAAGAGATAAAAAAAATCACAGGGAAAATTTAAAAGAAATAATACRGAGAATTAAAACACAATCCACTCCATTAGATATTTACATAAAAATTGAAAGCTGCTATTAGCTGCCCTTCCTCAAGTTAGTCCCTSCTTGATTAGACCAGGTGACATCAAATTTAGTCAACTGTACTTAATGTTCTTAGGGATTAAATATTTCCCTTTCAACGTAGAGAGTATAAAAAATTGTGACACATTCTCACAGGAAACCCCTTCTCTTTTTATACTGCATGGTCCATGTRAAAAGTTGACATATATGGACAGAAAAAGAAAATGGTAAATGTCAGAAGGGCCCAAGTTTTAATAAAAAGCAGAGTGCAGAGAAACATGAAAGGAGATGGAAATATACACACCTCAGGAAGAGTGTCAGTTTGAATAAAGTAGTAAGATGTAAGAAATAGCTTCTAATTCTGTATAGATTTTGTACTGGTTTGAGGTAAGGMGAAGCAAAAAGAAAGATGTGAATTAAATGGTGACTCAAAAGGTGACCATCAGCTGCCACTATTTGTTCATATCCTACAGCTATGGAAAAGCTTTATACTGTTCTAGGGAATACTGGGAAGTATATTTTTAGCAGAGGAAGGAAGATATTTGTAGTATTCTATAAAATGCTGGGAAATCTCCATTTGTTTTACTGTGTACAGCTCTGGTCATCTGTGCTCACGAAAAAGAAACCTGATTTGGAACAGATGTAGTCCTCAAAGTCTCCTGGGACAAATGAGAGAATGGAATATGTGTCTTTAATGGACAGAACAGAAGAGTTTGATTCACTCTAGGCAAATTAAGTCTGAGAAGATATATGCTTCCTCTTCATATCTTAATTCAGGAAATTGATATTGAAGAGGACTAGAAGTCACWAAAGGATATCACTTAAATTTAGAATGGAAAATAAGTTTTCTTAACTGTTCAAASAATAAGGTTCTGAAATGTTCTTCCAGAGAGGATAATGTGATSCAGGAACCTAAACTATTTAAAAATGGAACTTCAAAAATTGTGTAATTTAAACAGATTTCCTGGAGACAATAAATCCATGTTACAAARTTTTGGGTGTCTATGCATATTGGTATATTGAGGGGATTCTGCAAGGAAAGACAGCAGATTATGCCATTTTTCCTTGCCTGAATCTCATACTTCAGGACTTTTATTAGACACTCATGGCACCCAAAAAAATACTTCACCTCATTGATATGTCATTCTTAGAACCACTACGTACTGAACACTAAGAGATGCTGAGACAAAATGCAGGCAGTGTGTATTCACCTTCCTGGAGATATTGAATAGTCCTGTTTAAATGCTGAGCTTGAATTGGTCAAACACTCTTTTAGATCATGAAAGAATTTTCAGCTACAGAAATAGTGTGGTTTTTTGGTTGGTGGGTGTTTTGGGGGGTTTATTTTTTTGTTTGGGTTTGTTGTTGTTGGGGTTTTTGGTTGTTTTGGGTGGGGCTTGTGTATGTGGGGGTTTGGTTGGTTGGTTGGTTTTGGCTTTTCTGATGATTCTCTGTGGGAGAATTGAGAACAATGTTAATGTTCTGCCAGTTTAAAGACTTACTTGATGTCTGGTTCCTTCTGTGACATGGTACTGGTTTTAATCTCTTGATTCGTATGGGAAATAGACAGAAAATTGCTGGGAAGTGTTTGGGGAATGTGAAGCAGCGTTCTGTGGTTTGTTTCAAGCTGGACACAGATGTTGCTTATGGTCAATAAGGGACTGGGTTTGAAGGTGCAACCCTGAGTGCCTGAATTCCATACCAATGGACTGCAGGGTACCCAAGCAAGCAGAGCAGAAGAGCTCTGGTTGTTGTAACAAGATCAGTCTACACTCTGCTTGTTGCCAGATGAGGGCATGGTGATGCCAAACCAGGAGTTCCAACCAGTGAGTGAGGATCAGGGGATGTGACCAGGCACTGACCTGTCTGGGAAGGAGCAAGGTCTGAGCTTCATGCAGCTCTGCAGTGAAGAGAGSAAGCCAGCAACAAGGCTTCCTCAGGCTCTTCCTCACCCAAGTCTGACGAAAGGCTGCAGGGATGCCCTATCAGAGTGGGCCCCTGGCAGCCAAGCCCCAGGAGGGGGGAAGGAGGTTGCAGGGTCTCTTGGTGCCTTGGAGTTTTGAGGGTGTGGACAGAACCACGGGTTTGTTGTGATCTCCAGGTTGCACTGATGAGGCAGTGTATGAGAAACCTGTAAAGCAGGCGCCCTTTTTTCTCCCTCCCTAATAAACAGCTCATCCCCATTTTRCACTTTTAATACTCCCTGTTTTATTAGGCTTTGCATTTAGTTTGGGGTCTGTTTTCCTTTTTGTTGTTATTGTTTGAAGAGTTGGGGGGATGGGGGCTGCATCATGGCTCGGTTGTTTTACCCTTTTGTTAGTGACCCCAGTAAATCTTTTAATTTTTCACTCAAAGGGAGTTCAGGATCCCYCCTTCCAGTATTTTTAATCTAGACATTTTCTCCTTTAATTGTCTTATTAGTAGAGCCCCACATTGGCCAGCTTCTGTTAACTGCAGAATCTGACTCCTTATCACAAGCTGTTGTGTTAACCCTGGCCAGGTCTGGCCTTCTGTGTATGTATCTTTGTAATTAATGTTGCTGAAAGTGACGAACTTTGTACTGATATAAAATTATTATATTCTTCTCATTCTATTGTGCTGCACTATTAGGGGGAGTAGTCCTTACTTACTGAATGACAAAACTCTACTGTCATCGTTTAGTCCCTATGTTTAGGTGATTTTGSTTTATGTGTTCAGTTGCCGGAATAGCGAAAACAAAGAGGGGTAAAAAAGACTTAACCATACCTGTTGTAGTGAGAGTTCTGTGTGTGATTGGTCCTCTGGGTGTGTCTGTTTCTGCTTCTGCAGTAAAGCCATGGTAAGTCAGCTCATTCTGTACAGCTACTTGTGGGCAATTGATCTCTACCCAAATGGTTTTCGTTTCAGCTGTTGCAGTGTGGCAACCTGCTGTGGCATATTTTATAGTGTTTATTCACTATGGTGKTTTTTTTGCAGTCATAAGTCAATAACTAATGAAGCTATGTCAGGCCTTTTGAGATGTGCTAATAGGTTAAAAATCTACTAGTTATTTRCACACTACAGACAGAAATTATGAGGTGGAGTTAAAGAGGGACTTTGAAGATCKGAGTTCATTTTTGCACTGTGTCACATGCTTCTGGGCTGGTCTTGAGGTATTCACTGAATTTCCATGCCTTTGACTCAGGAAAATAGTTGAGTGAATGCTGAAGAATAAAGTCAATCATGTTGTCAAGAGCCTTCTTAAATGAGGACTCTTGGAAGTGGGATGACAGGCCCCTACCTCCACCTTGTTTTCCTTCGGTCTGTCATTTAGGAGTCCATAACTCACCCAAAGTCTCCCCATTTACTTCAGCAAGCTTTTAAAAGAATAAGGAATACCAGGTCCTGACCTAACAGAAAGGCACCCTGAGCCCAGCTGGGGTCTCAACTAGATCAGAAATTATATGTTTGGAAAGAGAAGAGGTGTATAGTTAATTTGCAAAACCCAGTAGCTGTCCTGTAACTACATGCCAAAATAATGCTTTCATAAATCTTCATTACAGAGTGGATATTTGCCATGCAGTATTACCCACTTCAGAGACCAAATGTGACTCATTATTAAATTACTTCAATCTGTGCTGATGTAGAAGCACCCCTGACACATCTCTTTGTGAGCCATTTCTTCAGAGTAATTGCATTAGTAATAGCCGATTACACAGCAATCTTATGTTCCTACAAAATTAAGGTAATTACTGTAGCTAAAAACACATCCCTCTGTATTCTGTCCCAGCTAGGAAGCTGGTAAAAGGCAGTGTAATGCTTCAATTCTTTGTAACAAGAGAAACATTAAGGTGTAATTACATTATTGATGCGGCGTAGGAGAAGTTTTCRAATTTGAAAGGAGTATGGAAACAAAGTAAGAGTTTGAAGCTGTAAGATCTTAGACTAGAAAGGGGAGGGGAAAGATCTTTTGCATTTAGATGCCTTAACAAGTATGGAGGAACTGGATTTGAAATACATGCATGAGTTTGTGTTCTCTACTTTGAAAGTATTAGATGTCTCTTTGAAGTAGATTTTATTATGCACAAGTGCCATTTTCTTGGTTCCAGAGAAACTCATATAATTGTATTTTTATACACAATAAATGGATATTAATTTTTTAATTTAATGGCAAACCTCCTGAATTCTGGGGTCAGATTCTAATTAGACTGTGTGSTATAGAATTTGATTTGTATTTTCATTTTCTCCTTTCTCTATATCTTTGAGGGGAAACTTGACATTTCACATTTTCTTTAATACAATATTAGAAGTTTAATATAACAGCTGAGGGAGAACAGACAAGCCATTCCCCATAAATGTAGCTAAGTGATTAAGACCTAAATATTCTAGGAAGGATATTGAAAAATTCATCTCTCCAGAGACGACATACAGTGTCAAAATTCATAGACCGAGGGTACCACTAGGTCATGATGGAGGGGCAGTTTGTGTTTGCCTGGGGGCTGATGAGAGCCTGGTGCATGGTGTAAGTACTCCTTGCAGATTTTGCTTTCTGTAGGATCAATGTGCCATGGTTCAAATGCTGAAAGCCCTCCAGCAGAGAAGAAATGTTCTGTTGTGGGATATATCTTGCAATATGTCATTTGCAAAGATGTGTCATAAGATTAACATGGTGCTCGAAATTGTTTTGATTACAAAGGTAAATCCTCGCAACTAAATAGGGGTTTTTCAATTGACACAGCAGAATATGAGAATGTGTCAGGTTAAGCTAAATTCCTTTTATGCAAGTATCTTAGCAACTGTTGTATATAGTTTACATCTGTTAGGAATATTCATGGTGAAAAAAGTGTCTTTTTTTAAATGTTTACAAATTAGAAATCTTATGAGATCAGAGYAGCAACTTCAAAAGCATTTTTTGCAGGAAGAGCAATTATGGAAGGTAACACTGTATTTTTCTGTTACATGCCAGCAGCACTGGGGACAATGGACAGCAACTACAGCAGGAAGCTATCCAAAGGTACATTTTTAAAGATAATGTGATCACTCCCACGTGTTGTGTTGTGGAAGGCATTTTTCATCTGCTGTGTCAGGTGATCACAAAGACAGTGTTTACATGGAGACACCTCACTCCCTTTAGCAGTTTAGTTCCTGATAGGCCCAGGAACAGAGAGAAGCTAAATATAATCATGGAGCTGAATGAATATTGTAGTATCATATGGCAGGTTTTGGAAGGAAGCTCTCTGAAGGTGGSAAAGACATATTTATCTGATATTTTGAATACTGGTGCTTCCCACAGACAATTTCAGAAATTATATGGGGAAYTATAAGCTTTTCATTTACTTAATACTGTCTCATGCATAATGTAAGGAGAAGAAAAGATAAGCAATATTAGTAAGCCTTTAGCTTTCATAGCTCTCAGATGTAATTTTAATGAGATAAAAGGAAGTTTCAACCTGAAACAAATTGATTTAACACTTTCTGAGCTCTAAAGACACTTACACTGTGACTTCACAATAGTTACTTTCAGTTGGCTTTTTTAATTATTGATTTTCAGCATGAGGAGAGATTTGCAGCAAACATGAGGAAAGCTTTGTTTCATTAAAAGCAGCTTACGTATATATATGTATATATATTGTACTGTAAATCTACTTTTGATGTTCAGAACTTTCCTTGGAGCTGAACTCAGGTTTTTTAGTCTAAAGCCCAAATCAGAAAAAAAACCAAAAAATGCATGTATTTCCTGGGCATTCTGCAGAGAGCAATGCTTGGTATCTCTGATTGATTTCCCTAACCTATTATTGCTGCACTGAGAACAAGAAGTTTCCTCTGACATAAGCAGGTGCTGGCTTTGGGTCCTACATCTCTACAGCRGCTGCTGCACAGGTACAGCTGTTTCTCTTACAAGCCTGGGGTACTGTTCTTGCTAAGCCCTGAAATCATTTAGTTATCTAGTCCCATACCAGGAGATRAAACCCAAATCATTCTATGATTCTGTGATAACTGCACTGCTTCACAGCATCCTTATCTTGTCAGGGCTGTTTCTGTTTTCTGCTTGTCATCCTGTTGCTGTTCTTTTGGATGTGATAAATGCATTAAACTGTTGTCAGTCTTTTCTCTATTTCAGATACATAGAAAAATGACWAAACTTCTAACTTGGTGGGGATTTTTTCAGAAAAAATAATTGAATTCTTAGAATACCACTCATTTTGGAGAGGGGGCAGCACAGTGTGCTTAGTGCATTATGTTCTTAGAGAATTCAGAGTGGCACTGACAGCAGAGACAGAATAATTCAGACTGCTTTGAAAAATCCTGACCTCCCTCCATTATCCTGTAGATTTCAGTCAGCATACCAAACCAAGGAATGGATCCTCTTTAGTGTGAATAATCTCATGTAGTTAGAACTACTTACACCAAGAGAAAAGTATTTTACTTTTCATGTGATATGTACCTTGTATACTGGTAAATTATGTAGAGTTTTTCTTTTAAAATTGCTTTTGAAAAGCAGAAAATCCTCCAGAATAAGCTTGTAATATTGTCCATCACTATCAGAAGCATATCTTCTGCCATCTAGTAATAATGAGAGCAAGAAACAAACAATTCAGGAAAACTATTCCATTAACACAGCACCCAGTTCAAGGCAACAGGTGTTAGACTACCAAAAAACTACTGGTTTTCTGCCAGCACAGATTATTCCAAAGTGTGGAGAAGATTATAACTTGYTGCAATTCCATGAAGTTTTTCTGACACCTGGGACAACTGTGGAAGAATCATTCATTCCTTATTCCTGGCATTCACTGTTCCAATGAGAAAGAAGCAACTGGAATATGGCATTATTAACATCTTAATTCTAGCCAAAGATGATCCTATTTTGACAAATAATCCCATGGCTGGTTAAATTCACCTCAGGATTAACATATATACATCTTCAAAGTATTTTGATTTCAAGTTGAACTGCTCCAAGATCATTGTAGTAATGTCTCAATCTAGAATCAAACTCCCTAGGCAAGACTGACTAACTTTTGAAAAGCCAGAGGATATATAGTATTACAGGGGTGACCCCTGGATCATCACTCACTYCTTGAAATTGAGCCTGAGATATTGGACATAAAACTTAAAAGTCAACAGTAGGTCAGATATAAKCCACAGTCTCTAGAGCAAATGCCACCTGAATAATATCTGAAGTAGGTGTAGCATTCTCTGTTCTTTAAGTGACTTATTAATTCAAATGTCTTGGTTTCAAAGATATTTGTAGAGGGGCTGCCTACTCTGTCATTCTGTTGTCAACTGACAGCAAATTTCACATTCCACTCAATCATTACTCACAAGCACTTGCCTTTTTTCAGTTAATATAGTAAGAATCTTCTTAATATAAGAAAATTGCATACCATGTAGATTCCTTTAAGTAGCAGTAAAAAATAGACTACCTACTTACTTGGTAGCCTTAAATGTCCTCAGAACTGGTGTTTTAAACCCTGCAATAARGTGCATAGTTCTGTTTCCTGGTAAAAGAACAGGTAATTGTTTGTCTGACTCTGAAAGCTTGATTACAAGCAGAAACATAAGATAAAAGGTATCTGTGTGCTAATGGTAATCTCACCATTCTATCTCGTCTGCTGGCACTCCCTTCTGTCATTCAAATACTGCCCAAGTTTTTAACCTGTAAAATAGCTGAAGATCATAAAATATATAAATCTCAGTTCAGGTGGTCTTGGTCCATCCCAGATTTCTGTCTCACAGTGTTTGTGTACAGATTAGTTTGTGAAAACTAGGTACAAGATACTAACCCACTTTCGTGATGATGTGCCAGGCTCCATTATATCAGGGCAGTTAATGATAGTTGACCCCAGGAGATCTGGAAATAATCTGCAGCTGAAAGAAAACAAATCTCAACACAGAAGCTGACTAAATGTCAGGCATTCCCCATGTGTTTTAAGGATGCTGTGTCCTGATGTACAAGGTGACACTGTGCAGTGATAGAACACCTGTAAATAGTGCAAATGGGATCACTTTCTGTGTCTTAACTGCTGCAAGAGAAACTCAGCACAGCTTACATTTTTATTTCYCTGTTAGCAGGCCTGGCAACGGAGAAAATACCAAAAGTGAGAGAAATACAGAAATATCTTCCTCCCAGATCTCCCACTGAAGTGTTGTCTAGCTGAAGATCCAAAAATTGAGAAAATAACTTCTTTCCCCCTTACTGTYTTTTCTTAAGCAAACTGTAGTGATCTGTAACAACTTGTCCAGACAAGCTCCCATAGGTCATTTCAGTCACAGCTCTGACAATTTATTAAAAATTTAATCTCATTTAAATCCATCCCACACACTAATGATAGCCTAATTAATACATGGAATTGGCAGGACTTACCTCAGTATCCACCCATAAATTCTTCTTTAGGTTAATTCTCTTCTGATACTCTTAATGCTGGATTGAAAGGGGGTTGATTATGTTACTGTGATGAATACAGAAGGAACATCAGATGAGTTATGACAAAGGAAGACACAACTTTTTAAATTGGTTTCTGTGAACTAGCTATTTCACAGCATCTCTATTGGGATGACCATTTCAGGACAATGAGAACTCTAATAACATAATGTGGCACAATACCAATGTATTCACTGCACAGAAGAAAGATGTAGCATTTACCTATACAGAATATGCTTTTATAAGGAAAGAGCTGAGGGCACCCACATCCCCTTTAATCTCTGTCAGAAATGTTGCATCCTGAACGAGCTCCACAGAGCTGTTGTTTGATTTAACCTTTTCCAGGTAGCCTAATTTGAGTATGTATAGACACAGTGAGGAATAACATTTGTGTTAAAGGAGAAGCCTCTCCCTGAGCAGTTGCACACAGACCACCACAGACTTCACCTGCTGTGACCTGAGTCCCTCTGCACTTCCTTCTACAGACTTGAYCCTGGGTCCCAGGAGCAGAATCCCAGGCACTGGATTTCTAAAAATAAATAATTTAATGGTGTGGTACAGCAGCAGGCCAGCTCGAGTTGGGTGCCCCTGCAGAGGGACTCAGAACAAAGAAATAATTAAGGCAATTATACCCTTAAAACTCATGTATCCACCCCTCCTCTGCCCTTTAAGCCCTTTGTGTGTAGCTCTTGGTAGAATGGTAATTTTTGGTCTGGGGTCTTTTAAYACCTTATTGGATTTTTTTTCTCTGTGTTCATGCAGGCAGGTTCTTGTCCTGTCAAGCTGCAGCTCCTGCTCATGGCTGTAGCTTCCYTGTATTCTTTTCTGTGCTTCTGGTGTACCTGCTGGCTGGTAGAGCATGGGAAACTGAAAAAGCCCTGGACTCAAGATAAACATTACTTAACATCAACCAAAATGCAYGTTGCCAATCTCCTCACAGTGAAGACAAAACACARCACTGTACCAGATAGTGGGAAAATTAGTAAGAAAATTAACTCTATTCCAGCTGAAAACATATCTAGGYGTGAGCTCACAGTTTGCAGCCTAAGGTTTCAGCAAATCATGCTACTCCTTATGCTGCAAACAAGTCAACAAAGAACATACTAAATCACACAGGATTATGAATCTATGTAACTCATTCTACTTAAAACTTACTTATGCTAAGCATTTTTTATTTCTCAGCATATCACAGAATCACAGAATTTCTAGGTTGGAAGAGACCTTTAAGATCATCAAGTCCAACCCATGTTCTAACACCTCAACTAGATCATGGCACCAAGTGCCCCATMCAGTCTTTTTTTAAACACATCCAGGGATGGTGACTCCACCACCTCCCTGGCCAGCTGTGCCTTATTAACAAGCAAAGGGGTTATAGGAGCTCACTGTTACTAAAAGCAAAGGACTGAACTTGGTGGGCTAAGAAGTTTTTGTTTTGTACCATCCCTGAAAGTAAATCCCTGCTGTGCAATTCATGCCCATTGCCCAGTCTGACTCTGCCTTGGCCTACCTAAAAGTTGTTTATTCTTGCTGCAGCTGACACTCCTGAGAATGAAAGGTCCCTGTTCTGAGAGCTAGTCACAGAGTTCAAATTCAAGTGTTGGRCACCCCACAGGGAGTCTGGTTTGTCCCTGTTTACAGGCTTGAAGGCCACTGCATTGTTACCTCTTTTACAGAAAGAGGTACTGTAAACCCTAGAGTTAAAACCAAGATCTTTAAATGGGTCAGTGAAATCACAACAGAAAAAAAGGTTAGAAAATTATAATTAAAAWTTTTTTAAAAAGTTGAAAAACAGCATATGTGAGGTCTTTTTAAGGAGAAAGATGAAAGCCTTATGATAAAGTAGACTAAATGCTGTCCTGTTATATGCTCAAGTGAGAATCTCTTTGTACCAAGACAGGAGAAAATTGCTGTGGGTCAAGGTAGTGTGATTTACTTTTTTTCCCACTGACTTGCTGCCTTCTGCAGAGATGACAGGCATAAAAGTCACATCATTTCAAAGTCTGTTTCTTCAGACTAAAGGAGCTCCCTCACTAATGGGCAGAGATTTATGAGTTGAGTCCTTTTGGTGAAGGCTGCATGAAGAGCATTCACTATCCATGGATTAGACAAGCAGAAGATGAGTGAACTCTTACTCACATGATTCAAAGATTTAAACATCACAGGCAATTTATGCAATCCTTCTCCTTTATTTTGTCAAGTATAAAAGGCCTGATTCAAAAACTTTTAGTGGAGGCAGTATCTAGTTGTGGAAATAGTGCCTTGACTTTCCATGGGATGATTTAGAATTCTGGACTCAGAAGTGATGGTAAAATTTAAGTTCTTAATTTTCTTTTTGATCCAGCCTGTGTAGAACACTGTGCTGCAAAGTCTACCATGGCTAGCAGGGTTTAAGTGTAACACAAGAAGAATTACAGATCCTTTGTGAAATGATGTGGAATAAGTTTTAAATTGCATTGCAATAATGTTCCTCAAGTATCATCCTAGAGTAAGTGAAACCTTGTAATGAAATTGCTTGCCCACATAATAATTGCAGAGCTGTGTGATTAGAAATTGAAGTGTCACTTTGCATGTGTCATAGTCTTTATTTTGTATGAATATAGCACACATCCATTGTCTGGAAGTTTTTTTTCATGTAACTTTAACACCAGGGTGTTCCTTGGAGTCCACAGACATGTGTTATGTTTTAGAACAGTGTTGTAAATGAGCAATGATTCCGTTGATTTATGGGAATGATCAGACAATTGCTTTATACCTGGGACTGATACACTGTCTACAAGCCCAAGTATCCAAATTCATTATTCTCTAAATCAATAGGTTGCCTTACATAAAACAGATGTATATAAATAAATATGTATTTTATATATACATATAGGATATTTTCTTGTGTTTTTAAGCACTGAAATGTGTAAGCCCTGCTCAGCAATAGCAAAAACAGCTCCACRTTATCAATCCTGTGTTCAGCAGAAATCCAAAACACAGCCTCATATTAGCCACTGGGAAGAAAACTAACTGTACCTCAGCTCAAAYCAGAAGAGCTGCAAGCTTACTTATTTCTAATGTAAAACTTCTGAGTGTTTTTTCCCCATTGTTTCTCACTAAAACCTTGGCAATTTACCCAGACAGCAACTGCACAACTATTGTGGATTTTATCACCTGACTTGACTCCCATGAGGTTCTTAATGTTTGTCACGCTACTAGAAGAACATTWTTTAAATCACAGTTTACTGTCAGTGTGTATCACTGAGCCAGGGCATTTCTCTCTTAGCCAGCACACAGTGTTCTGCTAGAAGCTGKCACTTCCTCATTTCCAAAGGCACTTCTGTTCTTTGTAATTATCATTCTTAGCAAATCAGACATCTCTATATAACCCTGCTCTGCTAAACACTCCTGAGCTTTTCCATGAAGAGCACTATTACCACCTTGTGGCTATTTAAACCATCTATTACACTCAGAAGATCAGCGCTGGTATATTACAGCCTTCTAAATTGACAGCCTTCTCTGCATTATCTTTGCTTTCACCTGCATGCACAAAAACTAGAGGACTAAAGCATTAAGAACAAACAGCCCTTACATGTTCTACATAGTATTTTAAATCAAAGGGGGGGRAAAAAAGCTACAAAGGAAGCTGTAAACCTTGATCCTCCAAATATCTGAAACTTTTCTTCTGGAAACCCTTACCTTTGTTTTCTCCAAAGTTTAGCAAGTTCTGGTTTTTTACCTYTAGGAAAAAATAGTCCAAAAGGGTTATGAGAGCGGGCATAGTAACTCTACTGAAACATCACACTGGTTTAGTAAAAGCAAAGGGAAAAATTATTCCCATGTTCATGGTTAAAAAAATAAGTGCTTGGTAGAAAAGGCACAACTGAASAGAAAATTAGCCCAGGAATATGGTGTGCCTGTCCCCTCTGGTTGATGATTTTGCTGGCAAATGGCACCAGGGAGCTCAGAAGGGAAGTCCCATATCACCAAGTAATGACGAAAGATYGTGCGTAGAGGGTTTCCTGGCTCTTTTCAGAACATATTCAGTGTTCATCTTTTTAGCCATACCTTCTTTCTTCTAAAGGGARGTCCTTCCTGCTGCAAGCTAGCTTCAGCTTTTTATGTGGTTTTGGGGTTATTAATCCTAACAGGATTTGAACGTKCTGCAAAAATTTCTCCCAGTCTGGATAGCATAAAGGTAAACTTTTCAGCAGGCAATGCAAGTCCCTAGCACAATTATCTAGCACAATTTTAAGCATTGTGGTGCCGAAGTCTTATAATATTTCAGAGGGAATTTAGGTGATGCCTGCATCAGCCAGTCTGCTGTGAGGTGTGGGGGCCAGGCACAGCCCCAGCAAAGCCACACCTGAGTGGCTGTAGGTGCCAGTGCAGGGTGTCCTGTGCTGTATGGCCCAGAAGCTGCCATCACGTTGCTGTGGACTTGCCTTGCCACTTTYCTGGAAGGTTTTTGGCCTTGAGATTTTGATGAGTTCATTTTATTTGCTGGATAATGTCACATTTTTGCTGAGAAATAGGTAAACCAAGGGTAACACAGACAAAACTTTGATAGCATAAGTTAATATTGTTCTCCATGCTTTTACCTATAGAGGGGGGTTTATTTTGACATGTTAAGATGTGTATAAAGTTGGGTTTATAAGAGCACAAAAGTTCTTACTTTGATAATGGTTCATATTGCATACAAATAATTAAAATTTCAAATCTCATTGGTAATTCAATACTTGAACTCCTTGCATAGTCTAATAGATACAATCAAGTGCCTTCCTGCAAAATAACACCTCCAAAAAAGTAGTCCTCAAATTATTCTTAGAAAAACAGGATTAAAAGCCTTTACTGCTTYGATTCTTCTGAAGAATACATCCCAAGTCTGTCCATAGAGGTGACTCTACTATGAAGTCACAAAAGATAGTGTGGTAAAATATATTAGGGGTTTTTTCCCCACAAAGGAAAGCCTCCTTTCTGTCTGGCTGAGGTGGAGAATAATGCTTATGCTTAATAATTACTACAGATTATAGACAGAAAAAACAAGTTACATCTTCTTCCCTTTATCCAGTCAACAATATCTGGCTTATCAACACTGGCACAAATATTAATTTTTGGTAATTACTATGTTTTATACTAAAACATAGCTAGAATGGGGAGAAGATCAAAATAATCATTTTGGAATGTTAATCATTATGTCTAATTGAACAGATGTTTGAGGGCTCTGGTGAACAATAAAATGCTGTCTATAATGTGCACTACAAAAAAAAATTCAAACAAAAATTGGCTAGATGGCAAAAAAAGTAAATATTTGGGGGGAAAAGTGTTATATATTTTGAACTACGTAAAATTAATAAAAATTTCACAGATGTGGGGATCCTTCTAAATAATACACAGTATAATTTCTTTAATGGCTAGAATCAGTAGATGGTTCTGATGGCACAAAGTAAGTAGGAATTAATGAACTACATCCTTTGCAGCAGGTGGGAAGGAGTATTGTTGATGGAATAAGGGTGACTATAGTTTTATTTCTGAAATTTTATTTTTTATGCACGATCTGAGATTTGTTAAAACTAATTTATTTTAATAACATTGCTGCACTGACTAAAGTCAAACCTTAGCTGATATAAATGAATGTACTTTCAAAAGTCAACAGCACCACTGCAATTAGTTTCATAGGTCAGGATTTAGCCCTTATATGTTGTATTTGATGAGCTTTATTTTTTAAAAGTGGCTGAGTGGGTAATCAGCAGGAGAGCCAAGCAGGCACATTTTGCAAAACCCTGTTTGGAAAAGTGGTGCAAAAATGTAACATTTAGCTGTAAAAACATGSCTATTTTTCCTGTCTGCTTCCACTGGTTCTCTAAGTCCTAGGGCCTGGGTTCATTCTGCCTGATTTGAAGAAGAAAATCTAAATGTCTCATTTAAAAGGCTGCTCTGGATTCAGGGCCAGCACCCAGGCTCTGCTAGTAGGGAGCAGATTCAAATCTTCATTTTTCAGAACTGCCCTCTTCAGTTCCAGAGCCCAGAGTGCCTGTGGAAAGCCCTAGAAGTTACTCAATGCAAGTGTCCTCAAACTCTGATTTGCAGAAAAGATGCACCAAATTCTCACAGAAACCTTTGGAGAATACATTAAGAAGGATTTTAATTGCTGGAGATAACTATASATATGAAAACTATCAGAAAGCTAATGATTCCTAAAACTACTGTCTTTTAGATCAGAAGCTGAAGAAGAATCAGGTAACAAAATCAWATTGCAGAAAGATCTTAGGGAAGCAGGGTGTGATTCCCCTGTGCTGTTATCTRAATAAACAGTAAGCAAAGAATACTCCTAAAGATTTGACACAGGAACTCACATTGATGAAAATAATTGAAGCATCAGGTTTAGTTTTTGTCATTAAATGCTTTAATATTAATAAATGTAAATAATAGCCATAACAGTCATAAATCTGATCAATTATTTTCCAATAAAATAATTTTTAATGGAATAGAATAATATCAAGGAAATGCATTATCTCATGAACATTCTCAAGGGGAAATTATAGGATCATTATATTCTGAATTAATTATACATGTGTTGGAAAGTGATAAATGGGCAACATGTATTTTAGAAACT
Organism: Alauda arvensis; assembly: GCA_902810485.1. Taxonomy (NCBI): domain Eukaryota; kingdom Metazoa; phylum Chordata; class Aves; order Passeriformes; family Alaudidae; genus Alauda; species Alauda arvensis. The sequence continues at coordinate 1,782,758 of CADDXX010000035.1, forward strand.
GTAAAAAAAATCCAATCTGAATGCTAACAGGTGTTTTAGAATTGCTCCTCAGGCCGACATTCTGTATGAGACTCATGTCTCCAGCTCTCAGAAGGGCTGTATGATCTATGTGTACTTAATTAGAAAAAAAAAAAAATCTGTGGAGATCAATTAAATTTGAAATGCATAAATAGAATCTCAAGGGAATTTGATAAAGTTTTAGGGAATAAGTTGGGGGGGGGGTTTGATAAAGTTTTTTCTCCTTTACAAGCTAAAAGATAAAATTATTCTCATCCTTGCTTCAACTCTGGCTTTTCACAGCTCATCTCTGGGAGGTTCTAAGTGTAGCACATGCATTGACAAATGTCCAGKGCTCTGAGGCATTAAAAATCTTAACAACTTGGCATTTGTATACCCAGMTACTGAATCTGAACAGTAAAGGKATCAGTGAAGCGCAGTTTGCCATGGTGGGGTCATGCTCAGTCCTCAGGCAATTAGGTATCAGAATTATTATTTGCATTTATTTAAAAACAAGTGATAGAATACAAAATACTGACAGGAGTACTGCACCTTTAGTGTACTCTATGAATTGATGAAAAATTGTTCTGCTAATAAGACTTGAGTCTAAACTTTCTTTTAACACTTTTAAACTTAGAAGACTCCTGAGGTAATCTGCATTCTGGACAAACTGCAAAATCCTTCTCTAACTTGCTTCCATGTTGTGTCACTTATCCTGAAATAATTTTAAAATACTTTTGCCACTTTTTAGGGGAGTTATTGATGYGTTTCTTCACATGCTATCTCGTGTCATATCTCCTCATCTCTTTGGAAAAAYGAAAGAGCACTTAAGAATATGTCAGAATCTTTTGTAAATGGACTCACGCCAAGCTGCTCTATGATCTCAGGCAAAAGGAGCTGTATTTTGAACCATGGTAACATTAAACCTGGAAGCAGGATTCTGTCAACCCCAATATCAAGCCCCGTCAAACATCCTCAGTACTCTGAGTCCTATCTAATTTTTCTATGCTAATGTTGCAGTCTGACCTTTCCATGAGTAGACMGGTGAGAAAATACATGTATCCTGTCAACTCCCCAATGACTTCCTAATCTGAACAGACTCTTCTGTGCCAGCTGTGCCACCAGAAATTCCCCCTTTTATGCTGAACTGATTTGCATTGAAACAAGTTTTAATGAGACTACCTGGCAGGWAAGTGAAACATTATATTAAATTATAGGGGCTTTTTGTTATAGGTAGTGCTCAGAATTCAGTATTTCTCCAGAATTTTTASCCAAATAGATTTGATTTCCAATTTTTTATGGTAAACTGGCATCAAATGCTGTGCAGTTGAAGAAGTTCTGTTTAATTAATCCCTGTATCAGGTTCTAAGAACTCTTTTATAGCTCTCATGTTCTCATGTCCCTAATTTGGTCTGGAAAAAAAAATTAATTAAACATTTGGACCTTGAAGGACTTTTCTTCCAYGAATACAACTGTTTCAGTTTCAGCTATGGCTTCCACAAAGTCCTGTGCCACAATTTCATCRGGAGATGTATGGAAAAAGCCTTCTGGGTTTTTCCAGGCATGGAGTTAAAAGTGTTACTTGATAATTTTATCATCATTTGACATTTAATCATCATATCTTGGGTTACAAGAAGAAGCACATTTAGCACAATATTTAAGATTCTCATCTCCCACCTATTTAGTTTCTCTGTGTATAAAAATCACTGTAAAAATATTTGYCACTTTTCCCTATGGCTTTTCTGGCCTGATAGTGACTTTTTGTCTGCAGTGAACTGCCCAGAACTGCTGTTGGTATCAAAATTGGGCATGGTATATTTCCATTGTAATTCCTARCATTCCCTTTGGATTTCTATCCACTACTGAGGTTTAAAAAACCATTTTTAGAGGACTGTGTACAATGAATCTGAGTTACATTTCCAGACATAATTTGGAGCACCAGTATGCGTATGTAAAATTAGAGTTGTTTTTCTCTGCGTACATAATTTGCTTGCATCAGCATTTAATCTCATCTTCCATTTTATTGTCCAGTCATTGAGCATCATGCAAGCCTTCTGGTCATTGTCAGAGTTAAATTTGCATGAAGGGTAATTTCAAATCACTGGCAAACATTACAAGAAATGTTTACTCCTTTTTTCTTTTTTTTTAATTTGGCTTTTGTCTGTAGTGTAAATACAAATTTGAGCTAATCCTACACAACAGTGGAACAGACTATATGCAAATAAGCAATAAATGATACAATGAGATGGAAAAGGGGATTTTTAAATTTTTATTATTATTTTCTACGGAAACTTCACATTCTTTTACTGCCCATTTGCCTCATTGAAACTTACTGTTTTCAAATTGTGGAATAAAGGACATTGGACATTCTTATCAGGTGTTTGTCCAAGAGGTTGATTATGGAGATGTTATTCCAAATATTTGCAGAACTTATGTTTGAGATGAAGTGATTTAAGACATACTTTAAATAAAATAAGTGTTAATAAAATAATAATGCTACTGAAATTGCAAAATTGATCCAGAAGTACAGCCCCTTACTGTGGCTTTCCCCCTTCATATTTGCCAAGATAAGAGGMGTTACMAGGGTGAAGAAACAAGCTGAAAATTGTACCTGTCTCTATTTCAGAATATTCTCAATATGTGTTTGAATGCAGAAGTTATTCAATAAAAGTATGTGGACTGCATTTGGTAATTAGTTTATAATAATCTGGTTTCTATAATATACACATGTAACAGTGCAGCACAATGTAAAACTTTGTGAGCCTCCCTGTTTAGACAGTGCTGTAAATCTTCCTGATCCCATGAGTTTTTCACMATTTCAAATAAYCTCAAATTTCAGAGTTTTGAATAAYCCTTCTAATAGGAKTACTCCAACTCTAAGGAGCTGAAGATATRGTAATTTGATCAAAGCAATAACTGTTTTCAAGTTCCAGCCTATTATTTCTAATTTCTTATCCTTTTCAAAAAGGAAAGAAATTCAATGCTAAAATTAAGTTCCTTTTATTTGATCATAGATTTAGCTACTTTGCCAGAGATGGTTTGCTASTGAGTTCTTCAAATAGATCCTGGATTTTAAGTCAATGAACCACAGTCCATGGAATTCAAAGAAAAGRAAACCTCTTGATTTTAGTGAGCTCTACTTCAAGGTTATGTGAGAAGTGGACATTATTAGTAGAAATGAGAGTTTGGACTTACTGAGCTATACTAATGCACAGAGGTTAAATTTCACTCTATTCTTTTTTTCACATTTTGGGAAGCCCATAAATTTGCCAAATCATGTTGAACTAGCAGCATGTATATTAGCAGTGYATACTTTTTTCACTACTATTAAAAAACAAAAATAAATCCAGTAAAACATAGTATGAAGGATTTGCTCAGAAGCTCACTGGATCTGATGTAACACTTTRGAAAGTGAAAACATCAGACATTAGATCAAATGCTGAGTGACTATCACAGGAAGAGCACAGCCTGAATTGACAGGGTAGGTAAAAAGCACACACTAGTGGCTTGACTTTTAGAATTCTGCTATGCTAAAAGTGAAAAACAGATTAGATAATAAAGGTCTGCAAAATTTCTGTCTGTGCACTCCAGTGCACGTCAGCATTTTGAAAGGATGATATTTTATTGCACTGTGCAGAGGCTGAAAGTCATCTAAATATGAAAACCTTTCTGAGGTTCTGTATCCTCTCAGACCTTTCCTCAGTCTTGATCTGACATTTATTGTGTGCAGGCCYAGCATCCTGGTCCTGCACATCAAAGCTGTTTTGCATGGATTAAACATGGATCCTAGTGCTTTGCTAGACTYACAATAAAGCATCTCATGAAGTACATTTTTCTTGCAGCCAGGAGCTTTTCTTTATTAAGGAGCACAGCCCCAGTGTTCTTGATGACACGGGCAGATTTGTGTAAACCTGCACAGAACACTTACATTTGCATCGCATCAAGCTATGCTCCAGCCAAGGTGCAGTACAGGGGAATAATATGAAATTTATTATGGACAGGAGTTTATTTCATGTCCATGAAAATATGGACAGGAACTAATGTTTCCTTGAAGCACAGAAGTATAGACAGAGCTGTGACTTAAAATGATTCTGCATGGCAGCACTCTGAAGTCACTGTTGTTTCTTGTTGTAACAGATAGAAGAATTAGAAAAGAAAGGCCTCATAAAATCAGGCYTGYTCTAKTCARTTAATAGCCAKYYTGTSAWYTCTTCTAAGTGTRRTTAAGCAAAAACAATCTARGTATGAAAGGTTCATTAACAYAAGAACCTATTCTTGGGTTGAAAAATAAGTGCATCCGTGTAAACAGKAASATCTGTTCCATGAGAACTCATAAAGGAAAAATGTAAACACCCTGAATCTTAGCAYSTWCACACAAATCACCTTCTGACCAAAAAATGAAGTAGTAAGTGTTGCACACAAGGTGTGTGAAAACTGTATAAAATAAATGATGCAAATAAAGAATTTTATGCTTTTCCCACGTGAAGAAAATGGAATCTCGGCTAACTTATTACAATATCTGATGACCCGAGGCAATCGGCCGAGCCCGCCGCGAAAAAGGACGCGGGGCCGAGCCGAGACGGGACTGAGACACAGAATACGCAAAGCCAGGAACGAGCAGCCCTCAGCAAGAAGGAATTCAGGCAGCCAATGCACAAAGTATCGAGAGGCTGCGGCTGCAGCCGGCCCGGGACGGCACCGAACACGGCCGGACAGAACGGGCCGGGCCGGCGGAGCGGGGCCCGGGCGGGAGCGCACGGAAACAAACCCAGCTCCGGGCAGCGCCTGCGGGGCAGCGAACAGGCACCGAAAATGCACCGCGGCCGCTGGGACCGGCACACAGCGGGCTCAAAAACCGCGGTGAGGGCACGGTCAGACACCGGAGATGGGGGAGAGAGCACGGCCCTGAGCCGTGGGGAACGGCCGAGAGCCGGGAAATTCATTGTGTGCGAGGGGAGGCGGGGCACGGGCTGGRGAAATACGACGTGAAATACCACGTGAAAATACGTTAAATACTACATGAAATACGACGTTAAATACTACGTAAAATACGACGCAGCGAGCCGCGGAGCCGCGATCCAAGATTGTGTGGCAGCTGCGGCCGAAAAGTCGCGGATAATACGCATGGATGATACGCGCCACGGCGCGTAAAGTGCGCCAAAATTCGCACCACAGAGCCACGATCGAGAATCATAGGAGACCTCCGGCCAAAAAGTCGTAGATAATACGCAGTGGATACTTCGCGCCGCGGCGCGTAATATGMGCGGRCTGCGGCCGCGSGGTAACGTCCAGAGTGGGAGTTTAAACAAGGGGTAAAMTACGGGAAATCTCAGATCCCGAATTCCAGCTAACGAAAAAGCGATAATATGTATGYGGGCACTTATATTGCGCAAACAGGGTATAAAACAAGATAAAATGAAATTGCTAAATTTATTGCTACGGCGYAGAAAACAACGTGAAAGKTGATGTACAAAGTGCCTTTCCTATTGGAAGGCGGGACGAGTTGGGGCRGTTTTTGTGGGCAGTGGCCATAGGGGAAGATATGGTAGCCACAAAATCGTTACCAACATGGTATTTTATTAGAAATTCGTTTTTAAAACTACACTCCGGCGGAGGGACCGCAGCTGCTGCGGATCCGCCCCCCGCGGGCTCCAGAGACCTCTCGGTCAGCACCTCCTGTGTTTGTAGGTCCGGTTCTGTTCCCTCTGCCCACGAACGATGGATAAAATTACCTTTTAGTTCCGTTTTTCATGTTGAAAACACTATTTTAAAATGTTCCAGGCACTTTGGAACTGCTGTCACTCTGAGCCATTTGAAGCTGCCCGGGGAACCCAACCAAAATCCGGGAGGCGGARTCTGTTTGCGTGCGCCTCCGTGAAATGGTTCCGGCAAGGAACAGTGTCCCTGAGCGGCGCGGGGTGGGGGCTCCCGCTCCAGGGAAGCCGCGGTGGCCGCGGTGGCGGGTGGTGGCCGCGGTGGCGGGCGGTGGCCGCGGCGGCTCCGCGCGGGTGAATTTTATCCTGCAGGAACTCCCGAGCCCCGGGCGCAGGTCGGTTCGCAGCTCCATGCGGAACGTGCGAGCTCTGCAGACGGCAGGCCCCGGACAGCGTTCCCTGCAGCACCGTTGCCATGGCACTGCCAGCCGCTCTCGCCCCGCTGTTCAATGGCCCGGCGGCTCTGCCGGCCGGGCCCCTGGCGCATCAAATCAGGCCTGCTCTATTCAATTAATAGCCAGTCTGTCAACTCTGCTAAGTGTAATTAAGCAATTTGCAAGTTCCCATGTGAAAACAGTCTTGGTATGAAAGGTTTGTTAACACAAACCCCTGTTCTTGGGTTGAAAGATCAGTGCATCTGTGTAAACAATAGGATCTGTTCCATGAGAACCCATAAAGGAAAGATGTAAACAACCGGAATCTCAGCAGGTGCACACAAATCACCTTTTGACCAAAATGGGAAGTAGTAAGAAAACTCCCAGTCAATAGGTGTTGCACACGAGGTCTGAAAACTGTATAAAATAATAAGTGATGTGAATAAAGAATTGGCTTTTCCCACATGAGGAAAATGGAATTTCGGCGAATTTATTACAATAGTTTCTCTGTTGTTTAAAGTGCCCAGTGTATATAATGTACATGTTTTATTTTGCTGTAATATTACAGAGTATAGATGCAGTGTAATCTTACCATTTACCRCAGGCTTTGTATATGATGCATTGTTTGCTGGTATGTACGTAATTATGAAATGAAACAACTTCGTTGCTCTTTATTTTTATTTTTTCATTTACCTACAGAAATATTGTACCAAAGCAAAACTATACACTATAACATTGCAGGAGAGGGAGGGGAAAAAAAAAACNAACCAACCAGAGGGCAGAATGCTGTTCACCATTTATCAGATAAATGCAAACAATACTTCTTAACTTCAGGTCATTTTGGTCTTTTGTTTAGAATTTAGTCTTAATCTACACTGCARCAAAATAAAAATGCATTCTTCAAGACTGGTTAATTTCCTCTGGTGTAGGTAGCTTGTCAAGTGCTCCCATCTCTGCAAAAGATGGAAAAAAAGATAATTAACACATATGTAAATATGCATATTTATCTTAGCAATTAAGTAATGAAATCCAGTTYCAGTAATTTAATTTTTTWWAATATTTTATCTCAACTATAAGAGGCAAATCTTTGAACTTTTCAGATTTTAATTTATAAAACACTGGGCTTTTTTCTTTTGAATGTCAGTCATACTTCCTGATACAATTTCAACATTTTAGAARCAGCAGTGACAGAACAACGATTATATTAATTTTATTATGTCAATTGATATTGCTGGATCCCARCATCTCATAAGACTTAATATTATCTAATTACAGCTGCCATCCTTCATGTTGCTCTTTACGAGAAGCACTTAAAGCTGGAAGGAATCATTTCCAAGAGAAAGAGATGAAGGCCACTTTTAGTTATTACCAAGGTACTTCTTAGCAATAAAAATACTGYCTTTTTCTTGCAGATTAAAATGTATATCTAATCTGAGTAACTCTTGCCTGAATCTGAACCCCATGAGTGGGGGTTTTGCCCCTTCCCCCACCAAGGAACATAGCTAAAACAATGTATTTAATGCAGAAAGGTTTCATTTAAGCAAACGTGTTAAAGGATTTCTATCATTAAAAAATATGGTTTTCACCTGCTTAATTTACAGTTCTAGGTTTGTGTAAGAAACTAAGCCTTCCCAATAAATATTGGTAAGAGATAATACGTGATAACATTCTGTGTCTGTTGCAACCTGAGAATACAAGAACTATGTCTGGAAAAAGCCAGATCTGGTGATTCATTCTTTGTTTTTCATGAGGACATGGTAATACCAGCACAACTCTGAATAAAAACAACTGTTTGTCATCACTGTCCTAAGAAGGGAGCCTTTTCAGCTCTTGTTCCAGTGAACAAGTAATTTGTAGTTCTGTGAGATGCTTTTTATTTTCTTGTCTGATTTAGCGGATTTTAGCCTATGCAGAGGGTGTGTGCTTGAGCTTGTTTTACACCATTTTTGCTGTGTTCAAATATTGGTTTTATTTCCTAGGCTCACACAGCATAGTAAAGGAGTGTTTTGGGCTCTCTCTTCACAGTGGTACAACAAACTACTACATTCTCCACAGTAAATATTTCTGCTAATAGTCTATTTGAATTATTTCAGGCTCTTAGGACTAGCTATAAAGAGGTTTTGTTTTCAAATGCAAAATCGATTTGATAACCTCTGGGTTCACATTTTCAGTAATAAGAATTATTTTCCTTGGGTGGATACAAATAATTCAGAAAACAATGGGTAAAAAGCATCCCAGGTATGCAGAAAATGGTCTCTCAGCCCATTATTGAAAGTCTCTTTCAATAATGAAATTAAAACACAAATATAAATACAGTTCCACAGCATACACTTCCCACAAAGCTGCTTATAATTTGTTGTATACAAAAGTAAGAATATAGAAGTTACTGATTTATTGAATTGTCTACTTTTTGACAATTCAGAAATACTCCTCAAACCTTTGCAGTGGAATAACTTTTCTCTACTTGTTGCTTTCTTTGCAACTATGTGATTTTATACATTTTGTAGACCGTTTAGAAGAGCTGAAGAGGTTTTTAAAAGCTGAACACTGGATTTGGGGTTTTTTTAAAGCAAAACTAATGAAAACTCAGAAGCAGATAAATTTCTTCCTCACTGAATTCCATAGTAAAGCTACCATTCTTACAGAATCAGCTCAGCATTACAACTCTTGTCACAACTGTGAGGCTGTACAGTTTTTACTTCAGAGCATCCTGAGCTGTTTGCCAGTGTTGTTGCAATTTTGTCATGCAACTTTATTGTAGAAGACGTGCAAAAAAGAGATGTATTTCTTTTGTCACTAACAAGAGATGAAATGGTATCAGAACTCCGCTACATCAGGTCTCCACTGATCTGCAGTTCTTCAGGATCACCTGCACTCTGTGTGTGTGAGTGATCCCAGAGGCTGTTCCAAGCCTTGCACACTCAAATCTGCAGCAGATGTGTACATTAAGGGATAGTTTTTTCTCTTCAGTAAATTTCCTACCAGAAACTGTGAAAGATGAAAAAGTATTCACTAACCTTTCAGATGCAAGTAAGTCAAAAATTCAATTACTGTGCGCACAACGTTGTCATCAGCCACGGGTCTCCCAAGGTTCCCTGTGAAACAAGCTGGGTGTTATTTAGAGTTAACATGGTTCAAAGATACATCATAGGAAATATTGTGGCTAAGTTTATGAGTACTCTAGGGCGGGGGGAAAAAACTCCAAAACTACCTGAAATTCCTTTCTCCTTAAAATCCTTGATGGAAAACTTCATTTCATGGAAGGGCAAACCCCTATAAGGTGGATAACTGGAATTCTCAGAATCAAAATCACCCAGCTTTTTATGCCATTGCTGTATAGCAGCTGCTTTGACACCTTAATGCTTGTGGTCTCTCAGCCCTATGAAATCTGTAGCAGAAGAGAGTTATCCTCTGTTCCCAACTCTCTCCCTTGTGCCCATCTGGGCCTGCAGGGATAGGTGGAATTTCAAATTTAGCAAACAAATTCATTAGCTTTACAGAACAGTTAAGTTTTTTTTAGTTCATGTAGCCTGACTTAGTTCCAAATAAGCCTTTCAAATGATACAGAAGTGATTTGTAGCCCAAAACCTAGGCATGGGTGTTTTTCCTAAAAGTCCAGAAAGCTATGTTTTTACATAGATACCTAATCCAATACACTTGTCTTTGAGGTTGTGAAAATTGCTTTTTCATGCTATTTCAGTGGCCTCATTGGTACTTGTTATTGCACTTTTGAGAAGGATGCTTCCTGCATCTGTTAATGAGAGAAAAAAAACCAGCAGGGGCTTGGAGGAAGACACCTTGTTACTTTTAGGAGGATGGATAATTGCTCTCTATTAAGAACAAATGGTAAGTAATTTCCCCAAGATTTTTAATTCTCTGCACGCAGATGTGGGTACCAGAACCAACAGTCCATTATTTTATCACTGAAAACATTATCAGATGGGTGAAAAAGCAGACTGAGCTCTGTAGCACAAATTAAAAACTTTGTTGAGGGTTGCAAGGGACACAAAGGTTTCTGGTACAAGGAGAATAAGCATTTAAGAATGCATTKAATAGACTTGCACCTAAAAATCATGTCTTCCACTCTTTGAACTCACACAAAGATGTTAGTATTATTTGCATTAACATTACTCTTTTATTTGAACTTTTCCGTAACTTTTATTCTCACCTAACCTGTTATGGATTTTTATTATTATTATATTACTCACATTTTTACCCAGATTTTATTATCCATCTGATATTTACTGGATAAATATTTTTCCTCAGTGACTTGGAAATATTGTACTTATGTATTGTTCTGCTATTGACCTTAATTCTGCATAGTGGATAACTTGCAGATTTCAGTAAACAAACCATTATGATCTTGTAACTTGAGGGTTTGACTAATCATGCTCACAAATGGTTGTAGTTTTGTTGTGTTTTTTTTCCTGGACCTGGTGTTCAGTCCCTAATACAACTTAGAAGTTTTTCTAGGTTATCTGGAGAGCTTATGCATTTTGCAGCATTCCTTCAAGGAGAGCACAGTCCTTTGCATGAACCCTTTTACATTAATAAAATAATATGTGCATATATTGCCATTTTAAGGGGCTTTTGCAAATAATCAGGAGAAATCCTTAATTTTCTATTAAAATAATATACTGATTACTTTATGCATTTCTGATGCATTTTATATATATAAATATTTAAATCTCCTTTGGGTAGGAACTCTCTAATAAACTTCAGCTTCAAAGAAACATTTGGTGAGGGAAGAGAATGAAGCTCATAGCAGAGGCAGCTGTATAGTTCTGAAGTCTCATCCTGACAAGTTTGGTTGGGTTTATCTGCAGTTGTGGAGGCTCAACAATACCCAGCAAGAGAATTCCATAAATCCATAAATTCATATTTCTGTAAGGGACCTGGTACATGCATAAATGGCAACATGTTGCAATGTGATCTCTACTGCTGGATTACAAATCCCTTGCTTTTACATTGTTTTTGACTGGCCATATTTTGTTTTAATACTGCTATTTGTGACAGCAGGGTTGGGGTTTTTTTTCCTTTAAAGGCAACAGTAAAAATCCAAAGCAAAAAACCAAAAAAAAAAAAAACCAAAAAAAAAACAAAAACCAAAAAAAAAAAACACCACACACACAAATCCCTACTCTGTCACTGAGTACCAGAAGTGAACTGACTCCTTCAGAGAGTATTAAAAATTCAAAAATGTATTCATGTTTCTCTTCCCTTTATGAAGCATGTATGTATAAAATTGTAATTAATTACATGTCCTTTATTTAGGAACCTGTGTAGTGTTAACTAGGTTTGTGCTGTTCTGGGTGCATTTAAAACGGGCTCCAAAACCTTTGTTTTGCCCCCATTAGTGCAGTGATAAATGTACTCAGTAAGTACTGTGGTCACTTTTATCAGCCTAAGGATGAGATTAATCCCAGCTCACTTTAGATTTCTGCAGCAGGTTCAGTTTCTCCTCAGGAGATAAAACAGGTTTTTCCAGAAGTTTCTGCACCTTATCCTGAAATAGGTGTTCAAAATAAAGCCTAAATTTCATTAGCTTCTCTTCATAAAGGGAGGCTAGACATACATTTTAGAGGCCCAGCTTTGGATGACAAATCCAGAACAAAGCTGCACCCTTTTCATTGCCATTCACTAAATTCTGACACATGCAACATCTAAGCATTTTGACTTCAGCTGTGACCAGGTTCTCAATCGTTTAATGCACATAATCCACCTTGCTTAATCATAGAAATACTGAGACTTGGTATTTTTTAGAGCCTTCATTATTGAAAGACCCCTTTGTGGACTCTTCTTAACCAAAAAACAATTAACTCTGGAGTGGCTAGAGTGGCATTTGAAACACCTATCTGAACACATGAAAAGAGAAAAAACACCCAGTTTTTTCAAAGCAATATGATCTATTACACATTTAAAGCAACAAAATTATGATACATTTTCCTAATCAGATGTTGTAATCTGTGACCATACAAAATCACACCGAATGGCCAAATGTCATTTTTCTTCCTTTCATATGTTTATTAGGATTTCTGTAAAAATGCAGAAATAGATTTGTAACCAAGCAGTCAGTTCAATAGTCAATCAATTATTTAACATAAAAAAACAAATCAAAAATGCTGGGTTCCAGATTTTCATTACCTGCTTTAATATCCTCATCAGGTGGTATTTCACGTTTACCAGTGAAACCATGCTTGTCATTAAAAGATCTGTGGTTATCTACTGCATCTGATAAATAAATTAAAAATCAGAGGAGTTAATTAACTTAGCAGCAACCTTTCTTATATTGCTTGCTTTTCATGGATTTCAATGAAAAGATCCTGATGGGCAGTTTTGACGTACAAAATTACAAGAAGTTATGTGTCATTAAATACAATAACCTTTCTTGTAAATTTGTGCTTGTGATTTATCTAAATCACAGACCCAGTCCTGTGCTACATACTTGCTGAAGCTACTACTGGATTCAGAAGTTGTAAAGAAAAATGTAAGGGTATTTCTGCATATAAACTGGGAAGTTATTCTTACTACTCTTTTCTCTAAGAGAGTCTTGCTGGTGAGTTTGCTTAAAAGGAACCTGCAGATAGTTCACATGAATAACCTTCAGAAACTGTCTTACATGCCCCTGGTGCCTCTCCTCTCCCTCCTTGCAATGGGCATTTCCTTTACCAGTAAAAGCTGATCAATGTGACCTGCAACAAAGGATGATTCCTATTATCCAGTCTTAGATGTCAAATATAAGTCTTTGACAAGCTCATTTCCCCACAGTAATTTTTCCAATTTGCTTAGATCTGCTTTGGGCAAATATACTTGCAGACATTTACAGAATCAGTTAATACATTTAAGATGCATTACATTTCTTTTCCTTTTTTTATGTATCCTTATTGTTAGCTAAAAAGAATGAAGAGAGTCAGAGTACGTATGCATAGTATTTGTCTATGTGTTACTGAGATGGAAAATATAAAACACTGGTGATGAATTTTCCAGATTCACAAGAATTAATGGTAAAAGGACAAATATTTGAGACAGCTTAGTTCTGCATCACTTTTCTTACAACCTGCATTTGTTATCTCCACCTGTAAACCAGTACTCCTGTATTTTGAGCACCTTGTATATTGATTTTTCACATAGTGAAGTGTTAACAGTCTTGTGTTTGCAAGTTACTGTTTCAATTTATTTTGCTTTCATTAAAAAAAAAGTAGTATAATAAAGTCAAGTAGTAAAAATTTGTAAAAAGATTTAAAGGTGAAATCTGAAATACATGGAGAAATGCCAAATGCCACGTTTTGTCATTCTGCTGTGATATCTAAGGTGCTGTAAGATTTTTTAACACTTCTGGTGGTGATATATTTGTCATGTGAAAATTAMAGTTCAGAAGCACAAAACATGAGCAGATGTGTTCCTGGACATAAGGCCTCCCATCACACTTCTTTAGAAAAGAACAGCTGTTGCCTAAGACAACTCAGTTCTATAAGAAGCATGTAACAAACATCGAAACAAATGTTTTCCCAAAAGAGTTTCTTCAGTCTTGCAGGTTTAGACAAAATTGCTATATTCAGAGAAGGGAATAACACAATTTTTGCATTTTGAAATAATAGCGGGGGGGGGAGGGGGAGGAAGTGCATGACTTACGTGGCCCGAGGAGATAACCAGCGCTATTCAATGTCCAGCCCCTTTTGTCTTTTGCCTTAAAGAAAAAAAACACAAGTATGTTATTGCACGACAAAAACCAAGAAAAAAAAATTTAAATAGAGCCAACCATATTGAAGTAATATTGTTGAGCTCTTGCCCCTCCCTGTCTAAGTCTATAGTGTTGCTRTTGACATCCAAGTGGTTTGACGGTTTCACACCACATAAGTGACGGCTGCAAGTCACACTTCGGAGGCAGAAATTCCTACTTCGCACTTGAAGTTTATATTACCACCCGATAGCCGCCTTAGCAAACAGCAATGCTTCTTTTTATTGCTTGGATTTACAGGACAACCTCTTCATAAAAGATGTCCATATGTACATCATCTTTTCTGAGGCAGGTGGGACACCCATTCAATATTGGTCTAGCAACTAGACATTCTTAATCATAGTATTTTTTTACAAGGGAGCTAGTATTTAAAATGTCCAAATTCTTAGCTGAAAAAAGAAAAACCCAAGAAACTGTTTTTAGCCCGAAATGCTTTTGAGTGCTCCATCCTTTGCAATCCCTATATCAAAGAACAGCGTKCATCCGTGGGAGGTTCACGGTTCCTCGCTAGCTGAGACGCGGATACTTACTGAGAAAACCAGCCCGAGCGTTTCCGAGAGGGTGGCACAAAGGATTAAAGACAGAAACAGGAAACTGGTGCACCTCTGCATCTGGAAGAAACCGCACCGGGGTAAACGCTCTGCCTGCCCCGGGGCACGGGCGACTGGGTGGGGAGTGGGGGCGAACGTGCTCCCCACGGCGGCAGCCAGGGCTCGGCAGCCCAATTCCCGCTGGGAGAAGGGCGGGGGGGACGAGGGGGTACAGTACCTTGAGCTGGGGCGGTGTGTGGCTGGCAGAGCTGCCGTGGCGCGGCCGGAGCGGGGCTGGTGGCACGGCGGGCTCTCACTGCATGGCCGCGGCCCCGCCGCGCTCCCGCCGCGCTTTATGGGCTGCGGAGCGGCCGCGCCGGCGGAGCCCAGAGCCGCCCACCGCCTCCCCCCGCCTCCCCCGGGCCATTTCCCCCTCGCCGCCCGCCGCTCTGGGAAGGGCAGAAATTACGGCAATCCAATTAGAGGTACTTGGAAGCACGACGCAGGGAGCCGGGAGCTGCGGTGCGGGCGGTCACCCCTGCCCTGTGCCCGTGGTGTCGGGGGCGAGGGGGGACAAGGGTGCGAACGGGAATGCATAGCGCTTCTCAGAGACTCGGGTACGGGGGCAGCGCTAAACACACGTGTCTGCGTGTGCTGCTGGCCGACAAGAGCTACGGCGTTTGGGGACAGTGAAGACTTCACCCAGCTCTGCTCTGCTTTCGAGCCTTGCAGGTCCCTGGGGTTCACCCGCGGCCCCTTGAAATCCCTTTGAAATCCCTATGACTCGTGCGCGGTGCTCCAGCATCAGTGAGAGGARCTGCTAAAAGTCTGTACTTCTGCCGCTCTGCATCCCAGACAGCACTTACAGCACTTATTTCAGGGCTATATAGAAATGCCAGGGATTTAGCCCTGGCCGGGGCATTTACAACCAGTGGAGTTTCACCAGTTTGCTTTTCTTACTTGTGGCTACAGCTGGCATCGGGATGTGCAAAACTGAATTACAAAGCAGAGATTCCAGTATTAGTTCCATTTTTTCCCCCTGCAAATTGTACTTTCTCTACAACAAATTAGTTTATTCACTGCAAGTCCCTCAAATTCATTTCTCTTTCGATAGGAAAACATCGCAGATGTTGCACAGAATAAGTTATACTTACAGCTCATTTTCCAGAAACTGCTAGAGTTTCTGCAGACTTTTGAACAACACACTTATCATTCACTAGTCTAAAAGCAAGCCTTTTTTAACTTTAATGTAGCATAATATTCATAATTCAAGCTAGAAGCAGAATCTGTGTCTTGTATATCTATTTCCTACCCTCTTTTGCTGGCTGCAGTAGAGTTATAATAGTCTAGCCTTGTCTTTTGGTCTCTGGGCAAAAACTGCTGGGATAAAGTTTATTTTATGCAATTCTTAAATGCTGATGTACACACATAGGAAACTCAGCCTTGCAGATATTATTTTGATACTTTTTATCATTTGCTAAAGGTGTTCTCTCAGCTGTTGCATGATCCTCACAATTCAGATTAGATTGATATGGAAAATCGCAATATAATTTTTGCAAAGTGATGTTTTCCTTTACCTTATCAAAAGTGCACTTGTGACTGAAATCCCCTAGTTTTCAGCTGTTAAATTCCACTAAGTAATTTTTGAAACATGAAGCTTCCTTGTGACACAAAATGCTTTCTTTTTTGTTATGTTATTTGAAAAAAACCCACAGAAGTTATATCAAGACATGCACAATTTTCCATTCAAGAAATGTTACAAAAATGTATTAATTCTGTGTGCTTTGACTAATTTTATTTTTGATGTTCCTGTAAAATGTATTTGAACCCTGCACTTTTAATTCTGATTTTTCATCCACAGTACTTGCACCTTCCTGTCAAATCAGAGTGAAATGATCTCTTCTTCTGCACTAGAGTCAGATGCAAAAGAAAGCCTTCTTGTATACTGAAAAGCTTAATCTATCACTTGCCTATCATACTTTTTGGTCTAAATCTATYTCTATGTTAATGTCAATTAAACCATTTTATCAGTCATTCCTACAATTGATGTTCCCATTCCCACAATTTTCTTTCTCAAGAATGCTATTAGTCCTTTTTTTATTCCATAGAAATTTTAAATCTCACTGCTCAGAGGAAAAAAATGAGCATTAGTCTGAAGCCTGCCTTTCCTAGCTTGGCCTGACTAATGGCCATCTCTGTGACTGCACAGCTTATTCTCATTGAGGAGACCCTTCAGTGTACTAATTCTCCATTGATTTATTTATTGTCTGCTTAATTGTAAAGGCTAAATGCAATTTGCAGTAGCTGTTGGGTTATGCCTAATCCTCACCAGAGGTCCATTATCAGATAAACTCACAATGAAGCTCATCTAAACTTCACTCAAGTCAATGGAACAATAAGCACTGATAACTAAACTGTCTCTGATGTCTCTAAACTGATACAAGAGAGACAGGATTGGCTGTCTCACACAGCAACATGTATATGCAGTTTTATAGATGTGATTGTAACTGCATTTCAAAAACAATTAAAAGAAAACAGGAAAGAATACTGTTTGCAGCCAGAGCAAAAATTTTGAATTTTTAAGGAAATGATAATATGGATTAAATAAATTACAGTATTGAAACATTGGACTTGGGAAATAAAATTATTTCATTTTTGTCAGTGGAGGTTTCATTTTGAGAGCAAACAGTAAATCCAAAGGATTCAACCATGTCTTCAATGATAAAAATTTCTCTTTTATACAGTTGATGAGGTAGGATGGACCATTTAAATTTCAATTAGGAAAAAAAAAACAAAACCATACAGAATGGCTATCTTGTATGGTAGGAAAAACACTGAATGAAAGTGGATTTTGCATTGTTTTTTCAAAGGGTCTGGAGTCTGCAGTTGCCTCCCTTCACAGCTGAGATTACTGAGAGATAATGAATGAAGCAGGAAAAAGCATGTCTGGTATTTCTGTGTTGAAGTTGTCTAATAGGGTTGTTTTCACCAACTCACTAATGAATACTAAAATCAAATATTGGAAACTGCTCCAGTCACAGTGATGTCTGTTTGCACAAAAAATGAGTGAGGTTTTTTCCCAATTCCCAGGCAACATCAAGTGTAAACATACTGTGTAAGACCTTTCTCAGGTATGCACACAAAACCTTTAATATAATATGAGCAATTGTAATGAATTCTAGGCTTGAAAGAGAAATTTTAAAATATCTCCCATATATGAGTAATTCAGTAAAACAATGACATTACAGAAAGTAAATGCTTTATTGGAGGAGTGTCATCATCCAGCTAACTAGAAAAGCTTGGTTGCAGAAGTTCAAGATGTTAGTTTTGAATCCTATTCAATATTTACCAGGTGATCACTCAAATGCAGTGACACCAGTAACTTAATGTTGCTGTCTTTTCTGTGCTGGAAACAACTTTAAATTTTTGAGATCTGTGTTTCCAGCCTGAATAGAGAGATTTATTATAACTGAGTGTGGAGAAGACAAATGCAAGACTTTCAGTGGCTAAATCTGAATGGGAAGGCACAGAGCTCTTTCTAACAGAGTATGGACACTGAGAGATCCAGAAGCAAAGAGGCATTCCAGTTGCCATCAAGGCTGAGAATTGCTTCACTGATCTAAAGACTTACTGCTGTTCTTGTGGTAGATGAGTCTGCTGGTTCTGCCAACACTGAAAAGTTTTTTAAAGTTTTTCTTTCAGCTCAAAACTTACCCCAGCCCTCAGCATTTACATCTCAGCTGCCCATTGTTAACCTAAGCAGAGATCAGTTGAAAATGATGCTGTCTGCATCTGAAGGTGACAGAACTTCAGTGTGCAGCTATCATTTTGTAAGTAGTTGGCTCTTAAGTCTTAAAGAAACCTCATGATTATTCTTTCCTGCTCATGCATACAATTACTCCCTTCTTTAATGGAGGTAGAACAGAGAAAAGGTTGTTGTGTTTTGTTTTAAGAAAAATTATTAATAAGAAAAGTTTCATTCATCCTTCCAAACCCTTTGATATTGTTTTCTTCCCATTTTGTAATTTCTATGAAATATAGGCAATTTTCACTGAGTGAATCTGTTGCATGTTTTACCACCTCAGCATCAAATAGAACTAAGTATTATAGATATCTTCTGAATGAAAGGCTATTTTCTATTCTCAGTTACACTGATAACAACCAACAATTTCCTCTTATCCCATCATTCAGTGTGTTGCCAGAGCTATGGTTTACAAATGTATACCATTGCACCAAAACTGTGACTACCACATTAGATCATCTCTTGTATTTTTTAAATTATTTTTGATTCAAAAAGCATGGTGAGTTTTAGACTAATTGYGTATGTATAAAAAAGAAACCACAGAATAAACACTTCAGAGAAAAATTCTGAAAGTTGGTTACTATACACATCAATAATATTATGAGAAATTATTAAAAAACCACTAAATCTTGATTCCTGCTTCCTTACAGGCAAATAATATATTAATTTGAGTAAAATAAGCCAGTAGATTCAAACCTCTCATGGACAGATTTCTCACCAGCACAAAGATATGAGCTTCATTTCCTAAAGTCAGACAGAACCAGAGGCTCTCCTGATGACAGTTTATCTGAGAAGAGCACTGAGAATTTGAATATTCTAAGGAAGTGTTCATTTTCAAGTGTTTCTGGTTCGAATAGTAGTGGATCAATTCAGATTGCACATCTACTGCCATTCCCAGTGTATGCATCCCCAGAACACTTTTATTTGGGCTCAGAGGATACATGCAGAAGGCTCACTGAAATTCCAGGAAACCTCCTCCTTTGTAGCCAAGGAGAAGGATGGGTCAGAGGCACTGCCTCTCAGAAGCAAACACAGCTTTATATATCTCAGCTCTGTAAGGGGCTGAGTTTGGCACTCAGCTCCTGCTAATATTAGAGCTCAGCTTCTCTGACTCTCTGCATTCAAGTGGGAACCTCTGACTCACAGGGCTTATTCAGGATTTAGAGTTGCAGAGGCTCCTTTACCAAAGTCTGAATTCTGATGCTTACCTGAAGGAGGCTGATCCTTGGCTTTTTATTAATTAAATGGCCTTTTCAATTTAATTCCTCACTCACCGGTGATCCCTCCTCCCTTGATCAGCTTCAGGGGAAGCTCACACCTACCAAACACAAGGGAGTTTCAGGTCGTGCAAGATCTCAGGAGGAATTCCTGCCCACCCAATCCCTATAGGGCTGCATGCTGCTTAACATCCTCCACTGGATGATGGGACTGAAAGCACCTTCTCCAAATCTGCTGGTGGCACCAAACTGGGTGGTGCATTGAACACGTCAGAAGGGATATCTTACAGGGAGAGCTGGACAGGCTGGAAGAGTGGGATAAGAAAAGCACCATGAAGTTTTACACAGGCAAAGCTATACCGCTGGGATGGCATAACCCAAGTTCCCAGGACAGGCTAGTATCCATCTGTCTGAGGAGGAACCTTGGTGAAAGGGACCTGGAAATCCTGGTGGACAAGATAACATGAGCCCACAGTGTGCTGCTGCAGCAAGGAAGGCCAACTGGATCCTAGGCTGTATCCATGGAGCAGAGATAGAGTCATCCAGTCTAGTCAGCACTTGTCAGTACTGTGCTCAGTCCTGGCATGCACCATTCAAAAAAGACATGGACACATTGGAGAGGGCTCAAAGGAGGGCCACAAAGGGGATCAAAGAGCTGGAGAATCTGCTCTGTGGGGAAAGACTTAAGGAGTTAGGTCTTTTCACCCTGGAGAAGAGGAGGYTTACGGGAATCTCACCATAGTTTCCAGGTGCCAAAAGGCAACCACAAAAAGTATGAATGCTCTCTCTTCACAAGGACACACACGGAGAGGACAAAGAGCAGAGGGCACAAGCTGTACTCAGAGAGGTTTCATTTTGATGTAAAAGAGGAATTATTTACAATGAAAACAATGTCCCAGGGCCTTAGTGGAGTTCCCATCATGGAGATTTTAAAGTCAAGTGGTCAGGGTACTAAACAAGAGGTGATTTTTTGAGGTCCATTCCAACCTGAGCTAAATTACAATAAGTGCTTTACCAAATTATGTGTACTAAAATGAGAAGCCACAGAAAAGCAGGTCAGTGTTTTCATGGCTCCTATTTTTTAACAGGACACAGTGCCAGCTGCTTCATTAGCAAGTATGCTGCAACCTTGTAATACAAAAAGCCTCACAAGCAGGCATTTCAGACATGAGATGCATTCACAGTAATTCAAAAAGGAGCTACAGAATAATACTTACATCAAATATTTTCCAAAGGTATTTTCATATTAAGTTCATTGAAGTGTAAAAAAAAAACAGGTATAATATTAAAAGATTGATATTCAGCTACAAAATACACTTTTGCATTTTGTTTGTTACTGGATTTTATTTTGTTAAAGCRTAAAATAGAGTTAGCAGGATGATAATATGCAGCCTTCATTATCGTACTGTAAGTGCACCCAGTTAGTCTTTTTCTGCTGTGATAAGAAATGCCACCTTACAGGCTCACTGTGTAATTTGAAAATAGGTTAGAGAAAATTGGGTGGAATACCTTTTTTGTTGTCCTTGACATTCCTTACTATGTTTAATTCCAAGTGGACCTGAGTGTTCCTCATCACATCTCTGCATACTCAGACAGCRTTCCTATATTCCTCTCAAACAGCCTGTCCTTTTTTCAGCAATTTGTAAACTTTCTTCTTCCTTTTGGGTTTTGCCAGAAGCTCTTTGCTCATCCATGCAGGTTTCCTGCTCTGCTCTGTGATTTCTTATTCATAGGGATGCACCAATCTTGAGGTTGAAGGAAGCGATGCTTGAGTATTAACCAGGTCTCTTGAACACCCTGACCTTCTGGATCCCTAACTCTTGGGATTTCTCCAGGTAAATCCTTGAGGAGGCCAAAGGTACCTYTCTCCTGAAGTCAAGGGTTGTGATCCTATTCATTGCCTGGCTTCCTCCGTGCTGGATCCTGTACTCCATGGCACTGCAGCCAAGGCTGACCCCAACATTCACATGGTTAATGGTTGGACTTGTGAACCTGGAGGTCATTTCCAACCTTAGTGATTCTGATTCCCCAGCCAGTCCTTCCTTGTTTGTCAGGACAAGTCCTGCAGAACACCTCTCCTCGATGGCTCCTCAATCACCTGTGTCAAAATGTTACCATCAGTGTTCTGCAGGAACCTCCTGGGCTCCTGTGTGCCCACATGAGTTGTTTCTCCAGCAGAGATCAGGGTGGCAGAAGTTCCCTTTGAGCACCAGAGCCTGTGACTGAGGCTCCTTCAGCTGACTGGAGAATTCCTCACTGACTTCCTCTTCCTGACAGGGTGGCCTGTAGSAAACACCCACAGCAGTGTCACCCACATTGTCCCTGAGTTCTCACCCATAACCTCTTGTCTTGTTCTTCACCCAGCCCAAGGCAGAGCTTGGTACATCMCAGMTGCTTTCTYACATWAAGAGTAGTTCCACCACCTCCCCTTGCTGGYCTKTCTTTCCTAAAAAATATACAGCCATCCATGGCAGCATTCCAGTCATGTGAGCTGTGCCACCATTCTCTGTAACTGCAGTGAGAATGTGCACACAGATCTCTAGTTCT